>JBBBDQ010000815.1:3155000-3222500 GCA_037127315.1 Ascarosepion bandense | reverse complement strand
ATATATATATATATATATATATATATATATTTCAACACAGTGAGACATATTTGAGCATAAATAATTGCAAACAGACATAAATTGTAAGGTAATGAACATAGATATATAGATAGATAGGCAAGACTATATATATATATATATAAAGAGAGAGAGAGAGAGAGAGAGAGAGATTTCAACACAGTGAGACATATTTGAGCATACATAATTGCAAACAGACATAAATTGAAAGGTAATGTCTCAAATATGTCTCACTGTGTTGAAATCAATTCATGCATTTATCTACACAGGTATTGATCTATTGTGTTTTTATCATCTGCATTATTATTTTCTTTAACATTTTGAAGTAGGGTTGATATTCATTATCTTTTTATTATATAATGTGTGTCTATCTTGTTGTAGATTGAATATGTCAACCGCTTCATATCTATCTCCTTTTCTCTATGTATTCAGTGTATTCATATTTCATATGGATGTATTCTTATTCTTCCCGCTCAATCTCTTTTTTTTCTCTCTCTCCTTTTGCGTACTTTACTTCCTATAGAGAAGATAGAACGATTCCACAAGCATTCTTCGAAACTCTTTTATTTAAAACTGTCTTTTTACGCGCATCCAATCGTCATTGACATTCTTAGCATCCGTCTAGAAAACCACTTTTCTGTTTTCTTTTCTTCTCTGATAAATACATCTCCCTGCATTCAGGCTAATCTCTTTAAATTAGAAATACTTTTATAGGTATAGCTTTTTTGGAGATTTCTTGACCCATACAAAATCGTGATCATCCAAAAATTCTCAGCTATATACACTACCGACCATAATAATTAAGACACCCCAGTTTAAAAGAAATGATGTATTTCATACTATTTTTAGTATTTATTGCCAAGGAGATAATTCTAAATGAAAATAGAATGGTTCTTTTATTATTATTACTTTGCAAAATTTTACAAGGTAGCCAGGAAACCTTTGCTTCGGCCAACCAATAAGAAGAAGTCACTAGCATGTGGAAAAGATCACAAAAACGGGACACCAAAACAGTTCATTTGCTGCACATGTTATTGTGCAGTATAAACAAAAGAACGATTATATTTTCATTTAGAATTATCCACTTAAAAATAGAATGAAATATATAATTTCTTAAAAAAAAAACTGGGGTGGCCTAATAATTATGGCCGGTAGTGTGAATAGATGCATTATCTCTTGCAATGCGTTATTTAACGTTGCAAATATGAATAATGACGCTCCTGTTTCAAAGAATCTTCAGCCTGAATGTTTTATTGTGATATCTCATGCATATAATCACTTGAAGATGAGTACGTAATTGATACATTCGAATGTTCTACATCGACATTCATTTAAAAAACTAATTCTGTGCATATTAAAAAAACATCGCTATAAAACAAAGTATATTTAGTGACAGAACATGCGGTCTTCATGTAATGTATCCTCATAAACTTTGATTTAATTAATATAATAGTATATTCTAAAAAGGTCACTGAAGAAAGAAAATTATGGTAACACAATTATGGTAACACCCGTTGCTCGGGTGTAATGAAAGCTTTAAAACTAATCCATGTTCCTGGAGTTCAGACTCTTTGGACCTTGGCACAAAACACTAAAAAGCAATAGGTGTTTCCAGTTAAAGCAAAACCGTAGACTGAAAGAAAAATGAATGGTTGTAAGTCAAATTTTGAATTCCTGGTATCGATATCAAATAAGTCTTTTTTGTCGGAAACTTAATTTTGAAGGCTAAATAAGTTCTCTGAGTAAATGGTATCATGGCTGAGACTAAGAACTACAATTATACCTGATAGATCCAAACTCGAACCTAAAAATTTAAATAAAAGAGCTGAAGAATACAGACATACAGGCTGATAAACAGACACACACACAAACATCTTGCCTTTTATATATATATATATATATATGTATATATATATATATATATATATATATAGATATATAGATATTATCGATTTTCTGCACTATTGCAAGAACTGCAACCCTGAAATTTCTGAATATCGTTTTTTATGTCTTTGTCTGTGAGTGTATCAAATTTGATTAAAATCGGACCACTCCTTCTATAACCCGATGTTTTCGATTATCGATTTTCGATATTTATGGGGGTACCTCGACACAAAACCTAGCTAAGAACACTCGCAGACGCTTATAGTACAACTGTGTAACTTTTCATGAAAATAGTTTCAGCCGTTTCGGAGTCTATAGGTAACGGACACACACACACACACACAGACAGACACACCTACACACACAGACAAAGTTCCATTTATAGATAATTTAGACTCAGGTGGATCTCTGTATTTGCATTTTTGAAACAAATGGACATACAAATTGAAATATTGAAAAATACGCATCAGTCAAACGGAAGCAATGATGTAATTAAGCTCGGTGTTGACTTGGCTAACTAGAGAAGAAAATGAGATCTATTAGATCAAAGAAAAAGATTATAAAATATATAACAAACATAAAATATGTTTGTCAAAAGGGAAATCTTAAATAGAAAGAAATATTGCTTCAATTTAGAGACCTGTTAGTTGGAAGGAAGATGTCCAAAAATAGAACTCTCTGTCACCTGTCAGTATGGTTCCAAAAGAAGAGCTTTCAATTCAAATTTAACTTTAAAATAAAAAACAAGTTATGAAAGCACGGTTTCCAAGTTTGAGAATTGAACAGAAACATTGCTGCAACAATTTAAACCTTTATTATCTGTTATTTAAGTGCCATACGTGAAATACGATTGGGCGATCATATCTCGAAATAGACATGACTAACTGGGTAGAAGATTATCCCGCAATAGGTTGCCATTGCTTTCTGCGGTGGACTGGTTGCCAGCCAAGGCTACAGAACCTAATATCTATTGCACCACAATGCACATCCGCTAGAAAGAATTACGGTTCCAAATAAAATCACCATCTGTTGCCCATCAAAATTGCTCCAAACTGAGAAATTCAAATTGAAAGTTGGTAAGAAAAGACAGAGGAGTAAGGAAAACACAGCTTCCGCAGACAATTGAGGATTGTATAGAAACATTCAGTCAGTTATGTGCCATACGTGATACACGCTTGGGCGATCATGTCTGGAAAGAGATATGACTGACTGGGCAGAAGATTATCCCGGCAGTAGGTTGCCATTGCTTTCTGCGGTAGACTGGTTGTCGACCAAGGCTATAGAACCTAATCTGTCCTGTTATTTGACCCATAACTAGAAGGAAAAGAGACGGATTAATACGTTTCCCAATGGTATTTGCGCGTAAGTGAATGCAAAGAATTCGACTGGAATTCGAGCTCGGCTTCCCGATTTCTCGTTCTGGGCCGATATACACTGCACCACGACGCACATCCATGGAAACATTACTGCAGCAATTAAACTGTTATTCGAAAGAAATACGGCCCTCATGTGCATGACTATATGACTCTGAAAGGAGTACTTTCAATCGAAAATATCTTTAAATTGAGAGACGAATAATGAAAGCATGCCTTCCACCGAAGTTTGTGATTTGAATGGTAACATTGCTGCAACAATTAAACCGTTATTGGAAAGGAATATTGCTCTAAATTGAGCTCACAATTGAATATAAACCAGATAGTTGGTAATGATTTCCTTGACAATCAATGTACACGTGTACATTGAAATCACTGTTACTTTTACTATTCGCGCGATAGAAAATTTTCAGAGTGAATCCTTTTTCAGGACTATAATGCGTCTTGACAGAAGGCAAAGTTAATTAAAGTTGCAAGGCATATAAAATCAGTGACATGGCAAGTGAAAGACAGGATTTAAATCAATTAAAAATAGCATTGTGATGGTTCTTTTCACGATTATTTATTAAGCATCATTCGGGAAAGTTGGACAATATAAGCAATATAAAGCGACATTCTTTATAAAGAATATTGCTTTATATTGTTCACATCAATACCTTTTTTCTTTTTCTTTTTTTTTTAAAATCATTTCACCCCAGGAAAGGCAGCTTTACTGCCACTGTTGCGCAAGAAGTTTCATAGGATGAAAGTGATGAGAAAGAGGGGTAGGTTATAGGGGGTGTCAGGAAGAGAGTAATAGAAGGATGAGAATACTGCTGTGATGGGGGTGGAGTGGACGGAGAAAAGAGCTTGAGAGAAAGGATTGGATCTGACAGAATTAAGATAATAATTAAAACCTCGACGAAGAGCAAATCAGTCAGTCAGTCAGTCAGTTATATGCCATAAGTGATACACGTTTGGACGATCATGTCTAGAAAGAGACATGACTGATTAGGCAGGAGATTATCCAGCAGTAGTTTGGCATTACCTTCTGCGTATTAGTAAGTATTATTCATAATTTCTGATGATAAATACCATAATATTTTTAACTGCATTGCTTAAGAAAATAATACAATTATTTTAACTAAATTAATCTTGCTTACTTATGGTAAAGTTTGTGAAGATACCTTGTTCAGATACAGTATTTACATCATTTGGACTATTGTCCTCATCTTTGTTGAAATATGTACGACGTTTCGGCCGTTGTCCACTCCAGCCTTCTTCAGAGGATAAGTACTTCAAACTGAATCTTTTATTATAATCACTGAGGTATATGAACTCCGTTTCTTGCGTAAAGCCTCGATTGAAATTCATAAGTTATCTCCCTCTAACCCTGCAAGTTATCTGTTCACCACTGCTGTAACCTGGTATTGAACTTACATTTCTAAGAGTCAAATCAGAAACTAACCAACGTCTATAGCCATTGGGTCATGTGTCCTTAATTACAAACGGCAACAAAAATAAAGACAATAGTCCAAAAAATGTAAATACTGTAAATACTACCTCATCTCAGAAGTATAGACAAATGCCTTGTTCAGATGTTAAATAAAATTTGTTTCGATACTTTTCTAATTTTATCCCAAGCAAGGCACTAAGCCCACTAAAACTCAAGTTGTTACTAAGTGTTAGATAATACGAAGAAAATGCTAAGGATAATTGATAAAAAAAAAAAATTGAGATGATATAACAGAAAAAGTTAGATTGCATTTAAATTTTTGAAGATTAAAGTTGAATGTAAAGAAATAAACGGAAGATAAGTGCGATATAAGGAGCAGTAAGCATATAAATTATCGTTACTTCCAACCATTTCAATTATAAAATGATTAGATCGAGAATCTTTGAAAAAGTAATGATAAAACTTATAGATAATGTCAATCGTTATCTATTGTTTTCCTGGTTATAATTTTATAGTTCACACGCCTTAATAATGAATCTATTTTCTAACTTTCTCAGATTCAGTAACACTTTGTATATCTACTGCCTTACATTGGGCTGAAGTGGTTCAAAATAATGGTTCTCGTTGTCTATAGAATTAGCATATATTATCCTTGCTGAAATTTTTGAACCAGTGGACAGGTAGAAGTGACATATTTTATATGACATCACTGACTCTGTAGGATTAGTTAGCAATACTTTCTTATCATATTATTCCTTTACTCATTGAATTCACTTTAACTTATCTTTCCGTCCCTTGTGTTTCTCAGTACATATTTGTTTTGTAATTTTGCACATTGATTCGATTTTACAGAATTGAATACTACTGTCACATTTGGTCGGGTTCTCCTGCTATTTATTTGACATTTTGACAAAATCAAACGAAGAGTCCATAATATAATTGATGCAGCTGTTAGCTCAACTCCAGTCACATTCTCACCGACGTAATGTTTTTTTTTTTAATCATTTCGCCCCGAGCAAGGCGGAAACGCCACTGATGTGCAGGGGGCTACATAAATGTAAAAAGATTAATTAGAAAAGAATGAGGAGTACAACCTAGTTAGAAAGGAACAATAGAAAGCTGAGAAAGCAGGTGCGATGACAGATACATAGGTGGAGAGAAAGGGAAGGTTATACGGGGGTGGGGAGAGAGCTAGAGTTCAGTGGTTAGTAGATGAGTATTGACTTTGCATTTAAATTTCTGGAGGTTGTAGCCGTCAGGAAAGCAAGAATACGGGAGCGAGTTTCCACAGGCGGGAAGTGCGAGAGAAAAAGCTGCCGGTGTAGAATTGTCATCTGCATTTGGCTAACCTGACTGTGAATGGGTGGGACCCAGTTGCCAGTCTGGTTGCACGAGTAAACACCTATTGAGGAGGCATCAGTGACTTAAGTTGTGGTTTCCCTCTGTCTTTTTTACAAATGCTTTCACGGCTTCTGTTCCGATGATCTTAGCCCCCTGGTGACCCCTCTGCATGAATTTACTCGACCTACTAAACTAGTGGCTAGGTCCCTTCCTTTTACAGTGAAACCAATAAAATGTGACCGGAACTTTTCCTCTTTCAGTTTCTTTATTCGCAGTTCCTGCCTGTGAAATTCCCTTCCGTATACTTGCTTCCCTGACAGCTACATTCTACAAGAATTTAAATGCAAAATCAATTGTCATCTCTTATCTTTTGTTCCCTGACAACACTTCTATCATGTTCTTCTTCCTTTCTTATCGTGTTTCCTTTTTCTAAAGTATCTATGTTGGACTCTTCCGTCTACTATGAGATTAGTAGGAGGGGATGTCTTTGAGGAACTGTTGAATAGATTGAACGCTGGACAACCGAAACACGCACTAGTCGTGTAATACTCTTCTGTTGTCTTTTCTGTTAAGTATACAATATTTCTATAACACAGGTTTTATTATTTCTTGAACATTTCACTTGGTCACTACATTTCCACTATACACTCATGCAGCTTCTTAAAACCAATGTTCTCATCTTACCCATTTTCTGACACACTCTGTAACTTGTTCCTCTTTCTTATCATTCTCCACTTATGCAACCCCCTGCGCACCAGTGACGGTACTATCTTTCTTGGGGTGAAATTATTACAAAAGAAATTGTAAGAATCCTTACGCGAATTTGTTAAACGTATAATTGAAGTACATTTATTAGAGATTGATCAGAATTCGATAATACTGCGTCTTTTTTTCTTTTCATTTTTTTTTTTGTTTTACACGTGGAATGTCGGTCTAATCTGAGTGTAAAACCTTGAAAGCAGCGATTAATCTTGAGCCGTCGATATATTGATTGAGAGGACTTTCTTCCTCAACCAAAGAAATACTCGTGTAATACAGAATTGCCAATGCTTATGTAGTTCTTTATAAGAGGTTTTGGAGTTTTTAACTTTACATGTCATATATTTACTGCGTTATTCTATTCATATATACAGTACTGTGCAAAAGTATTGAGACAAGAACTTTTTTAACATTTATGGGGCATATTGACAGAAAATAATTTAATTAAAGCAATTTTATTTGATTTACTCGACAAATGCTTTAACAAGAAAATACTTGTTACAAATTTAATATTTATTATAATAGCCTTTTGCTTTGATCACAGCCTTCATTCTGTCGGGAATTTACGTCACAAGCTTCCTCAATGTATCGAATTGTATCTCCTGCTAAGCAGCTTGTATTTGTTCCTAAAGTGTGTCTTGCAAAGTAACATTAGATTTATCAATTTTTTTATTCAAAATATCCCATAGATGTTCAATAGAATTGAGATCAGGATTTTGTGGGGGTCAATTCAAATTCCCAAGCCTTCCTTCTTTTTTCTTTTTAGTTAAATAATTCTTACAAAGGCTTGGCTTTTCACCCTGTATTTGAATTTCAGTAATGTTTTCAGGAAAATCACGTCTGTCCTAATACTTTTGCACACTACCGGTAGTGTGGAAAAGTGCTAGGACAGGGTGATTTTAAACTTTATTTTAAATGCCTCAGAAAAGATAAAATAGTTCCTGTCTTAATACTTTTTGCACAGTACTGTACTGAATTTACTTTCGCTGAAAATTTTCATCCGCTTTTATGCATAGAGAAAAGTTCATCAGAACAATTACCATGAAGTTGTTTATAGAAAAGGCACAGGGAAGTAGGAAAGGGACTGAAGCCGAGATGCGAGGCCAGAGCCAATAAAATCACGGATTCTCATTTGGATTTTATCAGGAATCTCAAATATATAACTGGTGCACAAGATCAGACATGGCAGCAATACCCAAAGCTAGTAAGACTGTTAGACTTCTCAATTTGTAAGATCGATTATGACGAGAGAAAATTATCTCGCACAACACAGGGAACTAAATTTCCTAGTAGAATACCTAGCAATAGATTTGATGTAATTTTTTCACTTCCTGTTAACATAAACCGTTTGTCTGTGAAGTTGCAACAAAACATCATCCAAGAGGTTAACATCAGCCATTCCGGTGATAGTTAGAAAAGGTTATCTCAAACGGTTAAAAGAGAGCAGTTCGATTTTTTTTATTTTTTAAATTTTTTAAATCATGTCACCCCGAGCAAGGCGGTAACGCCACTGATGTGCAGGGGGCTACGTAAGGGATTGGGAAAGAGAAAACCGGAAACCACATCCTAAACAGGGAACAAGGGATGAGCCTCTTCACCTGTTCAATAGACGTGGATGGAGTGTGAATCGGGCGATAGTTTAGTCTATCTACTCCAACTGAAAAAAAAGGAGTGACAAGATTGGAAAAGAGAAAACCGGAAACCACATCCTAAACAGGGAACAAGGGATGAGCTTCTTCACCTGTTCTACAAGCTTCATAACAATAGGACATTCGGTTCCCTAAAATGTACATTATCTAAACTTATTCATAAATGGAACTTTGTCTGTGTGTGTGTATCCGTTACCTATAGACTCCGAAACTGCTGAACCGATTTTCTTGAAAATTTACACAGTTGTACTATAAGCGTCTGCGAGTGTTCTTAGCTAGGTTGTGTGTTGAGGTACCCCCAATAAATATCGAAAATCGATAATCGAAAAAATCGGGTTATAAAAGGAGTGGTCCGATTTTAATCAAATTTGATACACTCATAGACAAAGACATAAGAAACGATATTCAGAAGTTTGCTGATCTCGACGAAAAAAACCTATTTGATATCGAATCCAGGAAATCAAAATTTGACGTACATCCATTCATTTTTCTTTTAGTCTACGGTTTCGCTTTAACTGGAAACAATTATTGTTTTTTAGTCTTTCGTGCCAACGTCCAAAGAGTCTGAACTCCAGGACCATGGGTTAGTTTTCAAACTTTCATTACACCCAAGCAACGCCGGGCTATACTGCTAGTATTTTAAGAAAGCTGGTAATTTGATTTCATCGACTCACGCAAACTTACTTTTAAGACAGGCATGAACGACTGTGTCATTAGCATGTATAGCGAATTGAAAACCGGCAAGAAAAATGTCTAGCACGATATAGTATCTAACCTTCTTAGCTGCAGACCTAGCAAATTGATTCACTATACTCTTTTCACTTCATTCCAGATGAAAATATTCTTAAAAGTTAAAATTTTGCTGATTTCAAGCAGCTCATAACTACATTCAATTAAGTGCTATACGTTATACACTCTTTGGGCGATCATGTCTCGAAAGAGACATCACTGACTGGGCAGAAGATTATCCTGCAGTAGGTTGCCATTGCTTTCTGCGGTAGACTGGTTGCCAGTCAAGGCTATAGAACCCAGTTTGTTCTATTATTTAACCAATAACTGAAGGGGAAAAAACGGACTAATACCTTTCCCTAGTGTATTTGTGCGTAAGTGAATGCAAGGAATTCAACTGGAATTCGAACTCGGATCTCCAATTTCTCGTTCCGAGCCGATATCCACTGCACCACAACGAACATCCCATTACTATATTACTGGAAGACATTCCACAAATTGATGTATCGTTCGAGGTGAATGATACACAGAAAAGAAAGAGTGCTTAATGCATTTACTCAGCACAGTATCCGGTGTTAGCGGATATATACAAAAAATACAGAACAATGAGTTACAAACATTTAACAAGACAAAACCTACGAGCAAATGAGAGGATTGTCTAAATTGTGAATAACCGAAGAAACAAATCAGTCCGAATATTGATGTTTGTCGCAACTTGTTTAAGAGGACCCTTTAAATACATAGTTTCTTTCGGGCTATAAGGCACTCCTTCGGTTAGAGTGCAGAATTGGTGCTACCTACTATACAACATTCCCACTTTGAAATTTTATAATGCCTGGACGACGTATTTTTGTCTTTTCGGGTCTATTTCTATAGTACCGGTTGATATTCATTTTCGCTTACTGTTTGAGACGTAGGTACGTCGAAAATATCGTACGTCACGGTCATAGTTTCCTTTTTACGTAGATCTTTGTCCGCCGGATATCTTTTTATTTGATTTAAATTCTCTTATAACCGATTTTGGATGTTTTATCAAATAAAACATTTTGCCAATTCTTTTATCAATGGTTCCTTCTTCAAACGTTGCCTTTAGCAATTTATAATTTTAAAAATATATTTTTTCGCCAGGGTTGAAATGTTTACCATCAGTATTTCCTTTTCGTCCATTTTCTTTTCTGTAGGTCTCAATTTATCGAATACAGAACGAATTTTCCTCGCAAAAATAGCCTCGACTTGGGCCATTTCTGAACTTGTATCTACATCAGGTGTTATGTGATATATGACCAAAATCTTTCGTAATTCTTCATTCACGGTTTCAATTCTGCTTGCCTTTGTAATTGCTCCCTTGAATACCTCAATAAGTCTTTCCACCATTCTGTTTAATCCTGGGTTGTAGGGTAGGAACGTTAGGTATGCTATTGAGTGGATCTCCCAAAATGTTTCAAAATATTTTGAACATTGTGTACTGTTGTCGGACACGATAGTCTCCGGCACGCAGAATAGCGAATAAGTCGTGCAAAAGATTTATTGTGACTCTACTAGTTGGTGTTTTCCATTCAAACATTTCTGGCCTCTTGGTGTAGCTGTCAACCACAGTAAAGTTACAAGTACCCTTTATTAGGCCTACATAGTCAATGTGTAATCATGACTATGGTTTATTCGTCTTTGGCCAGGGATTGAATTTCACAGGTGGCGCCTTTGCTACCAACGCACAGTTCTTGCAAGCTTTTAAATTTCTTTGTCAATGCCATACTAATAGATGTAACTCTTCATGAGTGCTTTCATTCTTGCTATTCCTGAATGTCCGGTATGACAATCTAACAAGATTGTCCTTGTTCAAATTGCTGGTATTACCACACGATCTCCATATAACAAAAATATTATCCCCTTTATTTTTTAAATGATCCATTACGTCATTCCTTTTCTCTGTGATGAATTCATCGAATTTTGCTATCGACCTTATTTCCTTCTACGCGACTTGTAGTTGTTTTACTGTGTTAATCAGAATGTGATTCATATCCATTTTGAAATTCTTTGAAATAATAACTGTTTCTTTTCATGGTTCTCTTAGTTTTGGAATTAACCTAGACAAACCATCAGTGTGTGCAATTATCATAGATGGTAAAAACTTCCCATCTTCGTATGAGATTAGCTAATGTGTAAGGATTACGTTTTTCTGTGCCGGATATAGAAAGCGTTGGTCATCTTGGACGTTGAACTGTTTTTATATGGATTTGCAAAATTTCTTAACAGGAAAGATTAAACATAACCCTTCTTTTTCAATTTGTGACTAATTAGTTTCTGCCGGAAGCAAAATCCTAGATAAATGATGTACAGCCTTTAACTGACCATTTTTTCTTTGTGTCAGTCAGTTAAGTGCCATACGTGATACACGCTTGGGCGATCATGTCTCGATATAGACATGACTGACTGGGCAGAAGATTATCCCGTAGTAGGTTGCCATTGCTTTCTGCGGTAGACTGGTTGCCGACAAAGGCTATAGAACACAATCTGTCCTGTTATTTAACCCATAACTGGAAGGAATACGGATTAATACGTTTCCCAATGGTATTTGCGCGTAAGTGAATGCAATGGATTCGGCTGGAATTCGAACTCGTGTGTAAGAATACGGATCCTAAATCTTGATTACTAGCATCGCTTGGAACATAAATATCCTTATTAGTGTGAGGGTTAAGTCCGATATTAATGCTGTTTTAAGTTATCAAAATCATTTTGACAATCGACCGAGCAGTTCAACTTCACGTCTTTTTTGAGGAATTTGTTTAACGGTGGTCTTAGTGTGTGCATAATTGGAATGTAATCGCCATAATCAGTTGCTAAACCTACAAATGAATGTAGGGGCGATAGATTTGTTACAGTGGGAGTGTTCTTTATTGCTTTCGCACGGCTAGGGTCAGGTCTCTTACTTTTTCGTCTGTAATCTGTTTCAAATACTTTATTTTTGGTAAGAAAAATTCGCATTTTTCAATACTATACTCAACTTAATTCCAACCTCACATTGTTTTTTTAAATTTTCTTTACATATCTTGCATGTTATTTTCAGGTTTTACATTTTATTAATATATTGTCTAGATATGCATATCGCAAAATCTAGGCCACTGGACATGGTTTCAATCATCATCTGCATGAATATTGCTGGAGGTACCTTTATTCTAGAATATGGTCTATCAAATTTGTAGAACCCTGTGTGTGTGTGTGTATTGATCGTTAATATTTCAGCACATTTTTCATCGATTAATATTTGCATATATCTTCCGATAAATCCAATTCGATATTCATTTAATTTCGTGAAAATTTTGTCTGTCGATGGGAGAGGATAATTTGTTTCAAATAGTAGATAACTTCTGTCAAATAATCTGTAAAGCCCTTATCATCTTTTTATTTTATTTTTTTATACACGGTCAGGGACTACATTCGTCTTTTCGTTTACCCCAAATTTTCTCGAAGCTTTCAAGTTCTTTGTCAATATTCTCCAATGACCTAAAAAGTACTTGTCACTTTGCTCAAAATATCGGTGTCGCATTCTCTTTGTGTTCAAATTTGGCATTTACTTTTGAGCAAAATCCAAGATCATCTGAAAAATATTCGAAAATTTTATTTAGTTCCCTATTTAATCCATCTACATTTATTACAAAACGTGTTTACTGTTACGTTGAACAATCAAACGATTCCATCCTAATGTTTTGCGATCGGCCCATGACGAATGAATTTAATTTTTCCTCTTTCCCTGAAAAAAAAAAAAGCATTTATGACAGTTTCGCCCCAGAATTTTAATTTTCCACCTTTCACCTCTCTGGCGAGATTATCTTTAGAAGTGTTTAATATCGATCTGTTGATTAATATTCTTTTCCAGCTTGCAATGTTTATCATTTGTAAGTCTAAAGCCGTGTGTAATTGAAATTTTACTTTTTCATTATTAATTCGAACATTAATATATTTTCTTTTAATTGTCGCGACATCTTTTCCAGCAAGCAAACATATAGGTATGCATGTACGTATCTAATAATCATACGTATGTCTTTATTGTGTGTGTGTGTGTTATTTAAATGTAATTGTGCATTTAACTTACACAAAAGCACAGACGTACATACCGAACGTTTGATTTCGGTCAAAATAAAAATTATTTTCCTTTCAAATGTAGTTTAAATGTTTTGTATTTTTACTTATATATTAATATTCATTATTTAATTGCTTAGTAAATCAGTGAGTCAGCTGGAGTCTTGTTAATTTGAAAACAGCGGAATCTTTCACAAACCTCGGCTCCGTCAGGCCGTATGGGGTCCGAAATGACCAAATTAAGACCGAATAAGACCAGTTTTGTACCTATCCACCGGTAAATAGGTAATGTTTTGACCAGTACCTGGGCATACGCGCTCAGGTTCCCCACATTAAAGAAAAGACCTTGTGTCACATCTCCCAAGTAAGGGAGAAGGGTAAATATCACCTCGGCGCCCGGCCTTCCGGCTGAGCTCCCAAATGACTAAAATAAGACCAGTTTAGAACTTATCACCTCGACCTCTGGTTATCGGTAAATAGTCAACTTCAAAGTACAAAGTAAGTGGCTCAGAGTGGGAGGACGTCACTAAAGAGGATGAATTACATTTTTTGACTAGGATGAAAAAACAGTGAAGATTTTTTTGTCTATAAAACTTCCAATTCTCCAAAATCCAGAATCAACAAAGACGACTCCGCGTAGAACGAACAGAGCTGACGACCGCTGAACAGTTCACATACACCTTACCAACGACACATATCTAACTTCACTCGGTTATAGCAGTAAGTTACAATCTCACTATTTATTTTTGCATAATACAAAATTTGTGGCACAAAGCCGAAAAGGGGAGGGGTAGATGGTGGTCTTCAGTTAACTATACTATACCTAGCTAAAAACTATCACAACCCATTCACTCATTACAATTTGCTCAATCACCACATGAACCCGTCCATCATCTCCCAAGCCTTCATACATCATAATACGACATATTTACGAGGGGCACCTAACAATGGGGGGGGGGGGAACCCATGACAATAAAAATGTGTTTATATACAATATAATACATAATTTAAAAGATTTAATGAAGAATGAAATGCAGTAAGTTACAATCTCTAGGATAAGAGCTGGTTTACTGCTAGAAATTGTTTTTCTTTATTCGGGAGTAACTATCTGGCTGAAGGATAATTTTTAAGCTACAAGAATTTGACTGGAAAAAACTGCACCGTTTCAACGAGCCTACTGTCTAATCTGAGCTGTAGGACAACTTAAAAATAATGATATATATATATATATATTTTAATCATCTCACCCCAAGGAAGGCATCCCACTGCCACTATTGCGCTTGGGGCTACATATGGGGAGGTAAATAGGAAGAGTGGTTAGATATAGGAAATGTCAGAAGGGGGGGTGTTAGATAGTTGGGTGGGTGGGAAGAGTGTTTGAAAGAATTGAAGTTAGTTTGTTAGGAGGTGTCAATTGACCTTACATTTAAACTCCTGGAGACTGTAGCCGTCGGGGAAGCAGTCATGTGGAAGAGAATTCCACAGTCGGGAAGTGCGAGAAAAGAAACTGTTGGAGTAGAAGTTACGGTTGCATTTTATCGGTTTCACTGTAAAAGGGTGGGATCTAGTTGGCTAATCTAGTATCTCGTGCAAATTCGAACCTAGGGGGCACCAGTGATCTAAGTTCATCGGAGCAGAAGCAGTGAAAGTATTTATAGAAAAGACACAGGGAAGCCACGTCGCGCCGGTGAGAGAGAGACTGCAGGGGGTCTGCTAAGTCGGTATCGATCACATTACAGACCCTCCGCGGTATCTTGTTGAGAATCCCGAGAAGAATAGTAGGGGCACCCGACCAGATATGGCAACAGTATTCAATGCACGGGCGGATGGTAGATTTATAAATGTGCAGGATAGATTCAGACTGAAAAAACCTCCGGGCGCTGCACAGAGAACCGACTTTCATAGCAGCGGTTTTAGCAATGGATTCGATATAGTCATTCCACTTGAGGTCCGCTGAAAGTGTGAGACCAAGGAGGCGTAGTGTTTTACTCTCTGTGAGGCAAGCCTGGTCCATGAATGAAGTAAAAAATCAGAGATTTTTTAAATTATTTCATTCAAATGTTTTTAGCCGCAATATTTTAAGTAAGATTTTTATTTTTTGCTTCACTAGATTATTTTGTCCTTTATTTTTCCAGGTTTTTCTTGTTCTTTTCAGGTTTAATATAATCTTAAACATTACCTTTCAAGTGCGCATTTTCCATGTAATCCATTATTTTTCCAGGTATTGCTATTAATTTAATATACATTTATTGCTGAAAACCGCATTCAAAAATATTTTAAAATTATATGGAATTGATTAAAAAAAAGAATAAAAAATTGATTATTTATAATTTATTCTGATAATCAGTTCTGATAAATGATAAGTAATAAGCCAAGTTTGACTGACAATGACATCATCAGAATTTTAATTTTGAAAACCGCATGCCAAATTATCAAACAGAAAAATGTTATAAAGAATAACATTTATTATTAGAAGCCTTAGTCACTCACTCACTAATGTACCTATGCAGTTAGTCTCTCTTTTCGCACGTAACATATGTTAACGTAACTGTTTTTTTTTATTGAACCAAAATTTTTTTAAAAAAATTCGAAATATAACTAAGGTATACTGTCTCACTCTGTAAAGTGCTTAAAATTTGGTTGAGAACTGAATTGCCGCAGGTTACCGACCCCTGCCCTAGACTAATTTATTCGAGGGAACCCTCTAAATTAATCAATACATCGATGATAAGTTGTGGGTTCATACCTTTTCCAAGGTTAATTGGGCGTAACTCAATATAACGAATACGACTGGAATTAGATCTCCGCTCATGGAGAAAGAATTCCAAGACATTATCCATTATGCGATCCTCACATCCAATCTCACAGCACATAATTTTACCACTCGATTTCCCAACTAGGTACTAAGCAGTCTACTTCTTCTATGTACCCTGTCTTTTCAGGACGTAGGCGATCATGGTTTTCCACGTCTCCCTATATCTAGTGGCTCTTAATATACTTTCTCCTGTTACGCATAGCAACCCCCGTTCTATCATCCACCTGATCAGGCCCCTCAATTATGTTGTCTGCTGCTTCTTCTGTCTTTTTTCCCTTCTATCTGGCCTGTCAGTATCAACTTCTCCAAGCCCTCCTTCCTCAATGCATGTCCCAGGAACTTCAGTTGTCTTTTCCTGGTGCACAGTATTAATTTTCTTTTGGTTGCCATTCTGTCCAACACCTCGTCATTGCTCGCATGCTCGGTCCATGATATCCGCCTCATCCCTCTATAGAACCACATTTCCGCTGCTTCAAGTTTTTTCCTCATCTTCGATGATATTGTCCTGCATTCACTGTCGTATTGAAGAATTGACATCACAGAGCAATCTGGCACTCTCTTCTTTGTTTCTAGTGAAATTTTCCTGTGTCTTAGTTCTTTATTCAACTTCGGGAATGCGTCTTTCGCCATGCACATTCGCTTTCGGATCTCTGTGACGCACTTTCCATCTCCTGTTAGAACACTTCCTAAGTATTTAAATGTTTGTACTTGTTTGATTTCGGTTATCGAATAGAAAGAGGTGCTTTAACGTGATGTAGCCGTGAGCATTAAGCAACATGATAAGAAGAAACTACTGAAAAGAAATATCCTGCACATATATAAATCTACCATCCGCCCGTGCATTTAATACTGCTGCCATATCTGGTCGGGTGCTCCTGCTATTCTCCTCGGGCTTCTCGATAAGGTACAGCGGAGGGTCTGTAATGTGATCGATACCAACTTGGCAGACCACCTGCAGTCTCTCTCTCACCGGCGCGACGTGGCTTCCCTGTGTCTTTTCAATAAATATTTTCATGGCTTCTGCTCCAATGAACTTAATTCACTGCTGCCCCCTAGATACGAATTTGCACGAGAAACTAGATTAGCCACTAGATCTCACCTTTTTACAGTGAAACCGATAAAATGCAACCGCAACTTCTATTCCAACAGTTTCTTTTCTCGCACTTCCCGACTGTGGAATTCCTTCCACATGATTGCTTCCCCGACGGCTACAATCTTCAGGAGTTTAAATGTAAGGTCAATAGACACCTCCTAACACACTAACTCGCTCCCATTCTTTCAATCCCATCTGCCCAACCCTCATCCTCAGTATCCTTAACCATCTATCACCTTCCTTCTGACATTTCCTACACCTAACCACTCCTCCTCTTTACCTTCCCCTATGTAGCCCCATGCGCAATAGTGGCAATGGAATGCCTTGCTTGGGGTGAAATGATTAAAAAAAATATAACAATTAGAGAAACTGGAAATTTCAATTTCCTGAAAAACATACTTAGAAGAAAGATTTACTAAATTTCAGCCAGCAGTAATAATAATTTCTTTAAATGGCTGGCGATTGTGTCTTGTATGGAAACGACTAGTTCCACCATTGCCTTTACGATACTCACGACTCCATCCTACTTGAAAGTCCGAGCTAGGACCGTATTTGAATGAAGAGAGGGTCTTGGTTATTCCATATGTGAGACCACTCTAAATTCCCCATTTTCACGAGTAGAGGAAAATAGAATAGGCTTAAACAATTTTAGCAATGCTGATAATGCTAATCGATATTCAAATTTATTAAAAGGCTTAAAATTATTTACAACGCGTTATGACAGCATGTATAAGAAGTATCAAAATAAAACGCACCTTGGATAGAGCCCCACTAGATTTTGAGGTTCTAGATTTCAGCCTAGTAAGTCTACAGTTGAATCCGACACTGAACAAGGGAAAGCAGAGCTATTGACATAATGTAAACGCAGTAGGTCAACGTGACCATAGCGTCGGGACCAATGAAAGCTTATAGTTAGATTATTACCAGGGCTTCACCTAGTAATTTAGTAGAGTTGTATTTTTTTTATTTTAACGAAGTATGTGTGTTGTGGTGCAGAGGATATCGGCTCAGAACGAGAAATCTGGGAGCCGAGTTCGAATTCCAGTTGAATTCATTGCATTCATTTACGCATAAATACCCTTGGGAAAGGTATTAATCCGTTTCTTCTTTCCAGTTTATGGGTTAAATAACAAGACAAATTGGGTTCTATAGCCTTGGCTGGCAACCAGTGTACCGCAGAAAGCAATGGCAACCTACTGCGGGATAAACTTATGCCCAGTCAGTCATGCCTCTTTCGAGACATGATCGCCCAAGCGTGTTCCACGTATGGCACTTAACTGACTGATATGATAATAATACCTAAAGCTATTGTCAATATGTCAAATTTACCTGGCACAAAAACGAGAGAAATTAGGGTGAAATACTGCTTTGAATTTAGACTATTACGTTCTCGGAATATACGTTGTTTAGTGAGACTTACTGTCTCTCAATATTCAGACATGTGGTGAGAATATGCAGATACATGAACTATAAGAACAGCGAAGTACATAAAAATGTATTCAAGAAAGTGAAAACTCAGTTGCATATGTGGTGTAAATTATGTATGCCGCTGCTTGTGACATGAAAATATAAGAAAAAAAATTCTTCCTCGGATAAAAAGCGTTTGCACTCGATTGTTGATATGACTTTGTGACCCTCATTCAGTTTCTTATCAGGAGAACACCAAATGTATCCGTGTGAGTCATTTCGGTAGAATAGAGAAGAAATTGTATTCGGCATAAATCCCTTGGAGTCTGGCTGGGCAAGGCGTTGAATGTCGAGGGATTTGGATAAAAGGAAAGAAAATACTAAAATCAGACATGTCGCCCAAACGTTGAATTTGAATGGCTGTAGTGGCCGGGATCATGGCGGACACGGACAGCCGTGAACTAAGTAAAGAGATGCGGCAGAGAATAGAAAAGACATAAAGAAAAGAGGGGAATAAACACAAATGAACTGAAGGCGAAATAAATAGAAATAAAAAAAAGAAATGTTTATAGAAAAGAAACAAAAAATTGAAGAGGATAATGCAGGATAAAGAAAAAAATATTAAGTGAAAAAAGGAACTGAATAATCGAAGGTAAAGATTTGCTATAATAATATTAATAATAATAATAATAATAGTAGTAGTAATAATAATAATAATAATGATGATGATGTAGTAGTAGTAATAATAATAATAATAAAAATAAATAAAAAATAATAAAATAAAATAAAAATAATAATAAAAATAAATAAATAAATAAAAATAATAATAAAAATAAATAATAATAAAAATAAATAAAAAATAATTTTAAAAAATAATAATAAAAATAAATAAATACATAAAAATAATAATAATAAAATAATAAAAATAAATAACTAAATAATAATAATAAAAAGGCTTCATGAAATGCAGTCATAACGACTTTGTACTCCTCACGAAACCATTTTATTTTTTCTTTCTTTAAATATACGGTTATAGATCTAGCTGGAGAATGTTCAGGACCATCATTAGGATTATCCTGGTTGTGGGGACCTGAATATTCATTCTTTGTGTAGGAGTTTGTTCCTATGGCAGATTTTTCGACCTCAGGTAAGTTCCCTCCTGAAGGACGGGCTCCCTGTTTATCCACTGGAAGAGTCATACTAGACTTTTTATTTCTATTTGTATTTCTCATATTTTTCCCACGAGTGACGCACGGGTCCAAAAGTCCGCCTAAATTTGCCCGGCACGTTGGGTAACGGTCTTTTACAAACAGGGTCCCGAAGCCTGTAGGGGATCGTTTGTGACCTCTTAACGCAGTAGCCATTCACTCCTCGGCACGATTAACACCTTGAGTTGGGGGTTGTTGCTCGGAGTTTTCCTTCTCCTAAATGGGTTGCCAAGCGACAGCTGACATATACATGATCGGAATTCAAAGAGAAAGACGCTGGTTAAAAAAACAAACAAACTTGGGCATAGCAACCGCTCAACGAAACAAACATCACTACACTAGAGTATTTTGTTTAAAAAAAAATTGTTGCTACTCTCACTAGTCCTTGTAACAAAAAAAAAAATGGAAAAGAAAAAGTTGACATACGTTTAAGTTTATTAATGCTGTGAGATTTAAAATAAAAATAATAATTCGTTCGTCCACTGTATATTCAGTTATTTTTATTATGAAATGGAGCCATAACAACACATCACGACCTGTCTTAGGTCTTCCTGCAGATTTGCTTGGTAGTGCGACCATAGCAGAAATCGAAATATGATGAAAAATGACATAATAATAATAACAAGAACAATAATATTAATAATAAAATGTCAAAATATAAAGACGTGGAAAATGAAATAGAAAAAATTTGGAAATTGAAAACAAGAATCATATCAATGATAAAAAAAAATGAACAAAACAACACATTGAAAAATCCCTGGAAATCCCAGCTTAGGCAATATACAAAAAAAATTACTTGTTAGGTACTGCCCACATATTGTAGAGAACTTAGTCTATATAACGCGAGGGATGATATGGGAGATAGAAAAACATGATTTAGTTGTTTTATTTTTATGGCCTATCAATCTAGGTGGGTAATTTAATGCCAACTAAATTTGTATTTATTTATTGCTGGTAATGCTTTTTTCTTTCAACAATTTATTGTTTTATATAAGTTTTGTGTCTAGTAATACTTTTTGCGAGTATCAAGATTCATTGGGATTTGTTTTTGTTTTTTTAAGGGCAGGGTCCTCGCGTCCTACCCTGTTATTTAACCCATAACTGGAGGGAAGGGACGGATTAATACCTTTCCCAAGGGTACCAGTGTTTAAGTGAATGCAAAGTATGCAGGCTCACCGATTTCTTTTTCCGAGCCGATATCCACTGCACCACAACACATATCCGCTTACAGCACCTGTTATTCCCAAGCGGTTACCCATCTAAGTACTGACCAGGCTCAACGTTGCTAAATTTCGGTGATCGAGCGAGAACCGCTGTATTCAACGTGATATTGTCGTAAGCCAGAAAAACCTGAAATGGAGCCACAGCAAAACACCACGACCTATCTTGGGTCTTTCCGCAGAGTTGGGAGGTTAAGCGACAATAGCAAAAATCGAATTATGACAACAATTACATAATAATAATATGAAAATCAAAGCAAAACGACTACAGGCTACAGTAGTGGTGAACAAGTAACTAGCAGGGTTTTAGCGAGATAACTCATGACTTCCAATCGACATTTACGCAAGGAATGTGGATGATATACCCCAGTGATTGTAATAAAAGTTTTGGTTCGAAATTCCTAGCACCTGAAGAAGGCCGGAGCGTACAACTACCAAAACGTCATACAAATGGCAACAAAGATGAAGACAATAGTCCGAATAATGTAAATACTGATGCATTAGCTTTTCTTTGACTTTTCTATCATTTTTTTCATGGCAGTTCTTTTAATGATGTCTCCCCTTTGTACCGCATGAATATAAGCTTATTACTAGATTGGGAACTAGGTCTCAAACTTTCACTGTTGCAGTAGCTATACGTAACTGTCAGTTATATTTTAATACTATATTTACTGTTACTTCTTAGATGTGGAACTCCCTTCTTGTTTCTTGCTTCCATGCAAACTACAGTCTTCAAAACATTAAGTGCAACGTCAATTGCCATCTTTGGCTTTTATGAAGTCAGTTGTTTATTTTTTTCTTTACCTAACTAAAAACTTTACCATTCTCTGTAAACTCATGTAACTTAGTGTCATTATTGTCTTGATTGTGGTGGAATGACTTATAAATAGATGATCTAAGCCAAAGACGCGGAATAAGACTTAGAAGAAAAAATAGTGGTAATGAAATACAATAGAAGAATAGTTTGTTAAGCGCTAGTCGTGATACACGCTTTCGAGATATGACTGACCAGGCAGAAGATTTTTCCGCAGTAGGTTGCCATTATTTATTTGGTAGATTTGTTGCCAACTAAGGCTATAAAACCCAATCTGTCCTGCTATTTTATCCATAGATGAAGGGAGAAAACGTGGATCAATACCTTTCCAAACGATATTTACGCTTAAGTGATGCAACAAATTCAACTGGAATTCGAACTCAGTTCCCCGATTTCTCGTTTCAATCCGACAGCCACTGCACGACAACGCACATCCGGAGGAGAGATAATAAAAAAAAGAAAAGAAATATAGAATATTTAAAGAATAAAACAAAGGATGACATTAAGACTAAAATAATCGAAACAAAAAGAAAAAAAAAGGACGTTAAAACAGGAAGAGTCAATGCAAAACGAATAAACAGAAGAGTCGTTCCTATTTGTTTAGTTTCGTAAACTAATTCGCCCCAAGTTTTTTTTTTTAATCATTTCACCCCGAGCAAGGCGGAAAACGCCACTGATGTGCAGGGGGCTACATAAATGTAAAAAGATTAATTAGAAAAAAGTAGGAGTACAAACTAGTTAGAAAGGAACAATATAGGTGGAGAGAAAGGGAAGGTTATACATGGGTGGGGAGAGAGCTAGAGTCCAGTGGTTAGTAGATGAGTATTGACTTTGCATTTAAATTTCGGGAGGTTGTAGCCGTCAGGAAAGCAAGAATACGGGAGCGAGTTCCACAGGCGGGAAGTGCGAGAGAAGAAGCTACAGGAGTAGAATTGTCGTCTAATGACACTACTACGAAAGGGGCTATTGCAGGTGAATGAGTATGAAAAGCCTTTACGAAAAAAAACCCTGAAAACCAATTACTAAACAGAAAACAAATATTAACCTCTACCCCTGTTCTAAAAGTCTGGGAGAGAGTGAATCGGGCTACAGACCAACCAAATAGTTAATAATAATAATAATAATAATAATAATAATAATAATAATAATAATAATAATTTAAGGGTATAAATATACAGAATTGTGAGATAAAATATATAAGAAAAAATAAATTCAAAATCAAATTGAAAGATTAAAATTAGAAGTAATAAATTGTGAAAATACTGTATAGATTACAGTGCTGAATACTTTCTGAATGTTTCGTTGGCAGGTTCTATGCAGTGAGAAAAGAAGGATGGAAAAAATGCCTGAAAAGAAAATCCTTGCGTAGATGTTAAAATCATTAAAGTATATGCACACAACAAAATACAAAATATACTGATAACGACTAAATTCGAAACAAAAGTCGGTAAAACATGTATAGACATTACCCAAAATGACAGGAAAACGCGTGAAAAATGGTAATTTGAAAATGAGAAAAACAAAACTCCCAGTTAATGTCAGATGCAGAAATCTAAACCTGTATCTCACGTATCTGACTAAGCAAAACGTATAAATGGCGGACTGGAAATAATAACAGAGCCAAAAAAGTGGGGATATTATGACAAATTATGTAAACACATAGGTAAACACGTGCAAACCAAATAAACGGACAATGTTTTCAGTAGAAACTGACAAGAAGGCTGATTGAAAATAATTGCTCCCATGAATCCTCTCCAAAAGGAATAACAATAAACCTGGTATGCACAGGGACAGTTTTATGGCGTATTCTGTCTTTTTTCGTTTTGTTTTTTTTAATAATAGACGAAAAGCAGAAGTTAGAATAAAAACTGAAAAGATTTTTAGGAAATGTACAAAATCGTACAGATGTGCAGTTGATATCGTTTCGGAACGAGAAATCGGAGAAACGAATTCAAATTCTAGTTGAATTCTTTGCCTTCACTTACGCGCTAATATACTTGGAAAAGTTATCAATCTGTAGCTTCTTCCTCTAACTATGGGTTAAATAGAAAGACAGATTAGGTTCTATAGCCTTGTTTGACAATCAGTTTTCCCTAGAAGCTAATGGCAACCCACTGTAGCAAAAATATTTTACACAGTCAGTCACGTATGACACTTAACAATCTGATTGACAGATAATTGAATGAAACATGGTTAAAATCGGCAAAAATATATCCCAGTATATTTTTAAAAAAATATCTCCTCGAAATTAAATGAAGAAACAATTTAAAAATCAAATAAACATTGTTGACACTTACTTTTTCGAAAAATGTACTGTGTTTTATAATTCTCTCAAATTATATTATTGAAAAGGCTGGAAGGCAAGGACGTAACTTCTCACCGGACTTATTCAACCCGTACAATGAGGTGATTCAGTAGAGAAATAGAAGTCTTACCAAGATTCAATACTGGCGGGTACTATCTTAAACAACATAAGATATGCAAAAAAAGCGAAAAGAAAGGAGGACTAAACAACATTTAGAACATATGCTAGTCATCAAAAAGGAGAGGCAAACATCCAAATTACAAATTAAATTATCCAAAAACTAACAAAACGGAAATTTAAATATGAGGGTAATGTTATAACAAAAGGCTTCTTCTTCTTTTTCTTCTTCTACTTCTTTTTGTGACTTGTCCTTTCAGGACGTAGGCGATCCTGGCTTTCCACGTCTTCCTATCTTTGGTGGCTCTTAGCACGCTTTCTCGTGTTACACCATGCAACTCCCGTTCTGTCATCCACCTGCTCAGGCTTTTCAAATATGTTATCCGCTGCTTTCCTCTGTCTCCTTTACACTCTATCTGACCTGTTAGCACCAGGTTTTCCAAGCCCTCTTTCCTCATTGCATGTTCCAGGAACTTTAGTTGTCTCCTCTTGATGCTTAATATTAATTCTCTTTTCTGTTCCATCCCTTCCAAAACCTCCTCATCGCTCACATGCTCGGTCAATGATATCCGCAGAATCCTTCTGTAGAACCACATTTCAGTTGCTTCAAGTTTTTCCTTCATTTTTATGATATTGTGCAGCATTCCGTGCCATATTGAGGAACTGACATCATATAGCAATCCAGTACGCTCTTCTTTATTTCTAGCGAAAGTTTCCTGTGTCTTAATACTTTACTCACTTTCTGGAAAGCGTCATTCGCCATGCCAATTTGCCTTCGGATCTCTGTGTCGCACTTTCCATCTTCTGTGATAACACTACCCAGGTATTTAAATTTTTGTATCAGTTTGATTTTAGTATCTCCCACCTGTATTTGCAATTTTGGGTTGATCTTTTTGCTGATGACCATGCATTCAGTTTTCCTGTAGTTTATTTGTTGTCTTTTTTACTCTTTCTTTAGCTACCGTATAGTTACGCTGGTTATTTCCTGACAAGTAGCTGTCTTTAACTGCCATACTTACCTGCTGTTAACTGCTGTACTTGACTGACTGTTAACTGCCTCTTCCGGAAGTCACGCAGGTAACTATATATAACAAGAGGAAGAGTCAATTCCTCGTAAGAGGGCACCATAACAATTCTCAACTCTTAACTCTTAACTATCTTCTTCTCTTTACGAAGGACTATAGTTTCCATATGCATAGAAAATCTACTCAAAGATTCAGGTGAGACTCTAAGCAACAGAAATATTGGTTCACAGAATGATGTTGTGGATACCATAATCCGAATATTTGAGCAAAGACGAGATTTTGGAGATGTTGTGGATACCATAATCCGAATATTTGAGCAAAGACGAGATTTTGGAGATGTTGTGGATACCATAATCCGAATATTTGAACAAAGACGAGATTTTGGAGATGTTGTGGATACCATAATCCGAATATTTGAGCAAAGACGAGATTTTGGAGATGTTGTGGATACCATAATCCGAATATTTGAACAAAGACGAGATTTTGGAGATGTTGTGGATACCATAATCCGAATATTTGTGCAAAGACGAGATTTTGGAGATGTTGTGGATACCATAATCCGAATATTTGAGCAAAGACGAGATTTTGGAGAGAATAGCAACAAAAAGTAAACTTAACATCCGGAAGAAACAGTTAAAGTTTATGGGATACGTAATGAGGGAGAACGGCTTAGAGAACTTGATACTCACAAAGCAGATAGAGGGAAAGAAAGGCAGCGTATGACATAGTGGGTTTCAGTAAAGAGATGACAAATAAGGATTTGGGAGAAATAACAAAGAAATATATTAAGGACAGGAAAACGTAAACGGCCATAATCGCCTATGTCCTGAAGAAATACGAAACATAAATAAGAAAACAAATATTAGATTGATTGATTAATTGATTTATATCTTACAGATTATCAACCACTTGTGAGTACATTAAAGCTGAAACATACTTTTGGGTGATAAAAACATTATTTTTTTTTTGGTGGATGTGCAGACGTGAATGTTGAATTAACAACTTTGTGAGACTAAAAATAATTATTTCAGGTGTAAGTCGAGCTACTTAACTCCATAGTTTTCATTTTGCAATTATATATTTTTCGTTAATCTGCATAAATACCTAGTTAGGGAGTGTTAACATCGGGAATACCATAATTGATGAATATCAGAAACAGCATATGACCCAGAATAAGTCCGTCCGTCTGAAAAGTCTGGAAGCCATCTTGTTTAAAACAGCCTATATTTCATGATTTGATAGGAGCAACTGGATTAAACCCAATATTCCTCCTGTGACACCGTAGTTCTGGAACTTGCATAAAAGGCAATCGTGCATAACTCTACTGCATAGCTTCGCAATACCTATAGCCACAGCCCCAGTCTGCACGTTCTTGTTTAGAATTTGATTTACAAATTCAGTGATGGCTATAATCACATCATGTAATGGACACAGTGATTAAGTCATCGAGCATGTTTGAAACTGAACCACCGAACGCAATATATTTTGAAACGTGTGTAGATATTATAAACTATATCAGCAAAAGAGCATTTAGCATGCAATGTTTTTTAGATAAAGGTTAACAATAAAGAAAGATATTACAGGTGATTTAGTTTAGTAGTGAAAGACAAAGGCACATGTAATAAATGTCTGGATACAGAAGAGAGAGTTTCCTAGTCAGTGAGAAGAGGTTGCATATTATGCCGCTGGTTAACCGATCGTCTTGACAGACAACGACAAACACGTATATATAAAAATATAAGCTAATATTTTTATTCTCCGTCGGTAACGGTTGTGTGGAGTAGAAATTTAGTCAGACAGACAATGCACATACAAGGGAACCATTGGGTACTCGTTAGTCAGTTTCTGCTTCTTCTGCTAGCGGGCATCTTCTTTTCCGTTTTCTGTCTTTTTTGCTAGAAACTCCACTTTAATAACCCCAAAATTAGTACGCCATTTTTGCTTTCTAAGGCTGCCACTCAATTGATGCCATTAACGGCTAGATACATCTGTCAATCATCTTCGGCGGCTACCGTTTTCGAGCCGATTGTCACCTGTGTTTCTCTTTTTGATGTTGCACCCCGCCGCTACCATGCACGGTTGGGTAATTTTGTCATTCATATTTTTGCCAGTCAAGTAATATATTGCAAAGGTACTCCATCATAAACTCCCAGGCTATGCATATGGACACTATAGTCCTTCTTAAACAGAAGATAGCCAGGAGTTGAGAATTCAGAAAACGATATTGAATTAAAATTAATTTCGAAGAGCGCTAGCCTATTCGGAGAGTGAACGATTCCTCAAAGCAAAAGGTGGTACGCGTACAGCGAATGTTAGAGAAAGAAAGATTGAGGGTTTAAGGTCTTTTGTCGAGCTGATTTAGTTTTCTTCCGTTGTTTGCTTTTCTAAAACAAAGTTATAACCTTTTGACACCAAGCAATGAAGGACTGCCACAAAAAACAAGGAGTTACAGAGAGATAAAAAAACAGGGTACAGGAGATGCCAAAAAAAGAATGAGAGGTGGATGGGATTTATGGGGATAAATGAGATTTGGTGAGATAGATGAGATCTGGAGACGTGGGTGAGAGTTTGTGATGTGTATGGGAATTCAGGAGATAAAAGTTGGAAATTCGCAATGCATTTAATTTGGGGGAGGTAGAAGATGGTAATTGACATTGCTTATCGTCATGGTGTGTTATTTAGGTTAGGAAAACGCTGAGATTAGTTGTAGCACTCGGAAATCTAAGAAAACGTGCGGACTGTCAATTGGCGTCGATGAGCATAGTATAGCCTCGAGGTTGCTTGCAGGAACAGTATTCAATGCCGACTGATGTCAATTCGGTCGGGTTTCAATCGTGGATAGAAGCAATCGGATGTCTAATCGTACTGATGAGCTGTGATACAGAGAAACAGATCTGTCTGCGAATGACTATGTATATTATTGTAATATAATCAATTTAACATTTTTGTGACAAAAAATTCTTGTTTCGGTATCAGATTTTTAATGTGACTTAATCTTGTTAGTGTTCTCCACATTATTGAATAAGAAAAAAAGGAAAATTATTTCTTAACGCGTGTCGTCCTTTAATGAAAAGTAAATGTTAGGATTATATTTTGCAACGTGTATTTATAAACATAAATAAAAACATCGTTATATTATTCACAATAACAAAATTTAAGGACGATCATAAAAATGAGAAAACTTAAATATAGTTGTACCTCACTTCATAAATAGAGTTGCGAATAAAAATCTTTAGCTGCCTTCATAAAATCCATCAGAGGACGAAATATTTTTATACAAAGTTTCCCTTTTTTTGCTTAACAAATATTGTTTTTACAGCTATATTTTTATTTATATGTGAATTCTTACATTCACAGAGTGGCACACACACAAGAACACACGCACGCATACATGTATATCAGTCCTTGTTTTATCAGATGATTCTCCTTCAAATAAGTTCTGGACACACTTGTTTGCAATAAAGTGATCACTTGTCTTGGAATACTGGCAGGTGGTTCAATCATCCACCTGCGAAACAATCACTTCAGACGGGTATGTGACGAGTGAGTACCACGTAGAGGTGTACAATTATAAAGGACATATACACGCTTCTATACTTGACGCCATTCCACTCTGCCGACCAATACTGGGGAAAAAAGAGAAACTATTCCGGTTACCAGACACACAAGGCGGAATAGGGGGACTTCTTGGTGCTGGATTTCCTCCTTGATCGCACAAGTGAACGTGTTATTAAGATTTCGGAAGATAGTGATATTTTCTCATTTCAAGTTAGAAGACGAAGATAGATGAGCGAAGAAAAGGAATGTGATTTGTTGTGTTAATTTTTTAAGGCACGTTTCCTTGAAACTATTCAATAATTTTCCATAAGCGAATCAAAACTGACATATCACTGTACATATATATATATATATATATATATATAATACTGCATACAGTATACACACACACACACATATATATATATATATATAATTAGAACATTTCATATTATAAATAAACGTGAATAAAAAACATATATTCAAACAGAAAAATACATACTGTATTAATATGTGTATAATTTTAAAATAAATATATATCGCTATATATATGTGCGTGTGTGTGTGTATGTATGTATGTCTTTGTGAGTATTATCGCACATGAAAGTTGGTTGTAATAAAAGGGTGCTCGAAAAATGTAAGAAATACTAAATTTATAAAGATAATATTAAATATACATTTGTGCGTGACAAGATATTTAAAAAAAGAACTGACAAAGTTTCTAGACTATATTTTGCCATATTTCCAGTTTTCGAATTTGAGTAAATTTTCGCAATGAATTTATTCATTGCAAAATGTATTAATCCTTTCCTTCTCTCTCTGGATGGAATAACAGGACCGATCGGTTTCTATACACGTATTTGTCAATCAGTATATAGCAGAAAAAATGGCGAACTACTGCGGGAAAATCTTCTGCCTAGACAGTCTTGGATCGAAAGGGACATGATCGCCCAAGCGTTTATCACATATGGCAAGTTACTGAATGATGTAAAGAAAGGAATTGTTTAGCATGACAGATTAGCTTCTATAGCCTTGGTTTGCAAGCAGTCAAGTGCAGAAAAAATGCAAAGTAACTGCGGGAAAATCTTCTGCCTAGTCAGTCATGGATCGAAAGAGACATGATCGCTCAAACGTGTATCACGTATGGTAATAACTGACCGAGTGCCTGACTAATTTATTTATTCAGCTTCAAAATTTAGATTAATCTAAATACGTCGCAAAGCATGCTATATAAATATTTGCAATTTTTGTATTTCTTTTATTTTTTCAAATTTAATCCATATCTACACGCACAAGCACAAAGACACTAAAAATAAAACATAATACATTCCAGTATATATATATATATATATATATATATGTATATATATTTCGTATATCGAGGCAGCAAGTAATTTTCTAAACATATTCTATTAAATATAAGAGACAATGAATGTCTATTATGTTTAATCATGAGCCGTTCTAAACGTCGTATTTTTGCTTTAATTTCAGTTGAAAATAAAGACAAAAATTCTCCAACATTTGGATAATTATTTATTGGTTTTCTTCTAAGCTTTCGGCTCACATGAGCCATCTTCAGAGAGGCTGTTTAAACTGAAACATTATAAAATCCACCATCACCGACGATTTTATTTTGTGTTGACATAAAACTCCGCTTGGCAACGGCAATAGTTACCAAAAATAATAAACGCAGTTCTTAAGTTTGCGATGCGGTTTTATGACGTCACACCGCGGGATAGCGCGAAATGACAACAAAACCATGTAGTCAAATGCAATGTAATATGTTATTTCCTGTTTTAAAGTTGATTTTATTGAGTGTTGGTTGTTTTTATTTTATGTACATGGCCTCCAATATCTGCAGGTTCCTCTTACTGTGTGTATGAGTAAGGATCACCGTATTGTTGACCAAAATCTGTCTGATATTACCTACATGTTTATGTTTTTCAGAGAAATGTTGTTTAATAGTACTCTGATCAGAAAGATGACATGTAAGTCTACGGGGGAGCGTGGTTGTAGTAAAACCAGTATATGTACTAGGTTTTTGATTAGTATCAGAGATGCAATCTCTGAATGGGCATGTAAATTGGTACACTACATTGGTTTTTTGTAAAGAATTTAGTTTAGTGCTTGTTGGGTTATTATAGACTATGAGGTCAATTGTTTTAAACTTTTTATAATATATAATGAGTTTAATTTGATTATTACTTTCGACTGGTTTAACATTTCTACATATTATGTTTTTGAGTTTTTTCATCTTGTTTACAATTATTATGTATTTAACTTATACTATTGCAACCAAATACATAATAATTATAAAGAAGATGAAAAACTCTCAAAAACATAATATGTAGAAATGTTTATTATTACATTGCAAAATTTTACAAGGCATAGAAGCAAAAATGAACTCGTCCCAATCACCCTAAATTTTATTCATTCTTTTATTTATGAAACTGTAATATAGGTAATAATTAATTATTTATAAATTCATTTGATACACATGTTTTTGTGCAGTATTAACAAAAGAACCATTCTCTTTTAATTTACATTTGTTTACTTGGCAATAAATACTAAAAAATCGTATGAAATACATCATTTTTTTTTAAATACTGGGATGGCCTAATATTCTGGCCAGTACTATATATATATTTGAAATTTATAACATAAGTATGTTATAACATGACGACACGACAAATAGCTATTTAGTTTCAACATTGTTTGTGCCTTGCAAATCTTCATTTTGCTACTAACCCCTTCACTTGACTAAGAACAAGAATTCTCAAAACAATATAGCTATTTTTTTTTTAATCGTATCACCCCGAGCAAGGCGGTAACGCCACTAATGTGCAGGGGGCTACGTATTAGTGAAAAGATTAGAAAAGATAAAGCCGGAAACCACATCCTAAACAGGGAACAAGGGATGAGCCTCTTAACCTGTTCAATAGACGGGGGTGAAGTATGAACCGGGCGATAGGTAGATCTATCTACTCCAATTGATTTGTCGTGATCTCATAATATGCTTATGTTATAAATTTTGAATAAATATTATTTTCTCTACTCTGTATTGAGCGCTCTTTTAAGAATAGTGTTTGCTTTTAATTTTGGGATTTTATTCAGTGCATACCAACCCTGTACCTGGATATATATAGGTATCTCCTGTCATTTTCGATATGTAACTTTTAAACAGAATTTTTAAAAATGAAAATTTTTTTGAAACTTTTATTTCAAATTATTAAATTTACTATTTCCAGTAAGCAAAATAAACCGGTTTATTTCAAAAAGAAATTATATTGAATGTAATATAAAAGTTTGTGATTATTTTCAATTTTTGAATTTTGACGCCATTTTTGAGTGATCGACACATTTGTAAACAAAAATTAATTCTCGGTTTAAAAAAATCTTGCAAAAAAAAATTGCGACAATTGAAAGAATTAGCAAATTTTATGTTAACTTAATCTGATTGTCACAAGTATTACTTTTTTATAGCTTGACATTTAGAATAATACAATTCCTTAATCCCAGATTTGAACTTTTTGACATTTCCGCCGAATAGCAAAACCCGTGTTAACCTGTACAGAATTAGAGATAGGATAAAAGTGTACGGCGTTCATAAGTGACAAAATTGTACAAATTTTTTCGGGTAAGGAAAGAAACTCTGACCTTTTAATTTGCATATAGGAATTAACCATAAAAAACTAAATACACAAAAAATTAAATTATTTTAAAAACATGAAGGCCAAACAATTTGTATTAAACTTTTGAATTTTCCATAGGCAATATAATCTTCAATTATTATTTTATTATTAAAAATCTAATCACAACAAATTTTTAAAGTATTTTAAAAATATATTTGAATCATGATAAATTATTATAATTAACACAATTAAAACAATTCTTTAAAATTTCATTAGTAATCGAATTTTTTTTCTGCAGATTATAATGTTCTTAATTTTTATTATTTATTCAAGGAATTAAATCTTATCAAATTAAATTATATCAGAGTTTTATTAAATTTTTATTTTACTCTTCAGAGTAGATTTTCGGATCAGTAAGTTAAGTGTCATACGTTGTACACACTTGGGTCATGACTAACCGCAATAGGTTACCATTACTTTCACCGGTAGACTGGTTGCCAACCAAGGCTATAGAACCCAATCTGTCCTGCTATTTAACCCATAACTGGAGGGAAGATGCTGATTAATACCTTTAACAAAGGTATTTGCTCGTAAGTGAATGCAAGGAATTTCAACTGGAATTCGAACTCGGCTCCCCGATTTCTCGTTCTTAGCCGATATCCACTGCACTACAATGCACATCCGGATTTTCGGATACAGAGACCAAATTAAAAGAAAATAGATCATTTATATTCCCCAATGAGTCTTGCGTTAACTAATAAAACAATAGACCACAACAAAGCAAAATTTATTAAAATCTCATGGATTTACGTTGAGGATTGGTAACAAAGGTTAAAAAATATTTTTACAAAAATTTTAAAAAATAATAATTTCAAACATATTTTCATTAATTTACGAATGAGTACTTAAACTTTTATTTAAATCCAACATTTATTTTATTTTTGCGAGAATTTTCAATTTAATGTGTTTGTCACTGAAAAAAAGTGTGTGATGTCATCATTACGTTTTCCATTGTAAACAGTAATAACATTTTGGTTGCCCACTAACTCAAATCGAAACAAGATTTTCTGCAAAAATCTCTAACATGTTAGAAGGGATTAAAAGTTTTTATTAAATAATTAAAAATTATTTTGGTCTTTCCTCTTAATAATAATATAAACATTTTGGTGGAAAAAGTTCGTTTTTATTTTGTTTTGGGCCTTTTTTATTCATACCATGCTGTTTTTTAGCAATTTTGTGGAGAATAACTTTATATATATATATATATATATATATATATATATATAAACGTATTCAAAATGCTCTTTTTGAAAGATACAAATACATCTTATATCTTTCACCAGTTATATCCTAGTGTGTAATCCTGTTAAATATACGTTTTTAACAACTTAGAGGAAACGAGTGTCGGTGAATGTAGTCTTGAATACATAAAATGAATATTCACTGGTGAAGCATGTTGTGTGAATTATCAACATTACCTATTATACCAATATGTGTATGTATTCGGTGCCTCTATTAATTTGCAATACCTAAGTTTTTAAATGAACTTTTAAAAAAATTAAAAACCATAAATATGTGTACGCCTTATATAAATAACTTTTAAGTACCTGATAATGTTAAAAAAAACTATGAAATATTCCCCGTTGTTTAATGTTTTATTGAACTGCACCTTTGTGAAAATTAACTGAAACAAAATGAATAATGTCTTTCTAGAATCTTGCACACATTCCCTGGTCACGTATACGTCATCCCTTGGCGTTGTTTTCTATTTCGAACGCATTTTTCTTTACCTTTTGGACTGATGGATCCAGTTTGTTTCTTCGCCTTGATTACACAACTGACAGTTAAAAGTCTGACATCATCAATATTATCAATGTATCTTTAAAGTTTGCCAGTGTGTTTTTACAGCGTTACAATTTTCGTACGCTTCCTTGGAGTAACATCCATCGCGGACAATGGCCGTAGAACAACTAATCGACAGTCCAGGCAGTAGTGCCTGGGCTTGAGTAAAATCTGATGCAATTAGTGATGACGCAATATTTTTCAAGGACACACAAATTTCACACCCACCCCAGAAATAGATTCATATTGCTACATTCCATTACAAACGGCTTAATCCAAAGAAAAAATACAAATCGATTACACCCGAGTGTGTCTAAAACTGACAGTATGATAAGAAAAAGGAAACAAAAGCTGTTGCTTCAATTAATTAGCACATGGGTGTAAAGGAATTTGTTCCTTATATTTACTATACTTATCGTTCTTATTTTTCTGACAATATCGTGTATGGGCATCCGTATCTACAAAAATCAGCACGTTTACACCTACCCAAAAATTCAAAATTCTTTTATAAATATTGATGTTTGATGATTTGCACTAATCTTTTATATTTATGATTAGTAAATAGCTTTTACTTCATAATAATACACTCACACGGGCACATACACACACACACATACACACACACACACACGCACACACACACGCACACACACACACACACACACACATATATATATATATATATATATATATATATATATATATATATATATATATAAAAATAATAACTAAATAGACTCTGTAAGTATGTAGGCCGTAAATTTATACTAAAATAAACCTTAAAAAAAAACCACTAACAAACAGAACCTAATTCCGTTACAATCCGGTGCACTAAGGCGTCGGATAAATGGGGAGAAAAAAAAGAAACCTGCGGAACAAGAACAAAACATTCAATACTCCGCAGCAAAGAAAAAAAACCCAAACGGAACTAACCACAAAAAAAAGTGCTCGATACAAAGTACAAAAGAAAATATACAAAAGTAGAGCAAAGACACACAAAAATCTAAAGCGAGCCAAAACCTACCGCGGTTTCACACTACGGATCGTCAGGGCGATCCGTAGTGTGAAACCGCGGTAGGTTTTGGCTCGCTTTAGATTTTTGTATATATATATATATATATATATATATATATATATATATATATATATATATATTTTCATTTTTAAACGAGATATTACGCGACCTACGTTTCTACTATGTGATGTCCTCAGGCGATTTGAAATAGCAATACATATATATATATATATATATATATATATATATATATATATATATATTGTATATAACATATGTATATCATAATATTAGATATATATCATATATAATTATATAAATTCATCATTTATCGAATTATTATCGTAAAATAATAATCTCCCTAATGTCTCTTGTTTATATAAATGATTCAACTATTTTATATTATATTAGGATTGTTGCATTGTTTATTTTAATATTCAGAGATTTCCGGTAAGAGCAAAAAAAATAATAAAAAAAACATTAAGATTTAAATTATTCCCGGAGTCAGGCATATAATTAATAGAAATGCAGATGGGTAGAATTCTAATTTCACAGAATTTCATACAATTGAATATAGATAGAGTAACAGATCTAAAAAATGAATATTGTTTTTAATATTTTATTAAGATTTTCTATAAAAACCATTCGAACATATTTTCATTTATTTATGAATAAGTCCTCAGAGATTCTTTAAAATCTGACAATTGTTTGAATTTTGCAAGAAATTCGCGATGAAAGTTTTTATATTAAGATTTCCTAAGATAAACCTTGGCCCACTCACTAATGCAAGTTAAACAAAATATTTAACTAAAATTTCTGATGTGCAAGAAAGAAATATTTGTTATCAATTTTTGACTTAATATGCACATAAACATGTTTGTTTTTATTAAGTTTATACAATTTTTATCATGCTATGCTGTTTTATCAGCTAATATATATATATATATATATATAGAGAGAGAGAGAGAGAGAGAGAAAGAAAGAGAGAGATAGAGTGCGTGTGTGTGTGAGAGAGAGAGATAGAATATTTCAAGGACGAGCAGTCACTATCTGTTTAATGCTTAAACGGTTTTGAAGATGACCTATATTTTACCGTATTTTCATTATTCGGATTATTGTCGTCATCTTTGTTGACATTTGTCCGACGTTTCGGTCGTTGTACGATCCGGCATTCTTCACGTGCTAGGAATTTTGAACCGAACTATTTATTACAATCACTGGGGTATATCATTCTCAACCCTTGCGTAGTAATGCCTGTTTTAGAAATCATGAGTTATCTCCCTCTAAACCTTACGTTCATATCTACGTCCTTAAGGACACGTGGCCCAGCGGATATAGACGCTGGGTAGTTCCTTTGACTTGTCCCAAAGATTTGTGAGTTCAATACCAGACTACAGCAGTGGTGAACAAGTAACTTGCAGGATTAGAGGGAGATAACTGATGATTTCCAAAATGTACCCCAGAACTCCATCTTATAATGTAGCCGCTGATTTTGAGAAGAACCTCTAATTTATGATAAATCGGAGTCAGAAATGTAAACTTTAATGCTTCCAAAATGAAGTTGCTATCCGGCAACCACCATAGACCGTCCCTTGTGCTTCTCATCAGCATGGAACAATCTAGTCTCCCTGAAAGCAATACAATGCATCTCCTTGGCCACAATCTTTCATCCGACCTCAAGTGGAACGACTACATTGAATAAATAGCTAAATCTACTGCTAAGATGGTTATGTCACTCTGTCCGGAAGTTTTCTCACGTGAGCCCATCTTCGACTTATACAAATCAGCAATCCGCCCAGGTGCTCATGGGTTTCCACATCTCCCTATTACTGGTGGCTCTTAGCACGCTTTCTCCTTTTGCACCATGCAACCATCGTTTCGTCATTCACCTGATCAGATCATTCAAATATGTTATCCGCTGCATTCCCCTGTCTCGTTTTCCCTCGATCTGGCCTGTTAGCATCAGGTTCTCCCAGCCCTCCTTTTTCATTGCATGTCCCAGGGACATTAGCTGTCTCTTCTTGATGCCCAGTATTAATTTCCTTTTCGTTTCAATCTTTTCCAATACCGCATCATTGCTCACATACTCGGTCCATAATATCTGCAGCTTCTTTCTGTAGAACCACATTTCAGCTGCTTCAAGTTTTTCCTTCATCTTCGAAGATATATATTGCTCAAACATTTCCGTCTGGTTTGAGGATGAGACAATACCTGAAATAGATGGGATAACAAATTTAATTAACGAATATTTGTGGACGGATCGGAATCCCCATGATACTATAAAGGCTAGTCACCAGCATCAGCTTACTATTAATGAGTGTGCTGGAACTATGAGTGACTGTCTGGTAAGTCTATATGTTCTCTCAGTGAATCTTGCATGAGCTGTCTTCAGATATATTGTTTCGAACACACTTCCAGTCATGCTAAAAGATATACCCTTGCTAATATGAAGATGCATTTGGCTTACACATTGTAAGGCTATAGCATATTTTAATCACATTGTTCGCGAGGTATTGGTTGACATCTACTCTGAAACATAAATAGTTAGGGGGGTCGTTGCTCCCTCCCCGTCAATCCTGTGGATATTTATCTGTGCGGCCACTTAAATTATTAGTTTATGCAGCAGTCATTAACAATGCAGAGACACTTCATCAACGCATCATTAGGGCATACAAAACCATTCGATACCATACGGAATTATTTGAAAGTATACGACAGTCAGACATGTGCATGCATGTGTAGATAGCAATCGGGGGGAAATGTTGAACATCTGTCGAGTTGCTGTGTTGATGTACAAAGATGGCCTTTTCTAAATATGTTTTTTATGCCTGTTTTAACTTTTACCTTGCTCTGGTGTTAGGAGCCCGCCTCCCAATGTTTGTAGAATATTTTGGGTTCTATCTTGGATTGTACATTTAAACGTGTTTACCGTAAATTTCAAAGTTAATAACTCAAAAACGGAGGATTTGTAGACTTGGATTTAATAAGAGATGAGCCTCTACACCTGCTCAATAGACATGAGTGGAGAGTGAACTATCGCCCGGTTCACACTCCACCCACGTCAATTGAACAGGTGTAGAGGCTCACCCCTAGTTCCCTGTTTAGGATGTGTTTTCCGGCTTTCTCTTTTCCAATCTTTTCACTTTTCTTTATTTTTTTTTTTATTTCTTCAATTGGAGTAGATAGACTAAACTATCGCCCGGTTCACATTCCACCCACGTCTATTGAACAGGTGTAGAGGCTCATCACTTGTTCCCTGTTTAGGATGTGGTTTCCAGTTTTCTCTTTTCCAATCTTTTCAATTTTCTTTTTGTTTATTTTTTTCAATTGGAGTAGATAGACTAAACTATCGCCCGGTTCACACTCCACCCACGTCTATTGAACAAGTGTAGAGGCTCATCCCTTGTTCCCTGTTTAGGATATGGTTTCCGGCTTTCTCTTTTCCAATCTTTTCACTCTTACGTAGCCCTCTGCACATCATTGGTGTTACTGCCTTGTTCGAGCTGATATGATTTTTTTTTAAAAATTGTTGTGGGGAGTGCAGCTGCAAAGTTTGTAAAATTATTTTTGTTACATTACATATATATATAGTGCTGTGTTCAAGTATTAGGACAAAAAATATTTTATATTTTATGAGGCTTCAAAATAAAGTTTAAAGTCACCCCTGTTTTAACACTCCTGAACACTAGCGGTAGTGTCCAAAAGTATTAGAATAGGGTTGATTTTCCTAACAACCTCACTGAAATTCAAATACAGGGTGAAAAGCCAAGTAAATTTCTAATAAATATTGATTATTTAAAACTAGGTGTAAAAGAAATGTATTAAAAAGCAGTTATATTCAATTTTTTCTATTTTTAATTAAACAACTTGTTTTGAAACTACTCTATTAAATATCTGTGAGATATTTTGGATAAGAAAATTGATAAATCTAATATTACTTCGCAAGACACACTACCAAATACAAGATGCTTGGCAGGAGATACCATTAGATACATTGAAGAAGCCTGACAGAATGAAGGCCGTGATAAAAGCAAAAGGCTATTATACTATATATTTTGTAACAAGTATTTTTCTTGTTAAAGTATTTGTTGAGTAAATCAAATAAAATTACTATAATTAAATTGTTTATTTTTCTTTCACTATGCCTCATAAAAGATAAAATAGTTCTTGTCGTAATACTTTTGCGTAGTATTATATATATATATATATATATATATATATATATAACGAACGATATTTCCCTGCTATCCCCATCTATTTTACAAATACAAGATCTTGTTTTTTTATAAATCTCACATTTGTGCTTTCATAACTATTCCCCTCCACATGTATTCTGGTATTTTTTCTCTGAAGCAACGGAAATATGGTTATGCAGAAGGATATTATGTGTCGAGCACGTGAGCAATAATGAGGTTTTGCAAACGATGGAAACGAAAATAAAATTTTATACTGGGTATCAGAAAAAGACTACTAAAGTTCCTGTTACATATAATGAAGAAGTGGGGTTCGGAGAATCTGATACTCACAGACCAGATAGCGGAAAATGAGATAGGAGAAAGCAGCGTGTAACACACTTGACAGGCCTGAGTAAGTGGATGGTAGAGCGGTTGTTTGTGTTGGGGTAACAGAAGAAAGCGTGCTACGAGCCACCTGAGATAGGAAGACGTGGAAAGTAATGATCGAATACGTTCTAAAGGGACACGACGCATAGAAGAAGAATAATGACAAAATCAAAAATAATCTGCAGCGTTACTGATTTCATGATTTTACTCTACGAATTACTAAGCGTGAGTCTTTTTCTAAGAATTTCTTCTCGTGCACGAGGAGAAATTCTTCAAAATTCTTATTTTTCTGTCAACAACAATATTGAAAAATTTAAACGAAACCATGGTGCACATTGTCTTTTAATGGAAAGCTTTTCTTTTCTTCTTTATTTTTGCCCTTTCTCCCAGCAACGTTTTCAAAATTTCCTTAACTTTCAGTAACTTTTGTATCTTAAGGGCTGTATCACCTTACTCGTGGGTGAACTGATTAATTAGAAGCAGGAACGAATACAACACCAGAAGATTATTTGCCAATTATACACGCTAGCTTAATAATCCGTCATTGTGAATCTTATGAAAATGATATAACATCAATCCATCGAGCGCCTTAGGGAAAAAGTAATGAGCATTAATATAACTTGAAGATATATTAATATTGAAATAAATGTATACATGGCTGACTTCACTTTTGTATGTATGGCTGACTACTAAGGATGCAGACTAATCATCCTTGCAGATACCTTCTCAGGTATATTTTGTTTTCTTCATCTCTCAATGAGCCAAATTTATACTGCAAATATGATGAACGGAGCTTCAGTTGCACTTTCATTGTGAGAGCGCCTCATATTCTGTGATAATTGTTTTAAATATGCCCAGTTCGCCAAAACCCTCCATCACGATAGCCTGTGACTATATGCTAAAAGATAAACCGGCTTAGTTTTACACAGAAAGCTTCAGTCTCCCAGTGGTATCATTTTACAGACATTTCTCGATGAAGCCACCTGATTCAATCGTCTCCTCAGGACGATATCAAGAAGTTACCTAAATGAAAATGTCGACCATAGTGACATGCGAACGCGGTTCTCATTGTCTGAACGCTAACATTCTAAACACTCGCCATAAGGAATTAACATAAAACATATATTCGGGAACAGTATTATTAATCCAAACTGCCGAATGTAACTGCTTAAAATAAGAGTCTGCCTTAAAATTTAACTGGTCTTAACTGAATTAAATATAGGGAAAATATTTTCGGAGAATATATTTTTGAGATTTACATTCAATAGATTGCTTCAAGCGACATTTGTCAAAATGAGGAAATACTGAATTTTAAGCATTTTTGAATGGGACTCCTGTTAATTTACGATAAAGTTCCAAATCGATCGCTGACTAAATAAAGAGATTATATTTGCATTTTTATGCATATATCAAATATGAAACTGTCTTTACGTTATTGATTACTGCCTAATCTTACGGCCAAGTAAAAAGCACATCATCGTTATCAAACATTTTTCTGTATTTATTACAGGTCGGCTACTTATGTAGTGACATATCTGCAGTCATTCACTTTTAGTTGGCTACCCTTGGTGGGAGAATAACATACAGCAAGTTACATGGACTAAGATCGGGAGATTGGAGCTTTTGAAAAGTATGGCAATACCTTTTAATTGCTGCTGTTCTACCCTGATCCTGGGTGGTAGCACCTGTTTTTGTCCCAGATATGAACAAACAATGCCCCCTCCACAAAAATTTTAACTACATTTATGCATTCAATTTTCAAAAAAAATTTTGTAGCAGAATTGCCAACAATACATTTTAAAAGTAAATTGGCCCATATTAAATTTTATAGCAAAATGGCCACCAATAAATTTAATAGCAAAATGACAAACAATACATTTTATAACAAAATGCCCAGCAATACATTTTATAGCAAAATGCACAATATATTTTATAGCAAAATGGCCACCAATACATTTAATAACACAAACCCAACAACATTTATTTATCCAACATCTGTAGTATTCGTATCAAATTTTACAGCGTAGAACCGTTTCTTTTAGAAAAGTTTTCTGAGAAACTAACTTTGAAACTAATCCTAACTGTGAAACTAAACTTAACTGCTATCTCAACTTCTGATTTCTCGATTCCTGGCTACCTTTCACTCTTTAGGAAAGACTCCAATGTCCACATACATAGCATAGAAATTTGTGTCTGTGAGCATTTCCCGCTGGCTATATATCTATCTTGAATTTCCAGATCATTCTTACATATGCCTCCGTCTCTCTTTACTAAACTGTCTGCTATCCGTTCTTTTTCTACCGCATCTTTCCTGTTGCGTGCTAGATAATATTTTTGAAAATATGGACAAGGCTATTTAGGTACATCCTTTTGCAATTATATTTGTGTTCAGTGACTTTAATGCCCATCACACTTAACATTGTCACTGCTCTTGATAGCATCCAAACCCTGAACTTCCCAATCACTCAATCTCTCTGCCAAGTAGTGTCCTTCCTCACATGTTTTCACTATTATCTTTGAAAGGCAAGTTTCTTTTCTAAATCTGTTCTTTACCTTTATCCCTCATTATTGCGCTCCTCAATCGTGTCTGTAAGCATTATTTTCCGCTTCTCCACCATCCAAGAACCTCTGACGAACAGAATATTTTTCTGTTATCAACGTGCGGATTGAGACTCGTACCGTGATTTGCTTCGTAACGTCGTGTGGAATGAAGGTTTTACTTTCCCTGTTCAAAAAGGTGCCTCTGAGGTCTCCTCCTAGGTAAATGTTGGAATCAGAATTTTCATTCTTGTAAGAAAGTTAAATCGTATTCGTCTCATCTCCTTTGTTCTCAAGTGCATGCTCAGCCGCTATTGCTCAATATTTTCCTGAACTTTCAGAATTATTGAGACGCCATGTCTGAATTAAATTGAGTGAGTTTAACTGCAGAGGCCTTTGCGTAGCTATCTGATGTTAAAGACTGTTCGTTTGCTTGTTTTAAGATATTCAAAGCATGTCCCATGGTTGTGACGCCCAACCCTTTGAGGATTTCCCGGTCTATTATAGAAAGGCTATCTTTTGTGATGCTTTCTTTCACAAAAGTTTCAGCATAAGTCTTAGCAGAGTCAGCTGGGATACCAATTTTGATAAGAAGTTCTTGCCAATCATCAGATCCTTTTCGTAGCGCTATATTGGATAGTGTTTATTAGCTAGTGATTTGTCACACAAGTAGATTGGTTTTAGTCAGTCCAAATGTCAAAAAATGCTCTTGAGTGAACTAATTAAGAGATATATATGAGTGAATAGAATCCATTCATGCATATGTGCTAGGCAGGTTCATTATAGTAAAGTGGACTAACCCACAGGCTGCATTAGATACTCTTCCATAAATAAGGTTAACAAAAATGTGACAAAAAGAAAGCAGCCATATTAGAAGGTAACTTATTTGATTTTTACAAGGTATTAATTATTTCGACTGTACCGGAGTGACACGTCTGATTAAAAAGAAAACACAATGTTTCTGCTCGTAATGAATGCAAGCGGGTCCTAAATGAAGCAAAGTTATTGTTTGGTGATAGAATAAAACAACGTACAGCATCTCACAACTTCGGTTGTAGAGTTTACTGGCGAAGAACAGAAAACACCTAATCACTCCTCTGTTCAATGAATTCGAAGTCCTGACATCTACAGCAGACAAGGATGAATGCTTTGCGCGTAAATACTCTACCAACTCAACTCTTGACTCCTCCGGGGTACCCACACCCAATTTCCTACCTAGTACAGAAGCGCAACTGAGTGATATCTGCACAAAATAGTCTCCTGTCTCGGGAATCATATCTAAATTAAACTCCTATATGGCAAGTGGAAGTGAGTTGACGTCCCAAAGATATGTGCCTATGGGCTTGCTACAGTCTCTTCCAAATTCTACTAGTATTGCCACTGTGTTTACTTCTTTCTATTTTGCTAGAATTTATTATCGCTAGTCAGTTAAGTGCTATACAAGATACACGCTTTCTGCGATCATGTCTCGAAAAGGACATGACTGACTGAGCAGAAGATTATCGCGCAGTAGTTTGCCATTTCTTTTTGCGGTAGACTGGTTACCAGCCAAGGCTATAGAACCCAAACTGTCCTGTTATCTAACCCATAACTGGAGGAAAGAGAAGGATTGATGCCTTTCCCAAGGGTATTGGCACGTTAGTGAGTGCAAGGTATTCAACTGAAATTCAAACTCGTCACAATATTTGAAAACGCACAGTATATAAAAACGCTAGTGAAAACTCACAGCCCCTCTAATCATCGCCCTATCAGCTCCTTACTTCTTTTCGACAAAGAATTCGAGGCTCTAATCAATACTGAAATGTTTAAGCATCTCACCTCTCAATACGGCTTCCGCTTTGCCAGGTCTACGGCTCTTCTGTTAACGGCCATCAGTTAATACACATAAGTAATTGAAGCTCGTACTATGTCTCTAGATGTGTCGAAAGGGCTCGAGAAGGTTTGGTATTTTAGTCTTCTACGCAAGCTTCCGAATGCAGCATAGCTGAATGATCGTTTGATTTGGTCTAACCCTTTCTGTTAGATCGTGAAATGATAGTAATTTTGAACAGGCATTCTTCCAAATCATTTTCACACGCGAGTGACCCTCAAGTCTATACTCTAGGTTCTACGCTTTTTCTGATCATTATCAATAATCGTCCTGATATCATCATTGCCCAAGTAGGTATTTATGCTGATGGCGCAATCATTTACTTCGTTCTCAATAGAAATTCTTCCAAAACTCTCAAACTAAACCTGGCTGCTCTTGAAAAGCACCAAACGAGCAACTCACTACGCATTTTTGGCCTGACTATTTCAACCGACCTGAAATGGAACAGCAACATCTTAGCTGCATCTAACGTTAGAAACTTTGGATCACTGCGTCGTGCCAGAAAGTTTCTCGCCAGAATAGATCTTTTACATTTATAAATCTTCAATTCGTCTGTGCATTGAATGGTGTTGTCATAAGTTGTTCCTTCAATTAACCTTTAAGCTCTTGACAAAATCCAAAGAAAGAACTGCAAGATGGCAAAAGATCTACGGAGTTTCTTTCTTAATGTCCAGAACACATGAATATATATTATTTTTTATAATCGTGTCATTTTACTGCCACTTTTGAGCAGGGGGTTACATAGGAGGTACATAGTTAAAAAAGTGACCGGTTACAGGAATGTCAGGAAGAGGGTAGAAGAAGGAAGAGAAGACTGATGAGAGAGAGAAGATGCAAGTTAGTAGATAAGAGATGACGATTGACCTTACATTTAAAATTCTTGAAGATTGTAGTCGTCGGGAAAGCAAGTAAACGGAAGCGAATTTCACAGGCGGGAAGTGCGGCAGAAGAAGCTGCTGGAGTAGAAATTGCGTTTACAATTTATTGGTTTCACAGTAAAGGGGTGGGACCTAGTTGCTAATTTTGTGGCTCGAGCAAATTCATGTACGGGGGTAACAGTGAGCTAAGTTCATCTGATCAGAAGTCATGAAAGTATTTGTAAAAGAGACACAGGGAAGCCACATTGCGCCGGTGAGAAAGTAACTCTCCGAGATGTCAAGTCGGGATCGATCACATTACAAATTCTCCGTTGGATTTTGTCAAACACCCCAAGATGCATAGCAAGAGCACCTGACCACATATAGCAGACGTATTCAATGCAAGGGAGGATAGTAGATTTGTTTTATGTGCAGGATTGTTTCAAACAGGAAAAACTTCCTGCACAGAGAACCGACCTTCTTAGCAGAGGAGATTGGCATCCAGGTCCCATCCTTTTATTGTTGAAATATTTAAATTTATCCTCTCTTCTACTCTAATAGTTTCTTTTCTCGCACTTTCCGACTGTGTAACTTTCTTCCGTTTACTTGCTTTCATGATAGATATATCTCCAAATATTTAAATGCACCTTCAATTGCCATCTTTTACATTTTTGAATCTGGTTCATCTTTTATTCTTTCTTCGATATCTTGTGTATCTAAAATTTCTCTCACTGTTATCCCATGTATACTAGTGGTATTCTCGCCTTGCTTAGAGTTAAATTATAAAAAAATAAAAGTAACTTTAAGTTTGTAAAAATATTTGCTTAATTTCTTAGACGGGTTTATTTCTTTTGATACTTTTTTCTGAAACCAGGATCAATCAAATTCCTATTTTTCTTTTCAGGCAAGTAAAGCCCAAACTGCGTGATCCTGTTATTCGATATTCGGCTAGACCCATATTAATTAATTCCTTGTTATGAAGACGACATGAATAAATAAAAACTGATTCAACGTAGTTTGGAACGAGGACAGACGCGACAAGAAATGTTCTAGAATTGATGTAAAAAGTATTTCTTCTCTTTTGTAATCAAAGAGATTTAATGATTTCTTTCATAGGGAAAATTCCGGCCAAGGCTGAAGCTGAGGTCGTCAAGGCCAGACGCTTAAGATTTAAGATAGGGAATCATGGCGGCAGATCACAAATCACGCTGTGTGCCTTCCATATGTGATTAAGAGCAGAAATATAAAACAAAAATAAATTCTTCAATAAATTAATATAAATATTAGAAAGAAATTATACCAGGCAAAATACCTTCCAAGTTTTAGTGTGTCGATTAAAGGGTGGCGTATAAAGTGATTACTGACCTGAAAAGATACGCATTTGCTTCGAGCAATGTCATTTTTGTATTCAACGATGAAATGATTCTAATAATGTTTAATTTTTTCAAACTTGTTTCACCTTTATTCTACAAACACCTAGCAATCCGTGAAAACCCGTTTTATGAGTAGTCGAAGGGCAGTAATTAAAATTTTCAAATTGTTACAATACTTCAAATACTGAGGTAGTATTAGATTGGCCAAATGTGAAGTTAATTGAATAATCTGTGATAAATAACATTTCAATTTGAATTTGAATTTCAGTTTTGTTTAACGGCATATCAACCACTGTGAGTTGCTTAATACCAAAAAGGTGGGGTTTTAATGTTTTTTTTTAAATGTTCGGTTATAGTGAGAAGGTTGATTTAGTTAAATTTTAATGAAAATTTTAGTTCTTTATTCTTTTTTATTTTTGAAAACTTAAAATGTCTTCAAGTTTTGTATTTTAAAATGTTTTGCTAAGAATAACATTTTTCCCTTCAAAAATGTCTTATGATAATGATTTTTTCTTCAAAAATGTATTGTTAGTAATATTTTTCTTCAAAGATTCTATAAAAGTCTATTTGTATGTATATATTTCTATAAAGGACTATTTTTACACATTGCTTTGACCCAAGTTTGGTGGGTAACAATTTACTAATACCTGGGACCATAACAGGTGCTACCACTCCGGATCAGGGTGGACCGGGGAAGAACATCAATTAAGAGGTAATTTCATGCTCACAGCAACCTCCCAATCTGAGTCTTTCTGACGGATGCAGTTTACCGTAGTGTCCAGAACTATGAATAACCTTTAACAATATATCAAAAATAGAGTAACAAATTAGAATTAAATACAATTATCTAGCGGAAGTAATATTTGCTCGAGCCTTAGAATTATATATTACTTTAAACGGTAAACGCCGTTCTTCATTTTGAACTGGCCTACCAGAATGCGCTTTTTAATAATAAAGTAAATATTTTCCGTAATGAATTGAACATTGAGCCCCAACACTTCTAAATTTACCACTCAGCTACAGAGAACATATGAATTCGGCGCGTTTTCTATTTTCTATTTTCCTTTTTAAGGAAAGTACACCTCTTCATTCTTGTATTCTTCTACAATAGTCCATATTTATTCTGTTTCATATCTAAAACATACAAAAGAAAAATTCTCAAATATAATGAAGAAAATTACACGCGCACGCAAGCACACACACACACACACACATACATACTATAGAATGGTTCTTTTGTTTATATTACTTTGCAAAATTTTACAAGGCAGCCAGGAAGCCTTTCCTTCGGCCAGCCAATAATAAGAAGAAACTAGCATTGGGAAAAGAGCATAAAAACAGAACAGTTCATTTGATGCACATGTTCTTGTGCAGTATTAACAGAAGAACCCTTTGCAATAAATAATAAAAATAGTATGAAATACATCAATTTTTTAATAATGGGGGACCTAATAATTATGGCCGATAGTTACGCTCTCACACCCTGATTGAGCACTCTGGAAGAATGGTAGACTTTGAAAAACAGTAGCTACTCTGGCATCTATGCATCATTCATTCAGCAATGATTTAGAACACTTATAGCTACTGGGCGTGTATAATGATAATACACACGCTAAAAGTCTGCCTTCTTCCACCGAGCATCCATAGCTCAGAGGTAGAATCGTCGACTGTCGCCAATTCGGTCGAGTTTTAATTCTGGGTAAAAGGCAATCGTAAAAAAAAACTAACCGTACTGATGAGCTGTGACACAGCGAAACAGATCTGTCTGCGGATGGCTATATATATATAATTATAAATTAAAAGTACATTGCGACACGGAAATTTCTATGTTTCGAGATTTCGATCTCGTCTTCAGGCAATGTTGGAGGTTGATTGTGAAAATGATAAATGATTATATTTTGCTCTACAATATTTATTGTGTTAAGCACTTTTAAAAGTAAATGCCAGGGAATTCAAAATGGTAAAATCTTGCGTCCTCTTTTCCTGGATATATATATATATATAAACTTATTTATAAATAGAACTTTGTGTGTGTGTGTGTGTGTGTGTGTTTCCGTTACCTATGGACACCGAAACAGCTGAACCGATTTTCTTGAAAATTTACACAGTTGTACTATAAGCGTCTGCGAGTGTACTTAGCTAGGTATTGTGTCGAGGTACCCCCGATAAATAGCGAAAATCGATAATCGAAAAAATAGGGTTATAGAAGAAGTGGTCAAATTTTAATCAAATTGGATACACGAATAGACAAAGACATAAGAAACGATATTCAGAAGTTTCAAGGTTACAGTTCTTACAATAGTGCAGAAAATCGATAATATATATATATAAAAGGCAAGATGTTTGTGTGTGTGTCTGTTTATCTATCCGTATGTCCTTTATACAAATCCACAATTTTTATCCGATTCTCACCAACTTCACACTAATAATCTTTAGGCTGAGTCTGAGCTCCAAGACCATGGATTAGTTTTAAAGGTTTCATTATATACGAGCAACGCCGGGCTATACTGCTAGTATATATATATATATATATATATATATATATATATATATATATATATATATGTGTGTGTGTGTGTGTGTGTGTGTGTGTTTGTGTGTGTGTGTATTTCATTTGTAAATAAGTTATTTCCACAACCTAGGTTTTAAACTTTCGGTATTTTCAGGCGATCTATGATAACTGATAATTTAGTTTAGCTATACAAACAGGAATTATTTACGAACGCACAATTGGAATTTTGAACATCCTAATAATTTCAAAATTAAGTAGGAGTTACTTCTTCTTCTTCTATGTGCCCTGTCCCTTCAGGACGTAGGCGATCATGGATCTCCACGTCTCCCTATCCATTGTGGCTCTTAGTATGTTTGTTCCTGTTGCTCCTGGCAACCCCCGTTCCGTCATCCACCTGATCAGACCCTGCAAATATGTTATCCGCTGCCTTCCTCTGTCTCTCCTTCCTTCTATCTGTCCAGTCAGTATCAGATTCTCCATGCTCTCCTTCCTCATTGCATGTCCCAGGAACTTCCTGATGCTCAGCATCAATTTCCTTTTTGTTGCCATTCTTTCTAACACTTCGTCGTTGCTTGTATGCTCAGTCCACGATATCCGTAGCATCCTTCTGTAGAACCACATTTCGGCCGCTTCCAGTTTTGAGGAGTTACTTAAGGATCTGAAAAAACCTTTATCTAGGTTTCTATGATCTTAAGATATATCTGTAGGTGTGATTATATCTGGACATTACTTCTGATCTTTCAGTGATTTCTTTTGAACTGAAAACAATTTAAATATATTACTTTGTGTGGGTGTGCGTATCAGTTTCTTTGCTTCACAAAGTAATTATGAGTCTTCGACATTTTCATAATGGTCGTATCTGCATTACTGCTCTAGGTGAGTTTATTTGTTGACGGCATATTATGTACATATCAACTGTGCTCATTGTGCCCAGTCGTTTTAAAACGTGCATAAAAATAATGAGAAAACTCATTGTAGTGTTTGTTCATTCTATATCACACACACACACACACACACATATATATATATATATATATATATTAATGCATGTTTCATTAAATAATATAGACAAGTTTTTCTATTTACTTGATGAAAATCTTTTCATATTCTCTGATAAGCTTAATGGCATTATCATTAAATGAAGAAAGAAAATTACAATATTGAAAACCTAATTATACTTGAACATGAAAACAAAAAACAAATTTCAGCTATATACATAAAACAGTTGAAACCTCACCTGAACAAGATAAACTATGAAATCTCCACAAATATCCTTAAATGCCTATTATTAAAACAGAAGCCATTGGTAATGGCTGCCCTATAACTAATTTTTTCACTTTCGCTTCGTTAAGTGTGACGTCACGAGCTGTGATGCTACATTAGCTTCCAGCGTCTTAAATGCACGAGTTTGTTGTTGCTTGGAAATCTTCCATATGGACAAAAACAGTTTGTCATTATCGTTTGTCCCTGTTTATGATATATAATGTAATTTGACATTCACGTAAGCTTAGATATGATTATTAAAAAAATTGTGTAACAATATTGTAATTTTCTTCACTTAATTATAATTCTATAAAGCTTATCAGAGTTTATGAAAAAATGCATCAAATAAATAGAAAAAACTTGTCAATATTATTTAATGAAACATGCATTAATGAAAAGTTGATGCCTAAATACACAATATATATATATATATATATATATATATGCAATGTTTACTTGGTTATAATTTAAAATAATAATGTTGTTTTAGGATTTTAATATTGTGTTTTTATTATCTTAAAAATATCAGTGCAGTTTTAACTAAGTTTCAGTATATTTTATTAAAAAAATTACTAAGGGGATTAAGAGTTAGGAAGTGTTTTGATCTAGATTAAACAATTTATTGCCTAAATTGGTACTCACCATTTCTTTAAATGATAGTGTACCAAATTATTTTTTAATTCAATTATGTTTGGTATTGTGATTAATTATTTCATGATATTTGAAAAAAATTAAAATAAAATAAAAAAATTATTTTTGGTAGAGAAAAGAATTAATTATAAAATTTTTTTTCTGTGGTTTTAGGAATTTTTCTGTTACAGTTATCGAAATAATAATTATAAATTCCGGGAGTTCAATTTAAAAATAAAAAAAAAACTTTATTTATCTTAACAGATATTTATCGTAACAGATTTTTACAAATGTTCATGAAAAATGAATATTACATTTAGTTATAATAAAAACTTACGTAAATGGTGTAAGTTACCTCTTTTGTATTACAGCTGATAATAATTTTTCCGTAAATTATCTAAAACGGAAACATTTTTCATTGTCTTTTATTTATAAAAAAAGACAGTATTATTAATAGTTCAATATTTAATTTTGAGGTATATTTTATTAAAGATTTTACACATAGAAAAAAAACTTCAATGTTGTTTTTTCTAAATTAATATATTTACGTAAATGGAATACGCAAATAAAAACAAAGGGTTATATTTACCCTATTATTTAAATATTTAAGAGACTTTAATTATAGGCTGAAAGTCTAAAAACGCCATTTACATTCAAGTTATGAAAACAATAATTTTAACTTGAAATAAATTACATATTAACACAGTTAATATATAAATATTAATATAGAGAGGATTCGTAATACGTCTTAGCGAATTACAATAATTCTGCCTCTATTAAGTTAATAAATTAAAGTGGCGAATAAATTTTGCTTCTTCGAAAATTACGATTTTTATTCGGAAAATGAAGAAACCGGAGAAAATCTGAATACGTCCGTTAGTTTGTGGCGCTCAGATTATTCGGAGTTTAATTTGACAAGCTTACGCAAACGAAAACTTTAGCAGACGATATTTTTTCTGAATAGCTCTAGATATTGAAATTAGTGCAAATGTCCACCTCCAAGGACATACCAAAAAAAACGCCCATATTACAAATAAAGAATTTTTGGAATAATACCAAAAACACGTTCATATTCCAAATAAGGAATTTTTGGAATAAATCCTAAAACCTTCAGGATTAAGCGTTTATATAATTTAAATACAAAAATTTCGCTTTAATAATAGCGACAAAAATTATAATTGAAAAAAATTTAATCGTGAATATATTTTTCAATAAAATATTAAAAATAATTACCATTCAGTTGAAATACAGAAAAATAATTTTGACATTTAATATCCTTGCATTTATAGCCGCTGTTTTTAGGGCGGTAATATAGTAATGACTATGCTGATAGAAAATGTATGCAGTGGAGGTTGAACTTGAGTTTTGTTTAACGGCATACCAACCTCTGTGGGTTATTTAATGCCAAAAAAGTATGGTTTTAAGATATTTGAAAAAAATTGTTGGATTATAGTGAGAAGTTAGATTTAGTCAGATATTGATGAATTTTATTATTGTTAATTTTTTTTTTTTTTTTTTTGAAAATGTAAAGATGTCTTCCAGTTTTGCATTCAAAAATGTATTGCTGGTAATAATTTTCTTCCTTCAAAAATGTATTGTTGGAAATATTTTTCCTTCGGCAATGTATATATTTCTGTAAATGTCAATTTTTATATCTTCATAGTGTTTTGACCTCCAGTGTCGGGATAAACTATTTTCCTATAGTTGGGACCCTAACAGGTTCTATCAACCCTGATCAGAGTGGACCTGGGTAGAGCAGCAATTAAGAGGTAGTTCCATGCTCTTCACAAACTCTCAATCAGAGGCCTTGCCGCCCGATATTTTTTTTTTTAATCATTTCACCCCGAGCAAGGCGGAAACGCCACTGATGTGCAGGGGGTTACATAAATGTAAAAAGATTAATTAGAAAAGAGTAAGGAGTACAAACTAGTTAGAAAGGAACAATAGAAAGCAGGTGCGATGACAGATACAAAGGTGGAGAGAAAGGGAAGGTTATACAGGGGTGGGGAGAGAGCTAGAGTCCAGTGGTTAGTAGATGAGTATTGACTTTTCATTTAAATTTCTGGAGGTTGTAGCCGTCAGGAAAGCAAGAATACGGGAGCGAGTTCCACAGGCGGGAAGTGCGAAAGAGAAGAAGCTGCAGGTAGTTTATTGTCATGCGCAGGGCCTTTGAACTGGAGGAATTATTGTTTATTTATTTGTTCAACTGAATATGGTACGTGTTTAATAATAGCTGGTGGGTGATTTGATTTAAGATGTATGTAAATATGAATAACAGTATGTTTTACATATGGTAAGTATTATTAACTAAGTCAAATGTAACATAGAAAGTCAACATTTTTGAGGTTGGTATTTACTATTACTTTAAGATTAAAGTTCTTCCGTATTCTATGTTTTTTGTTGTTTTTTAAACGCATCACCCCGATCAAGGCGGTAATGCCACTGATGTGCAGGGGGCTACCTAAGAGTAAAAAAATAAGTAGGACGGAGTGAACAGAGTGAAGAGAAAGAGGAATCAGTTAAAAAGGAGCAAGAGAAAGATAGGAATTCAGGTGTGATGACAGTTGCAAAGGCGGAGGATATACAGGGTGGTATAGAAATAACCAGAGTCAACTGGTTAAGAGTTGAATATTGACATTGCACTTTAAATTTCAGAAGGTTGTAGCCGTCAGGAAAGCAAGAATGTGGAAGCCAGTTCCACAGGCGAGAAGTGCGAGAAAAGAAGCTGAATGAGTAGAATTGTCGTCTGTATTTGGTTAATCTAACTGTGAATGGGTGAGACCCAGTTGCCAGTGTGGTTGCACAAGTAAACACCTGTTGCAGAGGCACCAGTGACTTAAATTCGTTGGAGCAGAAGCCATGAAAGTATTTGTAGAACAGACAAAGAGAACCCACACCATAAGTGGGGGAGTGGCTGGAGTCGAGCCGCCAAGTCCGTATCTATCACATTACTTATTCACATTTGGAGCTTGTCAAGAACACTGAGATGAACAGCAAGGGGCGCCTGACCATATATGGCAGCAGTACTTCATGCACAGATGAATGGTTGATGTATTTACAGAATTTGAGTTAGTGAAATTATGGATACTCATGAGACGATTATCTCTATACAATGCAATATCTTTTATATCGACGTCACGATGGGCAGTGAGATTGAGATTGTACAAAATAAAATGACCTACAAATTCTGATAATTCTATAGAATCCAGTGCTCTCATGGCAATACCAAATGGATCGTCGGAATTAGATTTTATTCATTCATCGTTGTTATGGATGTGGACGGATTGTTTCAAAGTGGCACGTACTTAAAATACCAAGGGAAATCCTGTTAATATTTATTGTTGAAAATAAATATTAAAACTGGTCCAGCTAGAGAGATCAATGTAAATATAATTATTTATTCATATCAATTGAATGTAGTATGTAAAATTAAGTGTCGGCAAGTGAATATGCTTATGTTAAAGTATATATATATATATATATATATATATATATATATATTAATCATTTCACCCCGAGCAAGGCGGAAACGCCACTGATGTGCAACGGGTTACATAAATGTAAAAAGATTAATTAGAAATGAGTGAGGAGTACAACCTAGTTAGAAAGGAACAATAGAAAGCTGAGAAAGCAGGTGCGATGACAGATACATAGGTGGAGAGAAAGGGAAGGTTATACAGAGGAAGGGGAGAGAGCTAGAGGCCAGTGGTTAGTAGGTGAGTATTGACTTTGCATTTACATTTCTGGAGGTTACAGGTAAAATATGTGTAAGCATATATATATTTTTGTGCACTGTGTAGGAATGGTAGATTTTGAAATAACAGTAGCTACACACGCATCTACGCATCGTAATGAATTTGAACAATATTCGGATACTGGCATCTGTATACATTGTATATACATTATACACGCTGAAGTCCGCTTTCTTCTACCGCGTACCCATAGCTCAGAGTTAGAATCGCCGCCTGATGTCAATTCGATCGGGTTTCAATCCTGGCTAGTAGTAATCGGATGTCTATCCGTATTGATGAGCTGTCTGCGGATGACTACGCTATATATTTATTTATATTTATTTACGTATGTGTTAATATATATATATATATATATATATATATATATATGAATGCGGTTTTTCATATCTGCAAGTGAGTGTATATTAATGTAAGTAATTACGTAGTTACCCACAAGCAGGTGCGCAAGTAAAAATTATTATCCAAATAAGTGTATAACTTAAGTCCTTTAAAACGGCTTTCCAATGTTTTCGAATGACACTCATGTAATTCTCTATGAAAGAATTGATATTTAAAGCATGGATTAGTTTATTTTTATTATTGAAAATGTTATTATTATTAATAATATTATGATTATATATTTTTAATTATTATTGTTATTGTTGTTATTATTAAAATAATAATAATTATTATTATTATTGTCATTATTAAAATAAATAATTTTAATAATAATATTATTTTTTCTTTTTAAATTATATTATTTTGATTATTAATAATGTTATCATACGTGATAGTAACATTATCATCATGAAACAGAAAAGATTATATTTATAAGATGAAAATATTATTATTGCCGTCAAAACTAACATAAAACCTAACAATTCAAATCTTTTAGTGAAAATACAGCCTCTAAATTTACTGTTGTGCATTTGAAAATGTTCACCTTAAAGTTTAATCCAAGGTCATCTTATCGTTTGGGATGGAAATGCAACATTCTAAACATGTCAAACATGTCATCAAAAATTAACACGCTATATCTGACTCTTTCCCTCATCGATAATAAGTTTTCCTCCCCTTCCATGACTATTTCTCACCGGCTAGGTAAATCTAACACACTCATTTTTGTGAAAAATTACCGTCTGAGGAGTTGAATATTTTTTTTAAAATATTCATGAAAAAAATTATCACCAGTGGGTTTGTAAATCCGTCTAATATATTTTCATTATTATCTTCTTCTTCTCCAATGTGCCCTGTCCCTTCATGACTTAGGCGATCATGGTTCTCCACGTCTCCCTATCCCTGGTTGCTCTTAGTATGTTTCTTCCTGTTACACCTCGCAATTTCCGTTCCGTCATCCACCTGATCAGGCCCTGCAAATATGTTATCCGCTGCCTTCCTCTATCTTTTTCCTTCTATCTGTCCAGTCAGTATCAGGTTCTCCAAGCTCTCCTTCCTCATTGCATGTCCCAGGAACTTCACTTGTCTCTTCCTGATGCTCACTATTAATTTTCTTTTCGTTACCATTATTTCCAACACCTAATCGTTGCTCGCATGTTCGGTCCACGTTATCCGCAGCATCCTTCTGTAGAACCACATTTACGCTGCTTCAAGTTTTGTCCTCATTTTCGATGATATTGTCCATCATTCACTGCCGTATTGAAGAACTGACATCACATAGCAATCTAGCACTCGTTTTTTTTGTTTCTAGTGAAATTTTCCTGTGTCTTAGTACTTGATTCAACTTCTAGAACGCGTCCTTTGCCATGCTAATTCGCCTTCGCACATTTCATCTTCTGTTAGAACACTTCCTAGGTATTTAATTTTTTTTACTTTCTTGACTCTGGTATTACCCACCTGTATTTGGCATTTTGGGTTAATCTTTTTGCTGATGACCATGCATTCAGTTTTCTTACAGTTTATTTGTAATCCTTTTTTGTTACTCTCCACGGCTACCTTCTGTAGGAGGTCTTGTAGTTTCCTTTCCGTGTCTGCAATCAGCACTGTATCATCTGCATACCTTATGTTGTTCAAGTTGTGACCTCCGACAACAAATTCTGGCGTAGCATCTAGGATCCTCAAAATATTCTCGCTGTACAAGTTGAACAGATCCGGTGAAAAGACACACCCTTGTCTTACGTTTCTTTCTATCTTTGTAAATCTGCTGAAATCGTTACCTCTTCGTATGCAGGCAGTTTGCTGCCAATAGAGATTCTTGATTATTCTGACGTCTTTGCTAAATGTCGAGGCTGCTGAGTATCTCCATCAATTCTTTGTGTCATATTTTGTCGAATGCCTTCGCATAATCAGTAAAACATAGGTACAAGTCCTTCTTCATTTATATTGCCTTTTCGGAGAGCATCCTAATAATAAATATGGCGTTACTTGTTCCAGTGTCCTTATATTATATTTTATAACAGTGTCAGTGTTCCTGTCCTATCTCCGGCCTGATTCTGCTTCTCGCTTTATTCATCCTGATTCTGACAATCAGTTTTGTAATGTGTCTCATTAGGCTGATAGTTCTGTTTAGCTCGCACTCGTTTGCACCTGGCTTCTTCGGCATGGCTATAAATATCGACTTTTATAGGTTGTCTGGTATTATTCCACTATTGTAAATTTCATTTATTATTTCGGTAATTATTTCTATGCCGAATTCTTCCATGACTATCTGCAGCTCTATTACGATGCCATCTGGACCAGCTGCTTTCTTTCTGTTCAGTTTGGCCATTGCAGCTTACACTTCAGATTTTAATATTTCCGGACCATCCACCTCCTTTTTATTCTCGGTTGTTCTCTCCTGTAGCAAAAAAGATCCTTTATGTACGCTTCCCATCACTGGAGTATTTCTCCTTTCTCCAATATTTAATTAATACCTAATATTAAAGTACCCTTACCAGCACCTACTCCCGAATTTTAGAAAGGAATTCATTAGTAAGTGCCGTCATAAAGCGTGTTTTGTGAACACTTAAATTTTAAATTCTAATTTTTAGTTTTTAGGATGTTATATATAAATTTAATGGCTTTTGATGAATTAAATTAATTTAACTTTAAATAGTATTTAACCTCTCTACCTTCCTCTCCCTGTCTCCTTCGTTTGTCTACTTTTAAAAAATTACTAATTTAACCCTCGATTCCCTCTGCTAGTATATATATCTTTTTCACATCATAATCTTTATAATTTTTTACATAAAATTTTTGTTTTTTAATTAATTTTAAAAATTCTTTTTTAATTTATAATTTTCTTTAATCGTTATTCTTATTTTTAAATTTATTTTATTTTATTTATTTTATCGATACCTAGAGGTATTTTTAATTAGATTAACTTTATTAATTTTTTTAAAATTCTTATATCTACTTTTTCTCCTAAATATGCTTCTTTTAAAAAGTCTCTTTTTTCTAATACTTTAACCCATGTATCAGGTTAGTTTTGTTTGACACGTATCGAGCGTTTCTAATATGAATTTTTTTTCATTTTTTCCTTTTTTTCTTCTCTTTCCTTATTTTTATTATTTTTCTTACCACCCACTTCCTTTTTTGTTTTGTTTTAACCCTATTCTCAATTTAACACCACTTCTTAAACACTTTCCTTTGTAAAGCGAGACGAAACCAAATTCTCCATTTCTTCACTTACAACTCTATCTAAAAGTTAAAATCTTAAAATTAGATTTACTAATGATTTAAATGATTTAAATGATTTACTCCCGAAAAATTTTTGTGACGTAAATTTCTCAAATATTAACTGTCCTTTTTTATTTTATTTTTTATTTCTTTTTTTAATTTTTTTATTTTTATTATCACTTTTAATTTTTATTTTATTTCCAGTTTGAAATATGCACGGTCGCTGAGGAGATGTGAAAACTCTCTTAGGGATTTAATGTTGAAATGTTCATTCCACATTTCTGAATATTGAAAATTTATTTTAATTTTATATTAGCTCTGTAATTTTAATTACATTGAGCTCTCCTCCTGTATCATTTTTTAATATTAAAATTTTAATATTAATTAGGATCATGTTTTTAGGATTTACCTTCCTACTTTTCCGTTTGGATTAAAGTGTTTTAATAATATATATATATATAGAGAGAGAGAGAGAGAGAAAGAGAGAGTGAGTCATCCGCAGACAGATCTGTTTCGCTATATCACAGCTCACGGTTAGACATCCGATTGCTTTGCCCAGAACTGAAACCCTACTGAATTGGCGTCAATCGGCGATTCTACCTTCTGAGCTATGGCCGCTCGGTAGAAGGAGGCAGACTTTTAGCATGTGATGTATCATACGCCAGTAGCTAGAGTGCTCTAATTCATTATATACGAATGAGAGTTCATTAGAGTTTAAAAATAACAGACTCTAATATAGTTCCTTTAATAAAGTTAATAAATAATTCAATATAATCGATTCCTTCATTTGATTAGGTGTATATGTGGAGAGGAGTCCCTCTCTTAGGCTAATTACATTGTCAGATATTTTCCATGAAACTCGCATATGTGTTAAGGAAATAAAGACAAGGGAAAAGCAGCGTGATTCCTACTTGATAGGCCTGAGCAAATGGATAGCAGAGGGGGTTTCAGAGATTTACTAAAAAGAAGAAATTTGAGAGCGATAGGAGCAGAGCATGATCGCCTACGTCCTGAAAGGGTATACTACATGATGATGATGATGATGATGAATGAATGAATGAAGAAGAAGAAAAAAACAAGTTACATGATGATGAAGAAATTACATGATGATGATGAAGAAGAAGAAGAAAAACAAGTTACATGATGATGAAGAAATTACATGATGATGATGAAGAAGAAGAAGAAAAACAAGTTACATGATGATGAAGAAATTACATGATGATGATGAAGAAGAAGAAGAAAAACAAGTTACATGATGAAGAAGAATTGATGATGAAAAGAAAAAGTGATGATGATGATGATGATGAAGAAAAAGAAGTTGCATGATGATGATGAAGAAAAAGAAGTAACATGATGATGATGATGAAGAAAAAGTTACATGATGATGATGAAGAAAAGAAGTTACATGATGATGATGATGAGGAAGAAGAAGTTATTTTATCATCTTTATTATGTTTGTGAAGAAAACGTTTCATTTTTTCAAGGACATCTCTTGTTGAAGAATTATCGAAATGAATGTTCGTATTAAGCGTTTCTTCTGATCTATTAAACATTATCAACATCAAACATTATACTATTGTAAATGAGTGTAGTTTGCAGCTATATGTTTCTTTTCTTTTTTTCTTCTTGTTTTTTTCTTTTTTTAAGCATTTCACCCAAAGCAAAAAAATAATCCATCTAGGTCACAGTGAGTTACAGTGGGAGGAAAAGAATAAATGTGTTGAGAAGGGTTTAAAGAGAAAAAAAAATAATATTCAGGAAGAATGAAGTTGACGTCCTATTTAAATTTCAGAAGATGGCAGGATGCAAGAAATCGGAAGATATTTACACATGTAAGAAGGGCGGGAAAACTCTAAACTTTTAGAATAGACGAGATGGTTGCATATAGCCAATCAATCAATAAACCCGTGAGACCTACTTACCAATATAGAATCACAATTAAATACATGAAGGTCGACAGACGAGAAAATCTGAAGCGGGAAAAGACACATGAAAATAATTATAGAAACGGGAGAGAGAAATCACGACTTTTTTTTAAAATTCTCAAATATGGCCATAATGTATTGCCCATGTTCATATGAACATTTTTTATGGTTACGAACTTTCATATATTTAGATATTTGCTCTATTAAATTGTTTTCTTGTGCTGTTACCGTTATGATGATTTTAACCCGAGAACACTGACCATGGGTATATAATAGCCAGCGCAAATGAAGCCATCTTAATTACAATTTAATTAAATTTCCAGTACTTGATGTTCTTACCTAAATAATGTTATTCAGTTCCTATCAATGTTAACGCAAAGTACAAATTTTGAAGCGCCTGCGTGTAAAATATTTCAAATAAAGATTTATATTTAATATTTTTTTGATATTTTCAAAATCGGGTATGATATACCCATGGTTAGTAGTGGTGTAACTTTAATTGATGGTTAGTGTTCCAAGGTTAATGGATCCTCATGCCGTTGTGACCTCGGAAGTGTAAAATCGGCACGCTTGATTCATTCTCCATTGTTCTCAGATATGTGAATTATTTTTAATATATTTTGAAGATAAAGTTTTGGTCAGTTGACATATGATCGAATAGTTAAAATATTAGCTTTCCGAGGATGAGACTATGTTGGAATTTCAACATGATCAAATAATCATGAATTTATCTTATCAATAATATAATTTAAGGGTGACAGAAAGATTGAAGAACAATTAAGAAATGTTTATCAGTTTAACATGTTTCACTTTTGTTAACTTTTTCATACGTTAGATTTTTTAAGAATTGATTAAATAAAAGTTGGTGACGTGATACAGAATATTGTTTTTTTAAGTAGTTTCTATGTTCCGTCCATATTTCCAGCATGTTATGGTGAAACACCTATGCTATAGTGAATAGACTCTGCCTAATTTAAGTAAGAGTAATAAGAGGATTGGATATGCGTTGTGGTACAGTGGATATCGGCTCGGAACGAGAAACCGGGAAGCTGAGTTCGAATTCCAGTTGAATCCATTGTATTCACTTACGCGCAAATACCCTTGGGAAAGGTATTAATCCGTCTCTTCCTTCCAAATATGGGTTAAATAGCAGGATAGATTGGGTTCTATAGCCTTGGTCGGCAACCAATCTACCGCAGAAAGCAATGGCAACCGACTGCTAGATAATCTTCCGCCCAGTCAGTCATGTCTCTTTCGAGAGATGATCGCCTAAGCATGTATCACGTATGGCACTTAACTGACTGAATAAGAGGATCAAGGGTCAGTCGATGTTGGACGATAGTAGTTGACAGTCGAATACGAAAGTAGTCAGCGACCTGGTAAGATTACACTGCGTAATACATATATCAATTTCCTAACGTTTTGTACGTTGAACCTATTAGGACCGACTTTAGCACTAATACTAGCCTCCACTGCGAACATAACTCCACAACAGCGTATAAACATCTATTATTGGCGAAATCTATTTTATCGAACGCAATTGAATGCCTTCAAATTCAGATGAGATGTATAGATAATCGTATTGTTGTGAATATACATTTCTCGTGATATGTATTTATGTAATTTCATTGTGTTTTATTTTTGTTTGGCGAGATCACTATTTTCAATATTTACCTCTTTAACTGGGACTCTGGCAGGTGCTATCACCGCGAGTCAAGTGAACCTGGACACGACAGCAATTAAGTGATGGTTCCATACTCTCAAAACCTGCAATCTCCCAATCAGAGACCTTTCTTCCGTCTAGTTTATCGTCATACCCAGAACTATGATAACATAATGAGCAAACAGAAAACGTTAATCAATCTAACAGTGTCCAGTTACATTATTAAATGTTAGTGATGTAAAAAAAACAACATTATGTATCATATAAAAAGTCTTTATTCAATCAAGTCTTAAAGAATCGAATGAATGTAGGCGTCAATAAAAATTAAGTATATTAGATCAGAGGTTCCAAAACCGGGATACATGTACCTCAAGTGGTAAATTTGTACACTTTAGCAGGTACGTTGAGTCTCAGTAAATAACCACTAATGTACAATACATGATGCCATTTCTATCCAGACTGCACAACGTTTTTACATAATAAATATCATCATTTTTAGTATTTTATTTTGATTTTTGGTTTTCGATGCGAAATTTGTACAGGCAGATTGCTAAACCTGATATTCCAGAATTTTTATTTTTATTAATGTGCTTTTGTGAGTCAGTATTTTCAGTGGTGTAAGGAATCAAATCAAAATACAGATTAACTCTCATAACTCCTTCGCACGATTTTTGTTGCGCCATTGCTAAAGTTTCCCCTCGAATAAATGAGCGTGTTGCAAAAAAGACAAGAAAAAACCCATCCATCTCATTAATATTCGTTAGTTTTGTCTATTTTTACTTATTAATGATCAATCAATCGAAAATTATGTATGAATAATCAAACTATTTAATAAATTACTTACGTTTAATTAATTAATGCTATTACAAATTAATTCTACTCAAAGTATTTCATAATAAATTATCAGAATTTCAATTTAATTGTTTTTTTTTTCATCCTCTATTTTTGGGTGTACATAGAAATATATACAATTGTTAATGAGTACAAAAAAAGATTGGGAACCCCTGTGTCAGGTTGAGAAAACGTTTCCTGTTTGTTCTTTGTCGTATCACATGCAACTATAATATTATTATTTAATTGCAACTGCTATTCTTTAAACGTGTTTATTAAATGTTTACACGTCGTACTGTGTCACGTAAAATAAGCTGTTACCACATTTGACGATCTTGTCGTTTCAACTTCATGGTAATTATTTCAAAGTCGGAGAACATGTCAGAAGAATTGAACGTTGAGATAAATTGCAAAGGTAATAATTAAATATAAAAACACGAGTCAACGCTTAATAAGAAGCAATGGTTCACTTCAAACATTTGCAGCGTTGAAATGAACGCACCTAGCTTGGCAGGTGGCAAACACCATCTTCTCACCTGTCAAAGAAATATAATTTGTACGACAATGTCTCACTCATTGGTTGATCAATGTAACGGTGAACGGTAGCTGTTCACCCAGGTTCCATTAATTCACAGTAAATAATTCCATTTTGAGTCAAATTAACCCAAAAAAAAAAAAATGTGTATTTTGCATTACATTTTGCTGGAAATATTTTTTAGGTACAAACCGGCCTCTACCAAAAATCACTAAAAAAGATCTCCTGTAGGCTAGTGAAATTACAGTGTTAAATAAACGTCTGAAGCAGTTTATCTACTAAATATCTAAACTTATTTATAAATGGAACATTGTCTCTCTGTATGTGTCTCTGTGTGTTTGTGGGGGGTGTCCGTTACACATAGACTCCGAAACGGCTGAAAAGATTTCCTTGAAAATTTACACAGTTGTGCTATAAGCGTCTGCGAGGGTTCTTAGCTAGAGGTTGTGCCGAGGTACCACGATAAATATCGAAAATCGATAATCAAAAAAATCGGTTTATAGGAGTGGTCCGATTTTAATCAAATTTGATACACTCATAGACAAAGACATAAGAAACGATATTCTGATGTTTCAAGGTTGCAGTTCTTACAATAGTGCAGAAAATTAGATATCAATACCAGGAAACCAAAATTTGACTTACATCCATTCATTTTTCTTTCAGTCTACGGTTTCGCTTTAACTGGAAACAACTATTGCTTTTTAGTCTTACGTTTCAACGTCCAAACAGTCTGAGCTCCAGGACCAGAGATTAGTTTTAAAGCTTTCATTGCACCCGAGCAACGCCGGGCTATACTGCTAGTACCTGATAGCCAAACATGCATATAAACACTACAAGTCAGCTGTAATCAGACTGAAAATTGACTGTAAATCGTGATTTTTATTTGAGAAGAATACGTATCGTTATCTTAAGCTGTTCTTCTTTGTCATATTGTTACTGCTATTGTCGTATACGTTGTAGAGATGAATTTTCTTAGCTATCCGAAATGATCAGATAGAACGATGTGGTTACTGTGAAATGTTTTCTTTTCTTTTATTCTACGTTTGCTGATATTTTACCTTTCGTTGAATGAAGAATAAAACATGCTTATGTTTTTATTTTTTCTAAATTCTATATCAAAAGTTTACGAGTTTAAAATTTCGTTAAAGTAACACATCCACAGATATCTACATAAGAGAAAAGGATGTTCAGAATATAGGTCTTTATTTAATAATTTTCCTCGAATATTCAGGCAAAATAAATAAATATTGTGATTAAAAAGTAAACAGCGTGTCTCATCAAATAAAAGCATCTATTGAAAAAAATGATTAAATGAACGAACATGCCGGATTAATGAATAAAAATTAATTTACCTTGTATATATATATATATATATATATATATATATATATATATTAAATTAGAGAAAATTTTCAAAATTCAAAGGTGTCGGATGTACATTTCGACATAGGATCTCTAATAGAGACTCTACATCATGTCAGCGACATTGTTTTGTTCCAAATGGCGAAGGCCCTGGGGTAAAATGTGGATGGGTTTTAGGTTAATAACGGTCACAAAGTACAACAGGACAGAGCTGTTAGTGGCGAGGTTACAGGGTGTTGAAACGGTATATTTAGGAGGGGGAGGAATAGATTTATATGTAATATCTTAAAAATTTTTAATTAAGTTTATCCATTACAGGAAGTCATAACTTTAAAGTTATAGAAATATATGTATATATACACATATATATACACACACACACACACACACACACACACACACATGTATATATATATATATATATATATATATATATATATATATATAGGGATTTGGTAAAGGAGTTCATATTTTATAAAGATAGACAACTAAAGGAGTTAAATTACATGCATTGAGCTCTCTGCCTGCATCACTTTTTAATGTGAAAATTTTTTTAATATTAATTAGGATCAGGTTCTTGGAATTTACCTACCTACTCTTCCACTTAGGATTAAAGAAAAACAAAATATATATATATATATATATATATATATACGGTGTATGGGAGGTATTTGAGGGATATCACATTGCGTTTACTAAAATAAAAGAAAAGTAAAGAAGGTGTTGGGTATTACCTTTTTATTATTCATTAATATTTCGAGATCAAAATCTCATCATCAGAATGGTGTTTTTCATCTTTCGCTGCTACTGTTGTTGTTAATTGTAGTCAGTATGTGTGTACCTATAAGTGTGTTTGTGCATGTATGTGTGTGTGTGTGTGTGTGTTTATGGTTTCCCGGTTCACACTCCACCCACGTCTACTGAACATGTGAAGAGGCTCATCCCTTGTTCCCTGTTTAGGATGTGGTTTCCGGCTTTCTCTTTTTAATCTTTTCACTCTTACGTAGCCTCCTGCACATCAGTGGCGTTACCGCCTTGCTTGGGGTGATATGATTAAAAAATATATATATATATATATATATATATGTATGCGTTGACCGATAGTAGGATTTGGCTTTTTCTTTTTCGCGTCCTTGTTAAAGTGATAAAGGGCGCCGTTTTACGATCTGTCTGCTTTACTTTATGGTTTATATATGTGCGTGTTGACCGATAGCAGGATTTGGCATTTTCGCTTCACTGCTGATTATATATCTATCTGCTTTAATAGGAGGCGTGTTTATTGCTACATTTTTTTAAACCTACCTATAAACTTAATATACACAATGATTCAAGCAAATTAAAAACTCTCCTCTGTATATATATATATATATATATATATATATATATAGTACTGTGCAAAGTATTAGGATAAAAACTATTTTATCTTTTATGAGACATCAAAATAAATTTTAAAATCACCCCTGTTCTAATACTTTTGCACCGGTAGTGTGCAAAAGTAATAGGACAGGGGTGATTTTCCTAAAAACCTCACTGAAATTCAAATACAGGGTGAAAAGCTAAGTAAATTGCTAATACATATTGATTATTTAAAACTAAGTGTAAAAGAAGTCATATTAATTTTTCCTGTTTTATATTAAACAAGTTATTTTAAAATTACTCATTATTCTATTATCCTTGGATATGAGTGACTTTTGGCTTATTCCCCCCTCTCGAATTGATAAATCTAACGTTACATCGCAAGGCACACTTTGGGAACAAACACAAACTGCTTGGCAGTTTTTATTCGTCTATTATACAGCAAAGTCTATTATACTAAATATTAAAAGCAAAAGTCTATTATACTAAATATTAAAAGCAAAAGTCTATTATACTAAATATTAAAAGCAAAAGTCTATTATACTAAATATTATATTTATTTTATAACAAGTATTTTTTCTTGTTAAAACATTTGTTGAGTAAATAAAGAAATTACTTTAATTAAATTGTTTATTTTCTGTCAATAGGTCTCATAAAAAATAAAATGTATGTAGGTGTATATATATATATATATATATATATATATATATATATATATATATATATTGAATAATATAGACAAGTTTTGTCTATTAATTTTGTGTAGGGTCCGTTCATCCCGTCTGATATACTTGATGGTAATATCGTTGAAAGACAACAAAAAATGACAGTAATTGTTGATTCTTTTATCGGGTCTAATCTTTCGGCTCACATAAGCCATTATCAAAGAGTAAATATTAACACACAGTAAACATACACCATTTAAGTTATGTAGTCACATAAGCCATTATCAAAGTTACTCTTTGATAATGGCTTATGTGAGCCGAAAGCTTAGACTCGATAAAAAAATCAACAATTTTTTTGTTGTCTTTCAACGATATCACTATCAAGTATATCAGACGGTATGAACGGATCCTACACAAAATTAATAGACAAAACTTGTCTATATTATTCAATGAAACCTGCATTAATGAAAAAATGCTGCCAAAATACACACAATATATATAAGAATGGCCACCCGTGAAGACGGCCGGGGATAAACCGAAAGATTTTATTAATATAAAATATCAATTAGACAAAAATTGAGAACCTAATGTATATTATCCAAAGCAAATAAACTGAGAGGAAAACTTAACACATAATTAAACAGTTATAAATCCAATATTTATTAATTGTAAATGTTTTTACATTGTTAAAATAAATTCTGGATTCAGAACAGTTTAAATGTGTGTTCGGTTTTCCTCCAAAAAAAATATACCAAATGGTTGATAGCTAGATTACGTAATCAACTGACTTACAAATGAAAATATTTAAAAGCTCTACATTATACATGTAACGAGCAAGTTTTAATACAACTCCATACTGGTCTAATTTAATAAGTATATTTATTAATATCCATATATATATATATATATATATATAT
>JBBBDQ010000815.1:3115000-3152500 GCA_037127315.1 Ascarosepion bandense | reverse complement strand
CGCTTGGATAGATAAAACAATTGGACATATTTTATATAGTATATGCTCTGAAAAGAAAAAAATCGTTAAATCACATGAAAAATTCTATAAAAATTAAACATAGCACCTTTGCTGTAGTTTTTAATGAAACCTGCACACACACACACACACACACACACACACACACACACACACACACACACACACACACACACACACACACACAGATAATTTATTTGTTTAAACGTAACTTTTAATGGAGGCTCGTATTTGTGTAAATACTCTGGTTTTATTATAAATAAACAGTATATTCTTATATATCTACCTGCTTGAATATTCGAGAAATCTTGTTAGGAAAATATGCTTCCTTCGGTAGCATTCGAACTTGCGTCCCATATATATATATATATATATATATATATATATATACACGCAAAAAGAATTGCATTGAAATTTAACAATTCTTATTAGCAAAACGAAAGATTGACCTTTAGCTGACATTGTCTGAATTGTATTTAATTCTGTCTTTTCAATGTGACATCAAAATAAGCTTACTTAATCGATTCTGTGAAATTCGTTTTTCTCTTTCGGTTTCAAATCGCTCATCGTGTTGATACCACACCTTTTTTAAAGAAAAGAAAAAAAAATTAACGCGTAAAGTTTTAATTCCCTCCTGCTGACTCAGCAGCAGATAACACCCTCCTGATTCTCAGTGTACTTAGCTTGTTGCTCACGCTGACAAACAATGTTACATTATTATTACAGACATTCTGAAGCAAATATTTTCCAGCTAAGCAATTTGAAATACATTTGCAAGAAATCTGTGGCATAACAATTATTTTTGACATTTTGAGAATTATGTATTGATTTCGTAAAAGTTTTTCTTTCTCTTAAAATTTCAAACGACTCTTCATGAACTAGGGAATTTGTGAATTACTTTGATTCCTTTGGAGAAGTGAAGTTTCCCGTCGTTTTCTCCACGTCTTTTTTTTAATTAAGATATGATTCCTTCTCTTAGGCTGGCTGAAATCATAAGCTAAAGCATTTCTTTTTAGAGGTTACAGGAATATCTTTTATTCAAACCTTGAACATGAGAGTAAAATAAAGGTCAGTGTAATGTAATCCTAGTTATGAATGCAAGCAAATTACTGTAGATGTCACGATCTATACCGCGAATTTGAAGAAACGTAAATAATCAGTTTTGTCAGGGTTCAACATGCAATGCAGCCACTCTGAAAGGGCTGAGATGGAGCCCAACAATCGTCAGGCTGGTCTGAATTCGAATCTTCTTTCTCCGTGACATATTACCACCCAATCTGCACTTCTATTTACTTACTCATTTCTTAGTGATGTGTAGAATACATGGATACAGATCTTTCTAAATAGCATTAATGAAGGCAATATCCTCAACTGAAACTCGGCTGTTCGATTTTTCAATTTAATCCGCAATATCTTACATAACTATGCCTCCTTGAGATATTTGTGGCAGATGACTATAACCTTACCGTAATATCTATACAAACCAACGACAATGAATAAGATGTATCGAAATTTTATGTTCCCCTTTTAATTAGAGAAGCAATTACATTGCGAAAGAGAACGGAATGCCGAAAGATTTCTTTGAACAGTTTAATAGGGGGAAAGTAGCACAAGGCATCTTTGATAGGCTCGAGCAAATGGATGACAGAACGCGGCTTGGGAGAGATACCAAGACGGAAGATACTAAGAGCGACAAGAAAATGGTTCAAGTGGAAGTCAATGATCGCTTACGACCTGAAGGCACAAGGCACATGAAGCTGTAGTACATGGAAATCAACGATAATTAAAGATAAAAGCAAAACAGAAATATGCGGCGTGACATGGGTAAATACTTACAAGTCTATGCATGAATTTACATGGCCATAAGTGCTTATCCAATAGAAATATAAAAAGCTTTTCTTTTTATAGCTATAAGCTGCAGTTCACGTGGTAACTCTACGACTCTCTATAGTGAAGGATCTTTTGGTCGTGATATATAAAGGAATTCATAATTAGGATACTGATGTAATGAATATGGACACACCTTGTTTCCCCCTCACTGGAATGTGATTGGCTGGTATCAGACATATATATATATATATATATATATATATATATATATACATACATACATACATACATACATACATATATATATATATATATATATATAAATGCCAAGACGTCCAAAGTGAGTGAGTGATAAAACTCCCCGGCCTTCTAGCTGGGAGGCTAATGACCACTGATCACTTAGGACAGCTTAAGACCAGACAAAACTGGTTTAAGACCGGTTTTGAACCAAGCTATCGCGTAAACGGGGGATGGGTAAAATTTTGAACAGGGTCCTCACGTTAAAAAAGGAACTTTTGTCACATCTCTCTCAAGTGGAGGAGAAGAGTAAATATCGTGAGCGAGAGAAATCTACTAGTCTTTCCCTAAAGATCTATTGGGCTACTATTGACTACGCCTACATCTCAGGACACTGCATACGACGATTACGACTACGGACTAGATTGTTCTCCCGGATTACATTTGCCTTAACCACTTAACAACCTCGTACTGATATATATCCCATTCCAGGATAAATCAGATACATCACACCGTTTTTTGTTTACTCTCATGATGGGTTCGATTGAGGAATTAGGAATGAAAGAGGCAAGTTTTAGTTGAGTTCGTATCATTTAATTACGTGATAATACTTTTGGGAAAAGTATGACTACCTCGGGATGTGCGTTGTGGTACAGTGGATATCGGCTCGGAACGAGAAATCGGGGAGCCGAGTTCGAATTCCAGTTGAATCCATTGTATTCACTTACGCGCAAATACCCTTGGGAAAGGTATTAATCCGTCTCTTCCTTCCAATTATGGGTTAAATAGCAGGACAGATTGGGTTCTATAGCCTTGGTCGGCAACCAGTATACCGCAGAAAGCAATGGCAACCTACTGCGGGATAATCTTCTGCCTAACCAGTCATGTCTCTTTCGAGACATGATCGCCCAAGCGTGTATCACGTATGGCACTTAACTGACTGATGACTACCTTCTCTCCTTCCCCAGCAATGGAGTAATGAGAGAGGTTTGAAAAGACAATCACGAAATTTTTGTTGAAAAACAAAACAAATAAAGAAAAAACAACTAAACTGACCAGTCACGCGCTCTTCTTGCGCAGATCTATGGTCTTTCGAGACCGAGCGATACTTATATACATTACACAATTTATTCCGCATTTTAACGTCCTACCGAGTGAGAAGAGAGACAAATTCACATTTATGGCAGATTATTTAAATATAATGGCAACCAATAGCTAGATTGGGTTTCCAGTACTTTCTAAATAATAATTCAGCTCACTTTTCTTTTTTTTATTATGTAAATATGACTCCATAGAGTAGTCCTGATTGCAGACACGGAAAGGAAACTACAAGACCTCATACAGAAGGCAGCCGTGGAGAGTGACAAAAAAGGACTACAAATAAGCATTAAGAAAACTGAATGCATGGTCATCAGCAAAAAATGCAATCCAAAATGCCAAATACAGGTGGGGGTACCAGAATCAAGCAATTACAAAAATTTAAATTACTTAGGAAGTGTTCTAACAGAAGATGGAAAGTGCGACACAGAGATCCGAAGGCGAATTGGTATGACAAAGGACGCGTTGCAGAAGCTGAGTAAAGTACTAACACACAGGAATATTTCACTAGAAACAATGAAAAGAGTGCTGCATTGCTATGTGATGTCAGTTCTTCAATACGGCAGCGAATGATGGACAATTTCATCGAAAATGAGGACAAAACTGGAAACAGCGGAAATGTGGTTCTACAGAATGATGCTACGGATATCGTGGACTGAGCATGCATGCAACGATGAGGTGTTGGAAAGAATGGCAACAAAAAGGAAATTAATACTGAGCATCAGGAAAAGACAACTGAAGTTCCTGGGACACGCAATGAGGAAGAAGTGCCTGGAGAACCTGATACTGACTGGCCAGATAGAAGGAAAGAGAGACAGAGGAAGGCAGCGGATAACATATTTGCAGGGCCTGATCATGTGGATGACGGAACGGAGGTTGCCAGGAGTAACAGGAGCAAACATACTAAGAGCTACCAGGGATAGGGAGACGTGGAGAACCATGATCGCCTACGTCCTGAAGGGATAGGGCACATAGAAGAAGAAGAAGAAGAAGAAGACGAAGAAGAAGTGGAACCATATACTCTTATAGGCTCTTGGACATTTTGATGAGTAAATATTAGTAAAAGAGCAGCCAAAGAATAATAAAACTGAATTATCAATTTATCAAATTATGATAAAGAGAACAATAATTTCAATTAAAAACGTAAATTACTAAACAATAATCACCTGGTTTGAATTTTTTATTGTTATTTATTTATTTATTTTTTGTTTTTCTTGCATTTTAAAAAAATCATGGTCCTGGGTATGACGATAAACTGCATCCGGAAGTAAGGATTCTGATTGGAAAGTTGTGAGGAGCATGGAACTACCTTTTTATTGCTGTTGTTTTAAGGTCCACCTTGACCCGGTGTGGTAGCACCTGTTAGGGTCCCAGCTATGGGCAAATAGTTAACCCTCCAACTGGAGTCAAAACTCTATGAAAGACTTTTATAGAAATATATGCATAAAAATAGACTTTTATAGAAAAATATACGTTTTTGAAAAAAAAATATTGCCGTCAATACTTTTCTAAAGGAAAAAATTATTACCATAACAAATTTTTGAATGAAAAAAATTATTGCCATAATATAGTTTTGAAGGAAAAATAATTACCGGCAATACATTTTTGAATACAAAACCAGAAAACCTCTTCAGTTTTTTAAAATAAAAAATAAAATTTTTCATCAAAATCTGGCTAAATCAACAATCTCACTATAACGTAACATTAAAAAGTGCCTTAAAACTTCACCTTTCTGGCATTAAATAACCCAAAGAGGTTGATATGACATTAAACATAACTCAAACTCAAACTCAAAAAAATCATTTTTCTAGTATTCTTTCTTAATTTTTGACCTTATTTTTCAATTTGTTGACAGTTTTTCCTTTTATTTCAACACTTTTAAATTCTCTCGTTGTATATTTTGATTCATCGCATTACGTTTTAAATTATATTTTATTGTCTACTTAATATATTTCGTTTAATATTTAATTTCTTTGTCAGGTTTTTTTTAAATTTTAATTGCCTCGAAGTATTGGGTAGGCGGTTATTTATATTACAAAGAAGATGGATGGCGCACCATTATAGTGACATCTATAAGGTAGAATAAAATTTCAGAGTACTTAAATGTCATATGTAAAATATTATCAATAATTGCAAAATGTTATGGATATGAGTTAGTACTTGTATACTTACACGCATACAAATGACCAATGGAGTTTCAAGTATTTGCAAAGACGCAAGCAAAAAAAGCATAATAGATAGCTATAAAGATCAGACTTCCGCCAAGGCAATACCAATATCATTTCAGTGATTATCAAGAAATTATTATTAAAATGACAAAGAATAACAGCAATGAACTTGATCACTCTTAAAAGTAAAAAATACAAAATCAACTAAAAATTAATCATGGAACACTAACCATCAAATTAAAGTTACACCACGACTAACCATGAGTAAATCATACCCAGTTTTTAAAATATTGAAAAAAATATTAAATATAAATCTTTATTTGAAATATTATACAAGCAGACACTTCAAAATTTGTACTTTAAGTTAACATTAATAGGAACTGAAAATTTAAGTAAGAAAATCAGAGACTGAAATCTTAATTAAATTGTAATTAAAATGTCGTCATTTGCACTGGGTACTATATATCCATGGTAAGTGTTCTCAGATTAAATTCACACTTAAAATGAAAGAGTATTTAAAATGATTGAGGGAAGGTATTCCTGTATTTGGCATGTGAAAATCAAAAATAGTTTTTAATAATAAAACCGGAAAATTAACACGGAAAATGTATAGCTTAACAGATGGAACCAAAAGTCTAATCAATTTGTGCCACTCATTAGACCAATCCTCCCTGAAAATTTTATCCTATTCCATCCGACAAGTCTTGTGATATCTTGACTAAATACAGAAAGACAAACGCGACCGAATAAAAAAATTCCGTATTATGGCGGGAGTACTGATAATAATAATTGTGTAAACACGGAATTCATATTCTGGGATAAATATGAAGAAACAATTGCCCATTTTGTATCAGGTTGCAAGGTTTTAGGGTCCACTGAATATCAAACTCGGCATGATAAATTGGGCTAATATCTGCACTAGAGAATTTGCAACTTTTACGTAAAGTTATCAACAAGAAACTTATATAAACATCTCAGAGATTCGGTTACCGAGCGAGGACCTTTAATGAATTTAAGGGGTATTTGCAATGCATACAGGGAGATCAATCAAAGTAAATCGCCCAGACATCATAATCAAAAACTTCAAAACATTATCAATTTTTGTTTTAATCATTTCACCCCAAGCTAGGCATTACACTGCCACTATTGCGCATGGGGCTACATAGGGGAAGGTAAAGTGGAGGAGTGGTTAAATGTAGGAAATGTCAGAAGGAAAGGTGATAGATGGGTAAGGATGCCGAGGATGAGGGTTGGGCAAATGGGAAGAGTGTTTGAAAGAATGGGAGCGAGTTAGTTTGTTAGGAGGTGTCTATTGACCTTACATTTAAACTCCTGGAGATTGTAGCCGTCGGGGAAGCAATCATGTGGAAGGGAATTCCACAGTCGTACAATTATTTGGAAGTATAAATCTAAAATATGTGACACATGAGGATATCAATTATGCCTGTTGTCGGATATATTAGAAATGGTTCCAATATTCTCTTGGATTGTTTCTTCTCAACCCATGCCATAAAGAGATGCAACAAGTTCCGCTCACAAGTACAGCTAGCGGATAAATGAAGAGATTTTTCAAAGTAAAATCGTAGTGATATTAGGGTATTTTTCTTTCTGTTTGTTTTCTCTGCTTAGTATTAAAAAAATAGTTATACAAAAGATATTAAATAATAATAATAATAATAATAATAAGAAGAAGAAGAAGAAGAAGAAGAAGAAGAAGAAGAACGCGATTGGAATTACAACGAGAATGACGTGCTTTTCTGAGGCTCCTGAAAACGTAACTTTTTTTTTTAAACGTAAACATTAATTTTTAATTTCACTATTTTAAACATAAACATTAATTTTTTCTTTGTATATAATTTAAATTGTATGTTTCTTCTTTAAATGATCCTTAAATTATTAACTAGTTTTCTAAAGCAAGACAACGAAAAAAATACGACGAAAAACACTAAAAAACTGTTCGATCTACGATATTCTTTCTTAGAAAGAATATGTAATAATTTATTTATATTTGTTCGTTCATTTTATATATTTATTTATTTTTCGATAATCTTATTCTTGTTGGATTTAATGAAACAGAATAACACAGAATACAGTGGGCGAACAAATTATTATTTTTAAATTTTACGGTAGTAAACTCAAAGGTATGTCCACTTTTTCTTTCCTATTAAAAAATTTTGAATTTTTTATTTTTTTTTTTTAATCTTAATTATTTTTATTGCAAGGACTATTGATGGTAGCAACAATTTTTTATTTTAATTTTAACAATACTCTCTAAGTGCAGTGATGTTTTTTTTTCTTCCGTTGAACGGCAGTTACGTCCAAGTTTGTTTGTTTTTTCAACCAGCGTCTCTCTCTTTGAATTTTTCTTTTTCTCAATATGAAATTCTGTTTTAATATAAACAGGATTTTTCTTCAGATATTATCGATTTGTTTTTTTTATGAAATTCTGTTTTATTTTAATCTATCTGTTTGTTCTTTAAATGAACCTAAATAAAATCATCCGTATTATATTTCCTTTAGCTGTCGATATTTCGTAATTTTTTTTTTTTAACTATTATAATTTTCTTAAAAACAAAACAAGAAAATAAATTAAATCCGATGAAAAACAATTTCTACGGTATTATTTTATAGAAAGTCTACGTATTTACTGATATATTTATTTTTATTTATTTATTGATTTAATTTACTTATTTAATTTATCTTATTCTGATAACCCTATTTTTGACCAACGACTTTATTGAAAAAATCAATGATAAAGTGGACGAACAAATTATTACATTTTTTTTTGCAAGGACTATTGATGGTAGCAACAATTTTTTTTCCGTTGAACGACCGTTACGTCCAAGTATGTTTGTTTTTTCAACCAGCGTCTCTCTATTTGAATTTTTCTTTTTCTCAATATGAAATTCTGTTTTAATATAAACAGGATTTTTCTTTAGATATTATCGATTTTTTTTTTTATGAAATTCTGTTTTATTTTAATCTATCTCTTTGTTCTTTAAATGAACCTAAATAAAATCATCCGTATTATATTTCCTTTAGCTGTCGATATTTCGTAAATTTTTTTTTTTTTTTAACAAAATACTCTAGTATTGATGTTTGTTTCGTTTTTTTTTAACCAGCGTCTTTCTCCTTGAATTCCAATCGCGTCTATGTCAGATGTCGCTTGGCAGCCCATTTAGGAGAAGGAAAACTCCGAACAACAACCCGCAACTCAAGGTGTTAATCGTGCCGAGGAGTAAATGGCTACTGCGTTATGGGGTCACAAACGATCCCCTACAGGCTTCGGGACCCTGTTTGTAAAAGACCGTTACCCAACGTGCCGGGCAAATTTGGGTGGACTTTTGTACCCGTGCGTCACTCGTGGGGAAAAATATGAAAAATACAAATAGAAATAAAAAGTCCAGTATGGGTCTTCCAGTGGATAAACAGGGAGCCCGTCCTTCAGGAGGGAACCTACCTGAGGTCGAAAAATCTGCCATAGGAACAAACTCCTACACAAAGAATGAATCTTCAGGTCCCCACAACCAGGATAATCCTAATGATGGTCCTGAAAATTCTCCAGCTAGATCTACAACCGTATATTTAAAGAAAGAAAAAATAAAATGGTCTCGTGAGGAGTACAAAGTCGTTATGACTGCATTTCATGAAGCGTTACTCAAACCTCAAAAAAACATGACTCGCCAAACATATGACATTTGGCGTGAAAAAGTTGGTCAAGCAAATAGAAAGTATATTGACGAAAATAAATTAGCCAATGTACGTAGGTACATTATTCGTAATAACCGACTGACAGAGGCTGAAATTAATGAAATTAAAAGAATTGTAACAAGAAGAGACGAATCAACAAAATATGAAAAGGAACCGGAATCAGAATCAGAAATAAAAAGTAATAACATCAAACAAGCCACAGGTCATAATGTAGAAACCGTGAAACACGCAAATCACTGCGAAGATAATGCTGTAAGTTTAAAAGTGCTGGAAAGGTGTGATCTGAGTCAGTTAAAAGACGAAAATAAAACGAGTTCAGTACACATCGAAGATAATTATTTGACGGAAAATAAGAACAATATACAGGAAGCCAAGATAGAAATAAAGAACCAACTAAGTCAAATACAAAATATTACAATGGAGGAACGAGAACAGCTCCCAAAATTACAACCAACAAAACATAACCTCCGAACTATTAAACTCTACAATGCAGCACTGAAATTAATACTGGATGAAGCCACTCATACAAATTTCAACGAAGTAATATATGCATCAGCAATAGCAGCAAGAAAAAAATTGAATATCAAAATAAAAACAAGGCAGTCTCGCAGACATGAAGATCCACCTTGGAAAAGAAAAATAGAAAAAGAAATCGAACAACTTAGAAGTGAACTATCAGTACTGGATGAACTGAGTAGAGGAATAAATGTAAGAACTAGGAAAAGCAGAAGAGCCGAAAGAAAATATAACATTAGGAATGAAAATGAAGTCTTATCAAATAAAGAAAAAATAAAGCAAAAAATCCAACTGAAGGCTCAAAGAATAAGACGCTATGAGAAAAGAGCAAGATTTTACAGACAAAACAAGATTTTTCAAACTGATACAAATAGACTTTACAGGGAAATAGGTAAAAAAAGAATTGAAGTAACAGTCCCCACCCCACCCCCCCCCCAGAATGGAAGAAGTCACACAGTTCTGGGAAAAGATATGGGCTTGCCCTAAAGAACATAGCAAGGAAGTACATTGGATTGCGCAAGAGATAGAGCGAATGAAAAATAAACCAGAACAGACATGGTCTGGAATTACAGAAGATGATGTTAAATTTGTACTAAAAAAAGCACACAATTGGGAATTCCCAGATATAGATAAAATTCCTAACTTTTGGTTATATTATTTAAATACAGCACATAAAAAACTAGCCAAAGAACTTCAAGAAATGGTTGACGATCCCACTAAAATTCCTGCATGGATGACCAAAGGAATTACATTTCTTCTACCCAAGAATAATGAAACAAACAACCCGAAAAACTACAGACCAATTACATGTCTTCCGACAACATATAAACTATTAACATCTATTTTAACAAAACAGACATATTTATTCTTAGAAAGAAATGACATGATACCGCTTGAACAAAAAGGGTGCAAACGTGGCTGTTATGGTTGTAAAGACCAATTGCTAATTAACAAAATAATCATGGAAAACTGCTACAGTACAAAGAAAAATCTTAGTACTGCCTGGATAGATTATCGAAAGGCATTCGATAGTGTGCCACATTCCTGGATTTTAAAGACTTTAAATATATACAAGATATCGCCCGTCATCATCAATTTCATCAAACAGTGGATGTCAATATGGAAAACAACCCTTTACCTCAATCATATAAATGGAACCTATAAGTCTGATGAAATAAACATCAAAAGAGGTATATTTCAAGGTGATTCTTTATCTCCCTTACTATTCTGCATATCATTAATAGCACTAACTAGTCAACTTAATAAGCCAGAATGTAGTTATAAAATAGGCCAAAAGAAAATAAGCCATCTATTTTACATGGATGACTTAAAGTTATATGCTAAGAATGATAATGAGCTGGAAGGTCTTCTGCAAACTGTAAAATGCTTCAGCGAAGACATTGGAATGAAATTTAATTTGAATAAATGTGCTAAAGCTACAGTTTTACGTGGATCAATCCAAAAAACATTGTCAATTAGCTTAGACCCTGCTGTAACAATAAAAGAATTGAAACCAGAAGAAGCTTATAAATACCTAGGTGTAAATGAGAGCGAAAACATTCACCATAAAAAAATGAAGGAAAATAGTGCGTAAAGAGTACTATAGAAGGCTACGAATGATATTAAAAACTGAATTAAATTCACAGAACAGAGTTATGGCCATTAATAGCTTTGCAATCCCAGCTGTCCAATATAGCTTTAACATCTTAAACTGGACTCTAAACGACATCAGGCGAATGGATGCTAAAACAAGAAAGCTTCTTTCTAAGCATAAGATGCATCATCCAAAGGCTGATGTAGACCGTCTATACATACCTCGTAAAGAAGGTGGAAGAGGTCTTATTCAGCTGGAATTGTCATACAAGACAACAACTACTGGCTTACTAACATACATAGAAACAACAAAGGATTGGATGATACAATTAGTAAGGCAACATGAAGAAAGGAAGAAAAAATATTCAATAATAAAAGAAGGCAGTAAATACAAACAAGATTTACAGTTAGTAGATTCTGTAGAAAAGCAAAACAGAAGCCAAGAACCAACTATTGCGGCAAAAAATATGAAAAAGAAAGCCAAAGATAAAGCTCTTGAACAGATGAAACAGCGCTGGCAAGACAAACCCCTGCATGGCCAATATCCAGAACGTGCCAATAAGTCCAATGTTGACAAAGTTAATACTCATCGATGGTTACGTGCATCTGGATTAAAGTCTGAAACTAAAGGCTTTATTCTTGCAGCACAAGACCAAAGTCTTTTTACTAGAAACTTTCAGGCAAATATTTTGCATAATAATATTGATCCAAAATGCAGGTTTTGTGATAAACACCAAGAAACAATAGACCACCTAATCTCAGGCTTGTTCTGTGCTTGCCCCAAATGAATATAAAAATCGCCACGATAGAGTTGGGCAATATTTACATTGGGCAATGTGCAAACATTATGGAAAAGCTGTAAACAAACACTGGTATGAACATCACCCAGCACCGGTTACAGAAATAGAAGATGTAACCATTCTATGGGATTACACCATCTACACAGACAGAAAAATTGAAGCAAACAGGCCAGACATTATTGTTAAAAACCAGAAGTAGAAAAATTGTCTATTAATTGATATGGCTTGTCCAGCGGATTGTAACATAGCAATCAAGGAATTTGAAAAACTGTCAAAATATAAAGACCTGGAAATTGAAATAGAAAAAATGTGGTAATTGAAAACAAGAGTTGTGCCAGTGATAGTAGGTGCACTTGGAATGATAAAAAATGGAACAAAACAACACATTGAAAGAATCCCTGGAACCCCAGCTTAAGAGATATACAAAAAATTGTCTTATTAAGTACAGCCCACACACTAAGGAAAACTTTATCTATGTAATGATGGGGATGATAGGGAAGATAGAAAAACATGAAATGGAGCCATAACAACACGCCACGACCTGCCTTAGGTCTCCCCGCATGACATAATAATAATACTCTGACACCGCTAACACTGTAGTTACGGATTCTGATCTGAAAAACGAAATAAAAATCATAAATTACTCCTTGTTTGTATTTATTAACAATTAACAACACACACACACACACACACACACACACACACACACACATATATATATATATATATATATTTACAAGATAAACCTAAAGTTCTGTCCGTTTCTTGATTATTCATTTAATGAAATTGAAATATAAACAAAATGCGTGTTGGGGATAGTGCTGTGGATGAACGTACTGCAAGTCATTGGTTTCGAAAATTCAAGTCGGGAGATTTGTCTCTCCATTATGAGCCTCGAAGTGTACGAACACAGATCTTGAATGACGGAGTTCTGAAGGCGGCCATTGCAGAGGACAGTCGTCTAACGTGTGGTGAACTTGCAAGTAAGTTCAACATTTCCGATTGAACAGTTAGACGTAATCTGCACCGCCTAGGTAAGACGTACAAACTGAGCAAGTGTGTTCCTTAAACGCTGTTGGAGGTCCACAAACTGACAACGAGTGGCAGTCTGCGTATCGCTGATTTCTCGCCACCGTACCGCATCCTTATTCGATCGACTGCTTACCAGTGATGAAAAGTGGGTTCTGTAAAAAACTCCCAAGCTTTCCAGATATTAGTTGTCTCTTCAGGATGCTGTCCCTCACACTGCAAGACCGCCTATGCATCCACGCAAGATTATGCTTTGTGTCTGGTGAACAGGTCGTCAAGTGGTTCATTATGAACTGCTACTAACGGGCCAAACAGTCACTGGAAACCTGTACTGGTAGCAATTGAAACGTGTGCAAAAGAAGGAGCCAGCATGTGCCAGAAGGAGCCATCACTAGTGAATCGCAAAGGTGTGCTTTTCCTCCATGACACTGCGAGACCGCATGTCGCGCGAGTGGTGAGGGATATCATACAGCAACTTGGGTGTCAGAGGCTGCACCATCCACCTTATTCACCTGACCATCCGATTAGCACCTCTCTCCACTCCCTGGATAATCTTCTTCGTATAAAACCTTCACCAATGAAGCAGACTCGCTCAAAGCCTTGACGGACTTCTTTGTGTCAAAACCACTACCGTAAAAGCATTGAACCGCTGGAGACACGTTGGTACAAGGTGCTGCGTGCCGATGCATAACGTGAAGCGATTTCTTCTTTTCCTTGAAAAAGGGATAGAACTTTTTTATTTACCTTATATATATATATATATATATATATATATATATATATATATATATATATAAAAACATATTTATATACAATCACACGCACATGTATATATATATATACATGTGTGTGTGATTGTATGTACATCAGATTATGATGAACACTTCTCAAAATGACAAAGAATGTGTTTTAATGTGTACAAATTTAGGAATTAGATCGGTGCAACATATTTCAAATTTTCAACATTGCTTATATACATAAAATTTTAGAGAGATATCCAGATAATAATAGAATTAAAAAGTAAGTTTTTTGGAACGAATTCGTAAAAAATAATATATATATATATATATTTGCCATCAAATATTGATAAAATATTGGTTAGACAGATAGAATTCGGAACTCTATATAAATTAAACATATTTTGGCTTCATTAAAGCTTCGTTAAATGATTAATAATCGCGTTTTTAACTTTGGTATTCCTTTTTTTATTGGTTGAGTAAAATTTATATCCATGAGTGTTGTCTTTCCCCTCACGCGGGCATAATTCACGTGTTTATATATATATATATATATATATATATATATATATATATATATATATATATATATATAGCAAGAGAGAGCGGGAGAGGGAGAGATATGTGTGTGTAGTTTCTTCTGTATAGTTGAATATTTTATATATTCATGTAAATGTTTTCTTAAATATTTAATAACTAGAAAGAACAAAAAACAACCCAAATTCTTGTATTTGCCTTTACTGAAATATTGTCTTTTTCATTTACTACTTGCAGAAACCTTGTCTGACGTTTCGCACTGACTTTGTAAAGTAAAATAGTAAAAATTATTTTATAAACGACAAAATGGAGACAACCATTCATCGAATTCCAATTCCAAAGTCTTTGATGTAAAGTGAATATGTCTGATGGCGTTTTAAAATTTGACATTTTTCAACGTATTACTCTTTATTTTTGTGTTTTGTTCTAAACAAAAGTAGTTTGTCATTCATAGAATAAAAATCTAAGAAGGGAAACGTGACATATTTTAGGAAATAAATGACTAAACAGTGTATCTGCTTTTTTTAAAAGTTGTTCTACGTTAAATCGGCATTCCTTTAACGAGGGAATAAACACTCAGAATTGACATGGCGAGCGATAGACGGGCTTTAAAAATGCCAAATATCTTTTTAATAATTAATTTATTTTACTACTCGTGTTCCATGAATGTTAAGTGTTTTATTTCTACTAATTAAACAATGAGGCATGTCTAGATATATGCACGTAGCCTCTGAAAATCAGTGGGTAGATGACGAAAAAAGGCAACAGAGGACCAGTAGATGTGATCTTCAAAAATTAGTTATATTGAAAATAATAGATATTGATTTTACATACACAATATAGAAGCATATTTATTTAGCTACAAAGCATAAATTATATATATATAGTCATCCGCAGACAGATCTGTCTTGCCGTATCACAGCTCATCATTAAGGTTAGACAGCCGATTGCTTTTTACCCAGGATTGAAACCCGACCGCATTGGCGTCAGTCAACAATTCTACCTTTGAGCTACTGGTACTCGGTAGAAGGAGGCAGGCTTTTAGCGTGTATATTATCATTATACATGCCCAATAGCTGAGAGTGTTCTAATTCGTTGCTGAATGAACGATGCGTAGATGCCAGAGTAGATACTATATTTGAAACTTATTGTTGTAGATTCTAGTTGAGAAACAACACAAATAATAAATAACAAAAGCAGATATGGAGATAGAAAATGTAAGTTATATTGCACAAAAATACAATCTGGAACACGGGTTAGTCAATTCAGGAATACTGTTAGTAGAAATCAATATATCCAATCTTATAGTGACGAAGTATGTCCGGGTAATGAGTCTATATCCTTACTGACCAACTATGCAGCTGTACAACTAATCAACTTTACCATTGTTACGAACTGTATCCAACAAGGGGTGAACCTCAACGCTTATAATAGAAGATAAAAGTTGGATTTTTCTTAAAGCAACATATTTTATTATTCAATAAGTTACCTTCTATCATTCTCACTTCCCTTCACTTGCCCTTCACTTTATTTATTCCTCTCTCTCACTCTCTTTATATATATATATATATATATATATAGTCATCCGCAGACAGATCTGTTTCGCTGTATCACGGCTCATCAGTACCGTTAGACTCCCATTGCTTTTAACCCAGGATTGAAACCCGACCGATTTGGCGTCAGTCGGCGATTCTACCTCTGGGCTATGGGCGTTCGGTAGAAGAAGGCAGACTTTTTAGCGTGTATATTGTCATTATACCCGCCTAAAAGCCAGAGTGCCCTAATCCATGATTGAATGAGCGAATATATATATATATATATATATATATATATATATTTGTCCTACGTCTGTAGCACGACTCGAAGAAATCATCAGGTACTTATGTACTTGCCGTTCCGGAATTTGAATTTCTTGCTTTTGTTTTGTTTATGCCAGCTGTATATAATAATATCAGGATAATATTTTTTTTTATTTCAGTAAATATATTTATATAGATAAAAAGTTAAACATGCAATTAATCTTAATCTCAAGAGTTGTATATATATATATATATATATATATATATACACGCGCACACACACATACACACACACACACACACAAACACACATATATATATGGGGAAACTTTGTAAACAGTAGCTACTCCTGCATTTACGCACCGCTCATTCGATAATGAATTGGAGCACTCTAGCTATTGGGCGTGTTTATACGCGCTAAAAAGCCTGCCTTCTTCTACCGGACGCTCGTGGCCTAGGGGTGGAATCGCCGAATGACGCCGATTCCGTCGGGTTTCAATCCTGGCTTAGGAAGCGACCGCAGTCTAAGCCGTACTGAATGAGCTGTAATACAGCGAAACAGATCTGTCTGCGGATGACTATAATATATATATATATATTATAGTCATCATATAATATATATATATATATATATTATAGTCATCATAATAATAATAATAATATATATATATATATATATATTATTGCAAAACGTACCAAGAAAACAGTATCACTAATAATGACTAAAATCATTAAGTCCTACTGTTAACAAAACGGTAAATTAAGTCGTCAAACCCAAATGGGTAGAGGGGAACCAAAAAAAGAAACAAAGAAAGCAAAAGCTGTGTTCGAAAGAAAAAAAAATCCAAGTCGAAAACCTTAACAACAAAGAGCTCAATACGAAAGTACGAAAGTAGAGCAAAGACACGAACTAAATCTAAAAGTGAGCCAAAAGCTGACCGCTGTTTCACTCACCGGATCGTCAGGTTATATATTTATTTATAGTAGCGGTCATAATATAAGGAACGGGAACAGCAAAGACTGAAATATGTGTATTACTTAAAAAGTAATGAAATTTTTACCGAATAAAGATTAATGTGTAATGCATAAATATTATCTAATATTACAAAAATTTACATAATAGTTTTGTTTTTTTAAATAAAGATTACTTGTAACAAAGGAAATAAGCAACTGATAATTAGAAAAAGGGCTCAGAAAAGAAACCCAAAACACCAGGATCACATATGGGAGTTATTGAAAGACTAATGAGAGGTAGGTATTGCTGAGTTTTCCAAGAAATTTATTAGATCATGTGGCCGACGCTGCAGAGAAACCATTGAAAATAATAGGAAGTTTACCAAATATTAAATTTTGTTTTTATTTTGTTCACAATCAAATATTAACAAAATCGTTACTTAACTTTTGTCCAGTAGCTTATTTCTTTTGTTCTATTTAATCTTTATTTAAAAAAAACACTATTATGTCAATTTTTATAACTTTGTGTAAATTTTATGCATTACACCCAAATCTTTATTAGTTAAACAATTCATTGCTAATCATGCATTATTTTTAAGTAATACACATATTTATGTCTTTGTTGTTTCCGTTCATTATATTATGACCGCTATTGTATATAGGGTTCATTAAAAATTTAAAAAATGTATTATCATGAAATTTTTTTTTATAATTTTTTAATTTTTTCATGTGTACGTATAATTTTTTTTCTTTTCGGATTTTCGGAATTCAAATTATATAAGAATTATCCAAAGCCTTTGGACTTACGAGCTCTTTCGGCTATAATCTTAGCCATTATCATGAATTATTTTTGTTTTATTTGTAAAAAAAACACGTGGAACTTAACATGCACAATACTCCTTATGCATAAATTTTCCTCAAGTTTATATGGATATAGACGTTGGTTAGTTTCTGTGACTTGATTCAAAGTGTTGTGAGTTCAATACCAGTCTACAGCAGTGATGAACAAGTAAATTGCAGGGTTAGAGGGAAATAACTCATGACTTCCAATCGTAGCTTTATGCAAGGAATGAGGATTGGTATATCCCAGTTATTGTAATAAAGGGTTCAGTTCGAAATCTCTGGACCTGACGAAGCCTGGAGCGTATAACGACCGAAACGTCGTACAAATGGCAACAAAGATGAGTACAATAGTCCGAATAAAGTAAATACTGTAAATACTACCTCATCTCAGAAATATAGACAAATATCCCTCTTCATTCGCTGGTTCAACTGTTGATATCTGTTGTAATAACATTCAATTGTTCCAACCGTTAGAGACTTTGGGGTTGGTTGCTCTTGGTTTTGGTTTTCGATTCCGACCATGCTACCAATGTTGGTCCCACCAAGGCGGTTAGATCACCTGATGGTATTGCTTTCAAATTCATAGGATATTGCAAGCCTCTCCAACACAAATAGTGGGCCATCAGAGTTATTCACATGGAAACTTATAAATTGGATGACAGAATAAACAGTTCAAATATTAATTTAATGACGATAAATCAAACAAAAATAATCTAATATATTATTATCAGATATATATATATATATATATATATATATATATATATATATATATAGTTTAGAACATATGCAAGTTATCATCTAATACAAAGTGTACATTTTTTTCGACATTGAAAGGACAATGGGAGACATTTTCCATTCAATGTCGAAATAAAATATACACTTTGTAGTAGATGAGAATTTGTACATGTTCTAAACTTTAATTTATAATAAATATTAATGTTAACATTTTCCTCGTTCCTTTATTCACTTGGGTATATATATATATATATATATATATATATATATATATATATACAACTAAAATATTTATATTTGACAAGGCAAACAGCGGAAATTTACCCTTCGCACCCTGTAGATTGAAACTATGTATTTCTTACTATTTTTAGTATTTATTGCCAAGTGGATAATTCTAAATGAAAATAGAATGGTTCTTTTGTTATTATTACTTTGCAAAATTTTACAACGCAAGGAAACAAAGATGAACTCGTCCGAATCACCCTAAATTTGCTTCATTTTTTCATTGATGAAACTGCAAAATAGGTAATTATTAAATATTTATCAATTCATTTGATACACAAGCTAACAAAATACATGCTATTTTCATTATTCACTTGGCAATAAATACTAAAGATAGTATGAAAATATATCATTTATTTAAAACACTGTGGTGGTCTATTAATTATGGTCGGTAGTGAATGTAGAGATAAAGTATTTCTACGGAAATGGTTAGCTCATGAGTTTACGCATTTACCACATTCTTACATAACAAACGATTCGTGGTATGTTTCTATTACTAAATACTATACGACTTAAGAGCACTCACTGTAGAGTATAATTGTTTGTAATGATGAATGCAGAGTTTGATAGACGATAAGGATATAAAGGAAGATTAGGAGAATATGGATTACAGTTAACGATTTTTCCTTGACATGAATTGGTTAATGTTATTGATTTCACACGGGACCTTGTTCCGAAAAGTAACAGTTCCTGAGACATTTTCTCTAAGTTAGTCTTTCTACTTACATTTGTAATTTAGGGGAAATGCGGGTGATTCGAATCTTTGGATATATTATGGAATATAAATAAATTCACTGATGCCTCCAGCGCATGAATATACTCGGCTCGGTAACAACCTTTCACAATGAAAGCAATCAAACCAAAACTTCTACTCCATCAGCTTCTTTGCTCGCACATCCCGCCTGTGAAATTCCTTTCCGTATACTTGCTTTCCTGAAAGCTACTATCTCCAAGAATTGAAATGCAAAGTCATTTACCATTTCTTATCTTCTTGACACACATCCTTTCTATGACAACCCTATGTACTGTGTTCTTACTTTTCAAACCACTCTCATGCAGCTCTCTTCCCACCTGCATTCACATACTTTTCTTACTCATTCTCCGTCTCCTCTAACTTGTTTCTCTTTCTCTACATTCACCTCTTCTGAAACCCCCTGCGCACCAGTGGCAATTCTGCTTTGCTTGGTATTGTAACACCCCAACTGACGGTCCGAACAATTTCTCCGGCGGCCGTTCTCCACGCTGTGATGTTTGCTGTGAATTTGTTGAAAATGTCGACCGAACAGCTGGGGGTACAAGATTGAACTATAAGGAACGAACTTCCACAACTTGGATGAGTTGAAACGATGCTTTATTTCGTTTAGAGTTAGCCTTTTCGGTTGGGGCAGGCGAATGTGACACACAGCTCTAACTCTAATTAATGGAGATCAACAAATTCGAGCTGACCGAGACAAGACGAACGGAGATTCTACTTCAAGCACACGCCCGGCAGAACTAACTTTAAACTCGCTAACTAACTTCAATTTATTTAAAATGAATCCGGAAATCCGGAAATGCTTTAGACCACCGGTGATAAACATTGGCGACTGTAAGTCTGAAATTTCAGTTATCTTTTTTTTTATCTTAATAAAGCTTCCGCCGGAAAATTTTTAATGTGTGGTCAAGATACAGTAAAAGACAGCCTTTGACCTGGTCATTCGAAAACCCACCTCCTTGAACTTTTATCTCCTGAACTTATCTCTTTATCACATTAAATCACTGAGTCAAATATTTACCGGAGGAGTGGTAGGATTTAAAACAGTAATCGGATACTCTTGTCTCTTCCACAATTTTCCTCATAAAAGAAATAGCGTTTATTTATTTATTTTTTCCTCTTCTTTTTCACTTTTTTAAAATATGTTTAAAATATGTTTCTATTCTTAAACATTTTTTTTATTTTAATCTATTATAATAAAATACATATTTTACAAAGCACCTTAATATACGCCTAGTTATCGTGTCACAGTATGAAATGTTTTTTTAAAAATATGTAAAGGTCTGAACAGTGGGGAGAATTAAAAGTTCCTCGTTTTTTGTTTAATTCATAGTTAGCAAAAGCCATTCAAAAGCAGATGTTCAAACATCAACATCTGTATTTCCCTCAAGGTTTGGCCTATTCTTCATATCATCGAAATAGTGACACCATAGCTTGCTCGCGATCGAATAAACCTTTCATTGGAAATGAAATTTCGACACAGAAACCTTCGATGTCCGGAAATGCAGGAAAAATGTTATTAATATTTATTGAAACTAACAGCAGGAGGGATGAAATTTACAAACAAAAATGTATTGACGACTGAGGTGAGAAATTGCACTAATTGCTTTTCAGCAACTATTAAACAATCATCTTAAATATTTCGTGCAGGTGAATATTAAACCAATAATGGCAGCCTGCAGCGTAATTCTACGGAATAATTACTGATATTCCATTGTAATATATATATATATATATATATATATATATATATATATATATATATATATATACACAATATGGCATTGAAAATAATTACAGAATCCCAACGTGACAACCATAATTTGCGACACAGTATGAAGACAAGCGTGTGGTTTTCTGCGGAAGAACATCTTTAAAAGGAAAAATGAATTATTTATTAAAATCTGTAGTAATCGCCATCAGTAAAGATAACATACTTTCATTTCATACATTCATTTCACCACAATCAAGACAATACAGCTACTACGATAGAAGAGGTTACAGCTTGTTATAAATTATGATAAAATATCCTATTAAGAAGAGAAGGCAATAAAAACAGAAAAATTAAGAAGACAGACGATAACAATTGAGATTACATTTAAATTTTTGTAGATAAAACTTGATTTAAAAGCAAGAAGCCGGAAGATAGGTCTACCAGTGAGAACTAGCATAGAACTTACAGTCTTGCTCGGGGTGAAACGCTTATAAATATATATATATATATATATATATATATATATATATATATATATATATATATATAGCGTTTCACCCCGAGCAAGGCATGTCACTGCCACTACTGTGCAGGGGGCTACGTAGAGTGGAGAAAGGCTGATTAAATTTAATAGGAAATAACAGAGGGTGGGTGATAGGCGGGTGAGGATACCGAGAATGAGGGTTGGGTAGATGAGAGTGTTGTGAGAATAGTTGGGAGTTAGTGTGATAGGAGGTGTCTATTGACCCTACATTTAAACACCTGGAGATTGTAACTGTCGGGAAAGCAGACTTGTGGAAGGGAGTTCCACAGGCGGGAAGCGCGAGAAAAGAAGCTTTGGGAGTAGAATTTACGGTTACATCTTATTTGTTTAACTGTAAAAGGGTGGGACCTAGTTGCTAATCTAGTATCTCGTGTGAATTCGTGCTTAGGCGGCACCAGTGATCTAAGCTCATCGGAGCAGAAGCCATGAAAGTACTTCTAGAAGAGGCACAGGGAAGCCACATCACGCCGGTGAGAGAGCGGCTGCAGCCGGTCTGCCAAGTCAGTATCAACCACGTTACAGATCCTCCTTTGTATTTTGTCAAGAAGCCCAAGGAGAGCAGCAGGGGCACCCGACCAGATATGGCAGCAATATTCAATACACGGGCGGATGGTAGATTTGTATATGTGCAGAATAGATTCAGGTGGGAAAAATTTCCGGGCCCTGCACAGGGAGCCGTCTTTCGTAGCAGCAGATTTGGCAATGGATTCAATATAGTCATTCCATTATATATATATATATACGCATCGCTCATTCAGTAATAGATTAGAGCACTCTGGCTATTGGGCGGGTATAATGACAATATACAAAAAAATATGCCTTCTTCACCGAACACCCATAGCCCAGAAGTAGAATCGCCGACTGACGCTAATTCGGTCAGGTTTCAATCCTGGGTTAAAAGCAATTGAAGTCTAACGGTACTGATGAGCTGTCATTCAGCGAAACAGATCTGTCTGCGGATGACTATATATATATATATATATATATATATATATATATATATATATATTCTGCGAAATGTTGAGATCTTTCCGTCAATGCAGTACTGCAGTGTCATTCATAAATTCTAAATAACAGAGGAAAGTTTATCAGAAATATTACCATGAAAATATTTATAAAAAAAACACAGAAGAGCTAATTTACGAAGTTGTGAAAGTAACTCAAGAAGACGGAAGAGAATTCCACGAGCAAGAAAGGCGGGGGAACAAAATGACAGCATAACTATATCATTAAGAAGAGAATAAAAGAATGAAGACGACGGAAGATAATGTTTGTCATTGCATAAAATTTTTGAATTAGCCATAAGAGAGTTCTGTAAGCGAGAAATTCCATAGAAAAAACTGTTAACATAAAACTTACGAATACATCTAAACATTTGAACTGTAAAATGATGAGACACTTCTGCTTTTAGTTCAATCTAATACACTTTGAATAGAGAAGTGTGTATTATCAAGAGGATGTGCGTTGTGGTGGCGGATGTGCGCTATTTGTTAGTGGATATCGACTCAGAACGACAAATCGGAGTGCCGAGTTGAAATTCCAGTTGAATTCATTGCATTCACTTGCGCACAAATACCCTAGGGAAAGATATTTATCCGTTTCTTCCCTCTAGTTATGGTTTAAATAACAGGAAAGAATGGATTATATAGTTCTGGCTGGCAACCAGTCTACCGCAGAAACCAATGGGAACCTACTGCAGGATAATCTTCTGTCCAGTCAGTCATGTCTCTTTCATGAGACATGATCGCCAAAGCGTGTATCACGTATGGCACTTAACTGACTGTAATATCAGAGTTCTGAGAAGCCAATGTAGAAGTAATTTCTAAAAATAGTTTTATAAAATACCGTGATTATGTGTACCCATTAATGATTATGTGTATCCTTATAAAACACGTTTATTTCGCCACAAGGAAAGCCACTCAGGCGCATGGCGATTGCGGATTGATAGAGAATTTGAGAAAAATATAAATTAGTAATAATACAATAAAAAGACAAGAAATAAGAATACGAAAAATAACGATTAAAATTACCTTTCCATTTTTGAAGTTCAAATTTGACAATGAAGCAAGGAGCCGGAAGCGAGTCCCAAAAGCGAGAAATGCCATAGAAGAAACTGTTAACATAAAACATACGATAACATCTAATCATTTCAAATGTAAAATGATCAGACACTTCTGGCTATATAATTCAATGTAATACACTTTGAATAAAGAAGTGTATATTATCAGAAGAAATGTGGTTCTACAGAAGGACGCTGTGGATATCGTGGAGCATGCAGGCAACGATGAGGTGTTGGAAAGAATGGCAACAAAAAAAGAAATTAATACTGAGCATCAGGAAGAGACAACTGAAGTTCCTGGGATACGCAATGAAGAAGGAGACCCTGGAGAACCTGATACTGACTGGCCAGATAGAAGGAAAGAGAAACAGAAGAAGGCAGCGGATAACATATTTGCAGGGTCTGATCAGGTGGATGACGGAACGGGGGTTGCAAGGTGTAACAGGAGCAAACATACTAAGAGCCACAAGGGATAGGGAGACGTGGAGAACCATGATCGCCTTTGTCCTGAAGGGACAGGACATATAGAAGAAGATATTACCAGAACTCTGAGATGTCAATGTAGAAGTAATTTCTAAATATAGATTTTGAAAAGAAGCGTAAAATCCTTATTGATCATGGGTATCATTATAAAATATGTTTATTTCACCACAGTCAAGGCCACTCAGTCGTGGTGATTGCGGGTTGTTAGAGTCAGTCAGTCAGTTAAGTGCCATACGTGAAACACGCTTGGGCGATCATGTCTCGAAAGAGACATGACTGACTGGGCAGAAGATTATCCCGCAGTAGGTTGCCATTTGCTTTCTGCGGTAGACTGGTTGCCAGCCAAGGCTATAGAACCCAATCTGTCCTGTTATTTAACCCATAACTGGAAGGAAGAGACGGATTAATACCTTTCCCAAGGGTATTTGCGCGTAAATGAATGCAATGAATTCAACTGGAATTCGAACTCGGCTCTCCGATTTCTTTTTCTGAGCCGATATCCACTGGACCACCACGGTTGTTAGAGAATATGAGAAAATATATAATAGTAATAATACAACAAAAAGACAAGAAATTTTTTTAATCATTTAAAAATGAGCAAGGCGGAAATGACTCTGATGAGCGGGGGGGGCTATATAACTGTGAAAAGATTCATTAGAAGATAGTGAGAAGTATAAACTAGTTAGAAAGGAGCAATGGAAATATGAGAATGCAGGTGCGATGACAAATACAAAGGTGGAGAGAAAGGGAAGAATATACGGGGGTGGAGAGAGAGCTAGACTCTAGTAGTTAATAGATGAGTATTGACATTGCATTTAAATTTCTGGAGGTTGTAGCCGTCAGGTAAGCAAGAATGTGGGAGCGAGTTCCACAGGCGGGAAGTGCGAGAGAAGAAGCTGCAGGACTAGTTTTGTCGTCTGCATTTGGCTAACCTAACAGTGATTGGGTGGGACCCAGTTGACAGTCTGGTTGCACGAGTAAACACCTGGTGAGGAGGCACCAGTGACTTAAGTTCGTCCGAGCAACTAAGAAAACGGGCGGTAAAGATTGAAATTTCATTTACATTTATGAAGATCAAATTTAACAATGAAGCAAGGAGCCGGAAGCGAGTCCCAAAAGCGAGAAGTAGGATAACAGAAACTGTTAGCATATAGCCATTACATCTCACCATTCAAATGTAAAATGTTGAGACATTATCACCAATCTAGTTCTATCTAATACACTTCGAACTATGACATATTTATCATTGGGAGATAAATAATTTATGTTTATTTATTAATATTATTTTCTCATAATGAATGTTGCTCTATCGTGTCTGTTTAATGGACAAGTCTATATATATACTTTTTCAGTTTCTTTACACTGTTGAATAACGAGTGAAATATGAAGGTAAGAGAAGATGGTGATTGATGATATAGTGGATAAAGAGAAAATATGACGATTCACTCCTTAAAGAATTGAAGACTGAACATTTTTAGGAAGGAAATCCTCGGTTTTCTATCCCCCAAAATCATGTTTCTCCGTAAAAAGTAAGACCTTAAAAGAAGTAGAAATCCACAGACTGCCTAAGACTACTACATCGCATGTAAGTCTCTCTCTCTCTCTCTCTCTCTCTCTCTACTCAACGCACACACAGACACAGAACCTTGTTTTCTGTCTGAATAATTTCATCAAGGATTTGAACTTTGAACTCTTGACGATAATCTAAACAATTGTACAAACCTTTCTTTCAGCTAGAGAAAAAACTTCATACATCTTATTTTGTTTCTATGAACAGACAAAGGGGAATAACTCTTTCCTTTTTCACTTTCTCTCGCTGTGTATGTACTGTCATTATATGTATTATTGTTGTTTGTTCAATATATATTAATTTGTTGGTTACGAATTGGAGTTGTTTATTTCTTGTTGGTCGAATCATAATATAAATCGTTAGAGGACCCAAAATTCTCTACATCGTCATTTGAAGTTATATAAACATTGGCTTGAACCCGTACAAATGACGAGTTGATTTCTAATTGAGATTGCTATATATTATCTGACCTCGGGCATAATTTCGCGCATAAATGTATTTTACAGGTGTTAAAAAACAACAAAAATATGAAAGAAAGGTAACAAAAGAAGATAAATATTGTTTTGAAAATAAATATAGTTATGAAAAGTTAAAGCATGCGGACGCCGGGTGACAAGTCATTTTTATATATATATATATATATATATATATATATATATATATATATATTTTTGAGGCTGCAGTTTCCAGGTCAGGAGATGCGGAGAACCAAAAGGACATATGTTTTATATCCACTTTGATGACGAAAGGATAAAAACTAAAAAATGGGACTGATCTGAATATTTGTCATGTAAATACCAATATAATAGCGATAGGCTTGCAATTGTGTATCTGTGTAAAGAATTTGAAGTATGGGAAAATATTTTCTGCTCGCTGAACAAAAAATTGGCACATTAATTCATTCATATTTTCATGGGCCTAATGTTCGTTGGTATTAAGTCAGATAGAATTTGGTCATTCGTAAGTGTTGAAATATACCCTACATTCCTTTTACAAGCATACTATTAGAAACACATAATTAAACAACTGTGAAGCTCACGCTGGCTGGATATTGAATTGATAGTTATCTTTCAGTTAGAAAACCCAGTCTTCCCTGCATTTAAACCATATAATGTAGAATAGAAAAGATGGGTTTATAACGAAGGCGACTGGAATTCGAAACGGACTCGAAGAATTTACATTCCCAGCCAAAACACTGAATACATGCAACGTCCGACAATTAGATTTCAAGAAGAGGAATACATGTATATAACAGATATAAATGTTAATCTGAAATAGATCAAACAGAAATATATGTGAATCTGGAATAGACAAAACAGGTAGAAATGTAAATCTGGAATAGATAAAACAGGAGTAAATGTGAGTCTGGAATAAATGAAACAGGTATAGGTATTAATCTACAATAGATGAAACAGGTATAAATATTAATCTGAATAGATAAAAGAGGTATAAATATTAATCTGGAATAGATAAAACAGGTATAAATATTCAACTAAAATACATAAAACAGGTATAAATATTAATCTGGAATAGATAAAACAGGAGTAAATGTGAGTGTGGACATAGATGAAACAGTATAAATATTAATCTGGAATAGATAAAACATGAAAAATATTAATCTGGAATAGATAAAACAGGTATAAATATTAATCTGGAATAGATAAAACAGGAGGAAATGTGAGTGTGGAACAGATGAAACAGTTATAAATATTAATCTAGAATAGATAAAACTGTATAAATATTAATCTGGAATAGATAAAATAGGAGTAAATGTGAGTGTGGAATAGATGGAACATGTATAAATATTAATCTGGAATAGATAAAACAGGTATAAAAATTAATCTGGAATATATAAAACAAGAATATATGTGAGTGTAGAATAGAGAAAACAGGAATAAATACGCCCTCGCAAAGATTTTTAGATTTATGTAAAATCGAGTAAATAAGTGAATCTTTTTCCTTCTTTCGTTAGATATACTCTAATGATTATTCTAAGCTTCTTGTCGGTTTGGCGTAACACTTCAGATTTATACCACCTAGTGCGAGTTGAAATCATGACAGTGTATTAATTATCAGATGGACACAATATGACCAACAATAGGAAACTTGGCGCTGGCTGGATGACCTGCCTGTCTGTCCCGGGGATCCTAATTGAGACAGATATCTGTAGAGCCATTTTCTTGAGAAATGGCTTGAATGATGTCAACCTCTGAACCTGTTTACAGAACGTTGCCGCATGAAGAGATCTGTGCAAGTCAGCTAAGATGAATTGTTTTCATGTGGGCAAGGTCAGCGGATGAAGATGAAGATGAATGAAAGGTATTCTATCCACAACTAATTTTAGATTGGCAACTGAACTATCATGCATTCATAACATATGTAATTCATGCATAAGATGAAAAAGCAGAGGCTTCTGCACAATTATGCCAATGGGTCGATAGGAATTTTGAAAATAATTTTTCTAAATGCCATCTTTATTCAAATTGTCAGTGATCATGAATCCGAGAGATTCCTTAAATGTTCACGAATTCTTTAAAAGATAATATAAAAAAAACAACTAATGTAATTTATTCCCAATCGTTACAATTCAGTTTGTTAATTGTTTGAGGATGTGCGTGGTGGTATCGGCTTGGAACAAGAAATCGGAGAGCCGAGTTCGAATTCCAGTTGAATTCATTGCATTCACGTACGTGCAAATACCCTTGGGAAAGGTATTAATCCGTCTCTTCCTTCCAGTTATGAGTTAAATAACAGGACAGATTGGGTTCTATGGCCTTGGCTGGCAACCAGTCTACTGCAGAAAGCAATGCCAACCTACTGCGGGATAATCTTCTACCCAGTCAGTCATGTCTCTTTCGAGACATGATCGCCCAAGCGTGTATCACGTATAGCACTTAACTGACTGACTGAATTGTTTGAGAATGGATTTCTCCTTCCTTCTATCTTGCTACCTCACCAGTATGATAGAAATGAAAGCACGCCTTTCTCAAAAAATAAAATTATGCAAGTTGATCAAGCAGATTCGGTTATAATTCGAACCTGAACCTCCTATTCCAACTTCAGTACTCTAAGAGCACATATACTGCATTTAAACATTTATCGAATTAATAAATATTCGGCGAATAATTTACAAAAAAAATAATATATTTATAATTTAATTTATTTCTATTTTCATCGACGAGGCATTACCTTTTAAATTGTTGATAACGAGGTGAATAAAAAAAACAAAAAAAGAATCACTTGTTTGAATAATTTATTATCTTTGACACGTAATTTGATATTTAGATTTAGCTGTATCTTTGGGGTGCTGTGCCTGCCACACCCTGACATGTATAAGTTTCCGATTTCTTAACAAGCAGAAAAAGGTGAGTAAATCGTTACCGAGCAGTAGAGGAATGTTATGTATTCATATTATACGCTTGCTGGGTGTTATGTCTTGGTTTCATTGTACAAAGATAGCATAATCAAGAAATATAATGACCCTTGGTGTCTTGCTGAATTCTGTCACGTCAAAGAGCCTATAAATATCTATTTTTTGTATTTAAGCAAAAGAAGATTCATGGAGTGTAAATCCGAAAAGACACGTAAATTATATGTAAGTTTTCTAGGTTTATCAATGTACGGACTGTGAGAATATACTTTCCGTAATAACTCTGTGAAAGAATGGTTATTTTACCTGGTCGATGTCAATTGCGATGCTACGCCTGTTTAGAAAGGACATTGCCTTTGACGAACACATTCTGGAAACATTCTTCTAGAATCACATTCAGTGATGTAGTCACGTGTTAATAGACGTGCGCAATGCCAGGAAATATTTGTCAATTCTGAACATATTTCAATTTTAGAAATAATCACTGGTAACTAAGTAGATGTGCCTTGTGTTGCAGTGGATATCAGTTCGGAATGAGAAATAAGAGATGGATTCGTTGCATTCACTTAGGCGCAAGGTATTACTCCGTTTCTTCTCCCTCCAGTTATGGGTTAAATAGCAGGACGGAGTGGGTTCTACAGTCTAGGTTTTGCAACCAGCCTATCACAGAAAATAATGGCAACCTACTGCAGGAAAATCTTCTGCTCGGTCAGTCATGTCACGAAAAAGACATGGCAATGCAAGTATCACGTATCGCACTTAACTGACTGACTGAATATAATAGTTGGAAATATAAGCAAAGTTTCTACTTAGCAAAAAAAAGTGGGGGATCAGTTTTCTATTTTTATGAAGTAATAAACTGATCCCCCTAGTATTTAACATTTATTAATTAAATAATATAATATAATCCGTCTCTTCTCCTTCAAGCTATGGGTTGAATAACAGAAGAGAGTAGGTTCTATTGCCTTGGTTGGCAACCAGTATTACCGCCGAAAATAATAACAAGCAACTGCGGGAAAATCTTCTAGCCGGTCAGTCATGTCTGGAAAGAGATATAATCGCCTAATTCACTATTATGTATGGTACTGAACTAAGTGAAGCGAATGTAGTTAACTGATCATTTCTGTAATGGATAAATTACCTAGCAACCCACAAACGCTGGATGTTTTGTGTCCAGGATTTCGGTCATGACGGCGACAATAATAACCAGAATACAGCGCCCGGGACTTTTCATCCAAACAGACCCAACTGCCTACTCAGTCACAGAATAGCAAATCAATAATTATAAGAAAATTATTAATAGTGCCATTACCTTATTAGCATGAGAAAACTTTACATATTTTCATTTTGTTCTTGCACGCCTAATTCTTGAGTAAGTAGCTTTATACCATGTTCACCAGAAACCATTTCTAACATGGCTAACTTTTCAAATCTTCATGTAAAACTAGATGTAAATTTCTTTCGTTCATTTTTCTCTCAGTTGTATAAAATGAACACTTAGAATTTCGTCTACTGCTCGGCAAAAAATGAACAATTTCTCCAAAATTTTCAGAAAGCAAATGTCTGAGTTTGTGAACTATTTTCTGTATCATTAACCAGTTATAGGTTGCGGTCATACTGGGAAAATATATAATCAAACCTTGTTGATAACACCGATCATTAATTCATTAGTATAAAATTTTAAAAAATAATTGAGTACACATTATAATTTTAGAATATACATTAAAACTTTGATAATTTCAGTGCGATTAATATTCTGTCACTATCTTCTCACTGGATTAATTAAACATTTTAATCCTAGGTATGACGATAAACTACATCTGGTGATTGGAGGATTATAAGATCTCTTAATTAATGTTGTTCCCAGGTCCACTATGATCCCAGGTACTACCAACCTTTTGAGTCCTAGCTATGGATAAATTGTATACCTTCAAACAAAACAAAACACTATGAAAGTATAAAAATATATTTTTATACTAAAAATATATTTTTAATGCTGAAAGTACATTTTTTACTGAAAATACATTTTTTACTGAAAATACATTTTTATACTATAAATATATTTTTATATTGCAAATATAGCAATATATTTTTATAAAAGAAATACCAACAATCGCTATTTATTGTAGAATTACCAACAATGCATTTTGTCTGTAGTTGAATTCAATTGCATTCAAAATATTTAGATTTCGACATTAAATAACCCATAGTTGGTGATATGCCGCTAAATAAAGTTAACCGACTAACGAAACAATCACAACCAACATGAAAAAATACTTTCATGACATTAATCTATTGAATATCCAACAATGTTTTAATCAAACTACATTATGAAATATAACTTTAACAAAACTGCAACATTATAACATAAAGTCAAAGGTACGAATCCACCTTTCTCGCAGCCAATCAACTGTGGTTTAACTAGTAAGATTTTTATTACTAAAGTAATTAATATGTAAGAAATGAAATAAAACAAAATAAAATTGCGTGCAATATATTTAGATTTCGTCATAAAGTAACCAAGAGTATGATATGTGTTAATAACTCCGAAAATTAACCAGACACTATATTTCGGATTTTATATATATGTTATCATAGGGGAAAAATTTTTGCGCACATTACATAATCTGTTTTCATACACATTTTTCTTTTCTTTTGATAGTTAAGGAATATTTGGTATCCATTTGTGAAAGATAAACGCTCTGCATTTATCTTTCTTTTTTTTTAATCAGTTTTTAAATAACAATATCGTCGGGAATGTTATGAAAGGTGACGCGGTGCAAGCCTTAATGGCAAGAAGTAAGCCATGTTGTTTACGTTTGAGAGATTATTTCCTCACGAAAGGGCGGTCTTCGTCCACCAAAGAAAGATTTTTTGAATAACTGCGACAATGATTATATGCTGGAAAACACCAAAACTAAAAAGCATAAAATATATATATATATATATATTATTGGCATCTTTGGAAATATGGAAGAAACATTTAAAAAGAGAATTAAATCAGCCACTATTGTGTATTGGCTATTAATAAGGAGGGGGTAATTAATATTTATAAAACAAATTCTTAATTATTTTTAATTATATATTATTCTGCAAAGCGACAACGATTGGTTTCTATTTAATTTCTCGATTTGTATATATATATATATATATATATATATATATATATATATATATATGCATTTTTATTTAATGTTTTCCAAAAGTGCTATCAGATTCATGCGCTTGAAGTTTGTTTTATCTGATTGGATTAACATGTATACGACTCGTCAGTATGTGAATGCACGTATGGTTTCTGCATATATCTAAACATTTAGTAAGATACGAATATAGCTAAATATAAACAGAAACTGATATTAATAAAAAGAATATCTATCTATCTATCTATCTATCTATCTATCTATCTATCTATCTATCTATCTTTCTATCTATCCATCTATCTATCTATCTACACTAGCGGACATAATTATTATGCCAGGCCAGTTTTAAAAAACAATGATGTATCTTATACTATTTCTAGCATTTATTGCCAAGTGGATAATTCTAAATGAAAATAGAATGGTCCTTTTGTTATTATTACTTTGCAAAATTTTACAAGGCAGCCAGGAAGCCTTTGCTTTGGTGAACCAATAAAAAGAAGAGACTAGCATGGGTAAGAGAGCAAAAAGTGAACATCAGAACAGTTCATTTGATGCACATGTTATTGTGCAGTTTTAAAAAAAGAACCATTCTATTTTCATTTAGAATTATCCACTTGGCAATAAATAGCAAATCTTCAATACCTCCTTTAAACCATGAATTTGAGGTTCTCACGTCATCTGTGAACAAAGCTGAATGCTTTGCCCGGAGGTTCTCATCCAACTCCACATTTGACTCATCTAGAGTACACCCACCCGACTTCCTTATTAGAACTGAGGCCAAACTGCACGACGTATGTATTACCTCGACAGTAGTATCCCGAGTAATCTCAAAACTCGACCCCCATAAAGCGAGTGGAGACGATGGAATCCTGGTGATAGTCTTTAAGAGGTGTGCTCCTGAACTTTCCCCTGTCTTCACTAAACTGTTTAACTACTGCCTTTCTGCTTCCTGCTTTCCTGCATGCTGGAAGTTCTCCTCAGTCGTTCCTGTATTTAAGAATTGTGGTGAACCCTCGGACCCATCCAACTATTATCCTGTCAGTCTTCTACCGATATTCGGGAAAGTATTCGAGGCCATAATCAATGCTGAAATAGTCCAACATCTTACTGCCCACAAACTCTTCTCTGACAGGCAATATGGATTCCGCTTTGCCAGGTCCACGGCCGACTTGCTAACAACCGTAACGGAGTACATGCTCCAGGCCCTTGATGAGTCTGACGAGGCTCGCTTGGTTGCTCTGGACATCTCCAAGGCTTTTGACAGGGTTTGGCACTCTGGCCTCCTATGCAACCTACGGGGTTACGGTATCACCGGTCGCCTGCTTAAATTAATCCAATCTTTTTTAAATAACCGCAAAATGAAGGTCGTTTTGAATGGGCATGCCTCTTCATCCTACAGCACGAATGCTGGTGTCCCACAGGTCTCTATCCTGGGCCCGACGCTCTTCCTTATTTTCATCAACGACCTCTCAGATGAGATCAATTCCCAAGTAGGCATCTACTTAGACGACACCACAATATACTCCCGCACCAGTAAGAAACCTGTCGTGGCGGAAAGACATAATCTCGCTGCTGACCTTGAACGGGATCTACACTCTGTGGTGAATTGGGGCAAGAAGTGGCTTGTCAACTTCAATGCGTTTAAGACCAAGCTGTTGTCTGTCAACCATTACAGGCAACCTCTCCTGCCTCCCATAAGCATGGACTAAGCGATTCTCCCTGAGAGCAACACACTACACCTCTTCGGCCTTACCCTCTCCTCAGACCTCAAATAGAACCACTATATTGATTCCATATCTAAATCTACTGCTAAGAAGGTTGGGTTACTATGCCGATATAGGATGTTTTTTCCGCCTGAATGCATCCTGCATATATACAAGTCAACCATCCGTCCGTGCATGGAATACTGCTGCCATTTAGTTCAGGCGCCCCTGCCGTTCTCCTCAATGTTCTCGACAAGCTCCAAAGGAGAGTCTATAATGTGATAGGTACTGATCTGGCGGCTCGACTGCAGCCACTTCCCCACCGTCGAAATGTGGCCTCCCTTTGTCTGTTCTATAAATACTTTCATGGCTTCTGCTCCAACGAACTTAAGTCACTGGTGTCTCCTCAAAGAGATTGGCAGCTGGGTCCCACCCATTCACAGTTAGGTTAGCCAAATGCAGACGACAATTCTACTCCTGCATCTTGTTCTCTCGCACTTCTCGCCTGTAGAACTCGCTCCCATATTCTTGTTTTCCTGACGGCTACAACCTCCAGAAATTTAAATGCAATGTCAATACTCATTTATTAACCACTGGACTCTAGCTCTCTCCCCACTCCTGTATAACGTTCCCTTTCTCTCCACCTATGTATCTGTCATCTCACCTGCATTCTCAGCTTTTTTTTGCTCCTTTCTAACTAGTTTGTACTCCTCACTCTTTTCTAATTAATCTTTTTACAGTTATGTAGCTCCCTGCTCATCAGTGGCATTTCTGCCTTGCTCGGGGTGAAATGTTTAAAACAATACTAAGAACAGTATGAAATACATCATTTAAAGAAAAAAACAGGGGTGGCCTAATAACTGTGGCAGGTAGTGTGTGTGTGTGTCTGTGTGTGTGTGTGTCTCTGTGTGTGTGTGTCTCTGTGTGTGTGTGTGTGTGTCACTCTGTGTGTGTGTGTGTGTGTGTGTGTGTGTGTGTGTGTGTGTGTGTGTGTGTGTGTGTTTGTGTCTCTGTGTGTGTGTGTGTGACTTTGTTTAAAATGAATGACAAATTTCTGCAGTGGTTAATTTCTCGTTTAAACTTTTGTGTTTCCTTCACTTCGTTCCCAAGCTGAGTGCAGTATTAGATACCTCACTCACGTCAAGCGATTATCTCATTTGCACTCCACGAGATTTATCTACAAGTTTGACCCGTCATCTACAAGCGGGAGACGACCACGCAACATACTACGCAGCCGCTGGGAGGACGTTGTCCTGCAGCAGATTCATCTGACACTGGAGGGTGTTCTGTTAGACTGTGAGAGTCTAAAGGACAATGTGCCTTAGGTTGGGCCAAAGCCTTCATGATTTATGTTTTACATTGGCAGCAGCAGCTTGACAATTTGTAAGATAATGAAATAGGGTTTATTGACATTCTTCCATGGTTTTTCAACGTTTAAAAGATCTGAGGATGTGAACACTTTTACAATGTACAATGTGTTTTAGTCTTGTATCAAAAGTTGCATTCCGAGCTTTGCATGATGAATCTTGCTGGTCACTCTCTTAAACACTCCTGTTACGTTGCTGATTAATTCATGAAGTAACCTTTTTCCCGGTGAAATCTTTCCCTATCCAACGATATAATTTAGCTCCCAATATCTGTAGCCGTAAATAAGAGTCGGTATTTACATAGTGTAAGGCCGGTTACATGAATGTTTGTCTATTTGTCGAACATCGTTTTAAGTTTAAATCGAAGATCTCGTTAAGTGCTTAACGTCCTGATTTTATCTAATCACCTGAGTGTAAAAAAGTGTAAGTTCATGGCTTATCTTTCTAAGATAAAATAAAATAAAATAATACTACACTCTATTTAAACTGAATACATATATAATTCGACGTGAGAACGTTATATATATATATATATATACACTGTAGATGACTGATAATTTGTCGATAACACAACCTAGATACTTATAAACATGTTTATGTGCTGCAGTAAAATATTTCAGGTTATATATATATATATATATATATATATATAAACATGGAGAAATATAACAGCTGACAGTAATGCTAAATTCAAAACAGTAGAAAGAAAGGTCAAGAAGTTAAAACTTGATGGAGATTATTTAATTTAATAATATCAATCAGTAATAGATAAGAGGTATTTTTAAATACATGTTTCTATTATATATTTTTAAATATATTTACAGATAAAATATCTGATGCCATTTATTTTGTTTGCGTAACAAATCCTGAAATACTTAAATAAGTGTTGTTATCACTGTGTTAATCTGATTAACTGCTTTAAGCTAAAAGTCATGCCATATGAGTTCTGATAAAAATATTAGATATGGTACTATAAAAAAGGAAAATAGCAAAGTATGTTAGTTCGATATTTAATATCCTTCAAAATCCTGCCTCCCTCTGAAGCCACATATTATCCAATATTGTTTCCACTGATGAAGGCATTCCTGGAATACCTTTTTGCATTTTATTGGATATGATCGACCTCTTGAAATTTTGTTCGTTTTAAGTTGGAATTAATTTTTCGAAGAAGAAAAAGTTACAGGGGTAAGATCTGGAGAACGTTTATCCTTTTTCGCCAAAATCTGCTACACAAATCATGGACACACACTACACATTTTCCTTCCAACTACAGCAGTAAATAACGAAATTAAACATTTTAAACTTAGTGTACACGTACAAGAGAGTTTAATGTCAGTTTATGCTAAGCAGCTTACCACTGCGTAATTCCGATTTTTTTCTATAATGACAGACCAATAATATTCATCAGATCTCGTATTTTCTTACATGAATAAAGACTGGAAGTGATTCTAAGGGTAATTAATAATCATTCGTCTGACAACATTGATGTGCTTTATGAAATAGGCTATATTCTAAAGGGATATCGCATATCAAAAAAGAACAATACCAAATATCAGGAACCACATCCCTTGAAGACTAGCAGCAACAGCAGAATCTAAAAGGATAGAACATGTAACTCGAACAGAAAACAATGACAGAATGAAGATGTTCATACTTCCTACTATTTAAATAAAAGATTAGACTGCAATAGGTTAATTTATTGCCCGGTTCACGCACATTCTTTGTCATTTGAACAGAAATAAATGTTAAAATCAAAAGTGAGACCTAGATCGTGACCTAGATCTTAAAACTCCTTGGTTACTAAATTCTCATTTTTGATTGAAGAATGTTGACACACCTAAAGCATTTTCTTCAACTACCACTCCCTAATTTTCTAAATAACTATAAATTCATCTAATATTTAAAA
>JBBBDQ010000815.1:3100000-3112500 GCA_037127315.1 Ascarosepion bandense | reverse complement strand
ATTTATATATATTTCATTTGTCTATCTGTCTGCCTCCCTCTATATATTTTCACTATCACACTACTGCTCTGTCTTTATTCCCTCGATCTACCTGACTAGCTAGCCATCACTTTATATATATTATACCTCTCTCTACATGTATCTATCTCTCTACAACACTCTCTCACTCTCTCTCTCTCTCTCTCTCTCTCTCTCTATATATATATATATATATATATATATATATTCCATCGATTTATCTAGATAGTTTGCTACCAATATATATATTTGTGCCGTTCTCTATGAGCAGCTTTGTGCTGTTCTGCATGTCAGTCATTGATACTTTAATTATTTTAAAATTAATTGCACTCCATTGGAATGAATATGCTATCAATACATGAACGCGCAATAATCTAATATTTATTTGTATTTGATATACATGTTCACGCTGACAAGGCAAACACTTGTGTAAACCCTCTATTATACGCATATGGCCATCAAATATCAAACTGGATGCATTGTATGAAGACAAATCAATTATTTAGTCACGTACTTTTTTAAAATTTCTCCAAGTACAGTTTACCATTTGTAATTATTTCCAGAAAATCATGAATATTTCAATGTAAGCCGTTTCCCTTTACTTTAAGCAAGTTTTAGTTTTATTAAAAAATAATTCTTTGATTTATATTTTATCCGACTGCAAACGTTATTTTTAATCGTTAACTGCATTTTAAATTGAAGTCCGATATTTATATTCAAGAGTGTCTAAGGTCTACGCGCCTGAGCACCAGTAATGTTTTCCCAAATAAAATAATACACTTTTTAAGCACACTAGTTTCAGTCAAAGGAAAATTATTTATTTCATAATCCTAACAGTAACATTAGATGTTTTCCTTATAAGGAAAGTTTTGACTGGTCATTCATTAATTGGTCCAGATCCTAAGTTTTTTTTTATAGAAAATGTTTATCTACAAAATAATATTAATCTGATCATAACAACTGAGGAAAGAACAATCAAAGCGCCAGGCAAAATTTTAACATAAAAGCAATAATAATAATATCAGCATTTTCCTTATAAGGATACCTTTGGCATTCATTGAATAAACAGACAGTATTATTTTGAAATTCATACTTTTTTCTGCTAAAATATTGTTTAAGTGTAACCCTCATAAAGACGTTGTATACTCTGCGGCAGAGTGTATGACGCTCTCTCTGATCGAACACTGTAACATACGCCAGTAAAGCAGTATTTTTGTTATAGAAGAGAAGAAGGCAGTTTCGAACCTTGCTAGCGAGCACATTTTTTTTAGTAACATTTCGTGAACTGAAAACGAGAATAGGCATCTTCATTTGTGTTGAGATAAATTTCACAGATTGCTCAAAATTCAGTCTTTTATTAGTGAGACTAGAGTGATGGCTTGTGGGGGTCGAACGCTGTCTAGACTAAAACCCAGTGCAAATTAACCTAAACAACTGTTTTATTTCGTTTCTCTTACTATACGGTCAGTTTTAGATCCGCTGAAGTAACAAAGTGTAATCGATTGCAATTTCTTCCTTAGATTAAGTCATTTGCAGTGGTGTGCAGTAATATGAATCGATTTTCGGCGTGTAGTGAAATTTGTTTGGCCTGGAAAAATATTGCATCAGATTTTATCACGCTCAGATACTATTGTATTCTTTAGTTGTCCTACGGCCATTGTCTGTGATGGACGATACTTCAAAAAATGCGTAGACAAATTGTAACGCAATTTGAACACAATGGCAAACCTTACTGAGAGGCTGCGCATATTATTGATGTCAACCTTTCAAAAGTCAGTCTTGTCATCAAGGCGAAGAAACAAACTAGATCCATCATTTTATAACCTAAAAGAAAATAAGTTTGTAAGAGAAAAACCACGCCATAAGCCGACGTACACGTGATCAGGGAAAATATGAAAGATCTCAGTAAAATATTATTTTATTTTATTTTTTTTTAATCATTTCACCCCGAGCAAGGCGGAAACGCCACTGATGTGCAGGCGGTTACATAAATGTAAAAAGATTAATTAGAAAAGAGTGAGGAGTACAAACTAGTTAGAAAGGAACAATAGAAAGCAGGTGCGATGACAGATACATAGGGGGAGAGAAAGGGAAGGTTATACAGGGGTGGGGAGAGAGCTAGAGTCCAGTGGTTAGTAGATGAGTATTGACTTTGCATATAAATTTCTGGAGGTTGTAGCCGTCAGGAAAGCAAGAATACGGGAGCGAGTTCCACAGGCGGGAAGTGCGAGAGAAGAAGTTGCAGGAGTAGAATTGGCGTCTGCATTTGGCTAACCTGACTGTGAATGGGTGGGACCCAGTTGCCAGTCTGGTTGCACTAGTAAACACCTGTTGAGGAGGTATCAGTGACTTAAGCTCGTTCGAGCAGGCCATGAACGTATTTATAGAACAGACAAAGGGAGGCCACATTTAGACGATGGGGAAGTGGCTGCAGTCGAGTCGCCAGATCAGTAGCTATCACATTACAGACTCTCCTTTGGAGCTTGTCAAGAACATTGAGGAGAACGGCAGGGGCACCTGACCATAAATGGCAGCAGTACTCCATGCACGGACGGATGGTTGACTTGTATATATGGAGGCTGGATTCAGGCGGAAAAAACATCCTGGATCGACATAGTGACCCAACCTTCTTAGCAGTAGATTTTGCTATGGATTCAATATAGTGGTTCCATTTGAGGTCTGAGGACAGGGTAAGTCCGAGGAGGCGTAGTGTATTACTCTCAGGGAGAATCACTTGGTCCATGCTTATGGGAGGCAGGAGAGGTTGCCTGTAATGGTTGACAGACAACAGCTTGGTCTTAGATGAATTGAAGTTGACAAGCCACTTCTTGCCCCAGTTCACCACAGAGTGTAGATCCCGCTCAAGGTCAGCAGCGTTCTTTGTGTTTTAATTAATTTGCACAAGGGTGTACATGACCATATTGTCGGCTATACCGATAAGATCTAAAGGAATACAGTTCATAACATTTGGGGATTCTTAGCTACAGGAGTTACCAGAAAGTTTTCAGTGATGAAAATCATTCTCTTCAGGCTCCATCCAAGTTTTGTATTTGGATCTTCTTCCATAAACATTACCGTGTTTTTGTAAGACCGAATATTAATTTATAAATGTATCTGTCTTTCTAAATGTATATTTACCTCACGCTTTATATAATTAACATGATGTTCATTGTTTTTAAGTTTATAAAACAGGTATTTTTATCAAAAAGTTTGACATAACCTGGGCTTATAGCAGGAAAAGTTCCACAGCTTATAAAATACTTCCGTTGCATGCATCCACAAAAGCTTCTGATATCTACATCCACATACAAACTGGAGAATGGGAGAAAACAAAAAGGTGACGGCTCATAACCAGTTGATTTGGAAAAATGTTGCTCGATAACCCAAGAAGACATTCCAATTAGAAGGAAAACCCTGATTTTTGAAACTCTGATAGACGTAATACACACTGATGAAAATAACATTTGTAGTATTACAGTATGTTATTTATATGAATAAAAGCATTGGCCCTTTATTATCCTCCTAACATATAATAACCAAACTGCAACTTATCCAACGATCTGAACATATCGGTGTTCAGATTTTGATAGCCCTTACTTTAAGAAATATTTGACTGTTTTATAACTTACGTCCCAAAACCTTTTTTTATATAAACTGAATCAATCTTATATCATATATTTAAAATCAATTTGTTCGCCAACGCATAGCAATTGTTTATATATCATTCTAAACGTCTATTCCTCAAATATTCACACATTTCAACGCTAAAAAAAGTGGTTAATTAGGGTAAATTTTCTCACCTGATCCCAAAATCTGAGGTTATGAAAGAAAGGTAATGGTTTGTCCGTGGTGCAGTCTTTGATGCATAATTATTTTAGTTTTATTAAAATTTTATGAATTAATAAATGCAATTTATACGCCCAATAGCTGCAACGTGCCCATGAAATGTTAGTCAAAAATTATACGGAAAGAAAAAAATTACAACTAGGTTTCTTTGATTTTTATTTTTTTTTGTATTTTTGCTCTTGGAGCGATATTGATTTAACTTTCCGCAAAAACAGTTATTAGCTTTTTGGATCGGTGCAGAAACCTTTAATATATATATATATATATATATATATATATATAGAGAGAGAGAGAGAGAGAGAGAGAGAGAGAAGTAGACAGAGGTAGAGAGATAGATGAAATATATATAAAGCTATATAATTTCAAATGTTCGCCAACACGCTAATAGACATTAACGAAGCTGAAAAATAAAAGACTGCAATAATCCATTTTTTGGCCTGATCTCGCTTTTGTAAACGTAGAGGATAACAGGAGTACCAGGTACTTATTGGGGCGGTACAGGAAATCGCCTATTTTTCAGTATTTTCACCAAATCGCACGTAGAATCGTACGTAGGAATGCCTCTTGATTTGGGTTGAACTTAAGTTCCAACAGGCCCTCAAAGTAAAGAGGCTTCATTGATAGAACACCCGTTCATCGCAATAGATAAAAGTTGGTGACTGTATAGTTTTCTAAATCATTTCAGCACAATAAATGTGATATGGATGTGCGTTGTGGTGCAGAGGATATCGACTCGGAACGAGAAATCTGGAAACAGAGTTCTACTTCCAGTTGAATTCCTCGCATTCACTGATGCACAAATACACTTGGGAACGGTATTAATCGGTTTCGTCCCCCCAGTTATGAGTTAATTCACTGATGCACAAATACACTTGGGAACGGTATTAATCGGTTTCGTCCACCCAGTTATGAGTTAAATAATAGGACAGATTGGGTTTTATAGTCGTGGTTGGCAACCTGTCTACCGCAAAAAGCAATGTTAACATAATGCGAGATAATATTCTGCCTAGTCAGTCATGTCTCTTTCGAGACATGATCGTACAAAGCGTGTATCACATATGGCACTTAACTGACTGAAATGCGATAATGCCAGCCAGACGGAAAGGGTATTATTTTTGTTTTATTTTTTATATTCATTTCACCTCAAGCAAGGCAGGACTGCCACTGATGCGCAAGGCGTTACAAAGAGAGAGAAACAGGGTCTAGGGGATGTCGAAGTCAGTACGTGTACGGGATTTAGGAAGGTAGAATGTGGTAATTGACGTTACATTTAAACTTTTGTAGGTTGTAAGTATCAGGTAAGTAAATATAGCAAATAAAGTTCCACAATCGAGAAGTGCGAGAAAAGGAACAATATGAGTAGAAATGGCGGCTATATTTTACTATTTTGACGGTAAAAGAGTGAGATGTTATTGCCAATCCAGTAGCACAAAGAAACTCATTCGTTTGGGACACCAAGAAACGAAGCTCATCAGAGACGAAACCGTGAAAATGTTTGTAGAAAAGACTGAGGGAAGCCACATAAGGTCGGAAAGAAAATAACTGAAGGCGAACTGCCAAGTCAGAGTCAACTACGATACAGACGCTCCTTTGAAATTTGTCGAGAACCTCAATATGAATAGGAAGAGCACCCGGCAAGATATGGCAATATTATTCAATGCACGGACGAATGGTAAATTTATAAATGTTCAAGACAGATTCTGAGAAGAAAAACTTTCCGGTCTGACAGAGTAGCCAACTTTCCTAGCAGTAGATGCAGCTATGAATAAGATGTAGTCACTCAACTTGAAGTTGCTTGAGAGAGTGAGACCAAGAAGGCGCAGTGTGTTACTTTCTAGGAAACTAGACTCATCTATACAAACGGAAGGTAGAAATATTCTCAGTTGGGAGTGAAAAATATAGAGAATATTTCCAAGTATAGAAAATAAAATAAAACAACAGAATTCAGTCAGAAATGGCGATCGAAGTTGCATTTAAATTTCTTTAAGGTTTTCGTTGGCGGAGAAGTAAGAAATATGAAGAGATTTCCACAGAAGCGAAGCGCGACAAAACAAACTTAAAGTAAAGAAAAAACGGTGAAACCTTGTTACCAATTGAGCAGCATGTTTACATTCGTTCAGTTGAGACACCGAGTAGAAAAGCTCTTTACCAAGATTGATATAGAAATATTAATGGAGAGAAAAGTGAGACTCCAAGCCAAATTGGTGAGAAAATAACTCAACTCGAGTTGCCAGATTAGGATTGATTACATTATATGCCATTCTTTTGACATTTGGAAGATTGTTTAGATATAAATAAGGATCACCAAACCAGATATGGACACGAGATTCCATGCACAAACAAATAGTATGTATATGCAATTGATTAAAGTATAAGTGTACTTTATTTTTCAATGAATAGGGACAGAAATTATTTATCACCCATATTAATATTATGAAGATGAAGATCAATTTCCGCCATTTGTATAGAAAGCCCTTGTCATTAGTGCATTCATTTGAAATTATCTCTCCTTATTTTTGACACATGAACTTCCTTTATTTCTTTTTGCTTTCCCTGAGTTCCTGCTTCTCTAATTAATTGTGCACAATAGAATTATTCTCTTTATTTTGATTTGCTACCAGGAAACCTATTTCTCTCCAAAGCTTTGTCTTTTGTAAATTCATCTATCACCTGCAAGGTCTTTTTTTTTCTGTTTTTCCTTTCTTCGCCTCCTTCATCTCATCGCAATAAGGTGTTTATTAATAACGATACGACAGATAAAAAGGTAACGAAATTACAAAGAAAGTGAAGCACTATTGAATCTGAAGTGAACTCAGTGGCCTCTCGATCAAATTAAGCAAGGGAAGATAATTGAGAATGTCTATAATGAAAAAAGAGCAACTACAGAAACGAAGTTAGAATAGGGAATTTAAAGAAAATGCTTGAAATTGATGCTTATTTGGATGTATGGTGTGGGTGTAATGAAATATATGAATATATATATATATAGTCATCCGCAGACAGATCCGTTTCTCTGTATCACTGCTCAGCAATACGATTAGACTCTGATTGCCCCTTACCCAGATTTGAAACCCGACAGAATTGGTGTAAGTCGGTGATTCTACCTCTGAGCTACGGGCGTTCGGTAGAAGGCACACTTTTTAGCGTGTATATTATCATTATACACGACTAATAGCTGAGAGTGTTCTAATTCATTGCTGAATGAACGATGCGATGTGTGTGTGTGTGTGTGTGTGTGTGTGTGTGTCTCTTCATTCTAACGAACACTAACCCTCTGACGCCCTTGGTCTGATTTTAACCAAAGTTGCGTCACTTGTTGATCATGACATTAGTCTTTGGTGTACGCAAGGATTTTTCGAATCAGTTACCAGGGTATGGCATAAATCACCAAAATGCTTGTAATTTATTAACTCTTCTCCTCTGAGACGCCTTATCGGAATTCAACCCAAATTGGGTAACTATCTGGACAGGTCACTTTTTAATTTTGTCTGGGTAAACTACATGTTGGAACCTTAGAATTTTTCAGTGAGTAGAGGAGGTTGGATTTTAGGTTTGTTTTATTATATTAGATTTTTATTTGACGACTATCTATGCTTACATGGGATCGGAAGTTTAGGTCAGAATTTAAGTTGAATGATTGTAGTATTCTTAGTTATATTGTGTTTAGAGTAACATTTTAGTATTTTTTTGGTTGTTTTTGTTAGTAATAATTTATTAATGCATTTTTTATTTTGTGAATGAAACATAGTTATTAATTAAATTTTGAAGAAGATTATTTTGTCTGAGCAAGGTCTCTAGTGGGACCACATAATACTTTAAATATGTAAATAATTTTTTTCAGTTGATTTTTATATATATATATATATATATATATATTAGAGCACAAATTTTAACTGACACCTTTGATTAAAAATATTTTCGATGTTTACATGAAACTGTTAATTCATCCCTACGGTTCAATATTTCACCATTGTTAGGGAACCTTAGAATATGCAGCTTTTCACTCAGGCACAAAGGGCAGATGTCGTTGAACGACTTACAGATTCTAGTTTTTTCCAGAATTTTCCATTTTACTTGGTGTGTTTTATTTGTGTCCTTTAACTTCCAAAAATACGCAGAAAGGGATGTATGGTTTCGATACAAGTTGGTTTTTAAGGAAGTTAAGTGCATATACCATCGTTGCTTAAAAGTGTTCTCTGTAGAACCTATGTAGACTTTATTAACTGCTAGGATTTCATTTGATGGTATATTACATTGTTACACAATTGAATTTATTTCACACTTATTTTGTAGTGGGCAATTATTGAGGTTTCGACAATTGCATAATTTGTTTTTATTGTTCTCTTTATTATTTTGATAGTTATTATTACTTTGATTAACGTGCTGATTAAAGATGTATTTATTATGATTTGAAATGATTTTTCCAAGATTGTTTGTATAACTATAACGTAATTTGAGGGTATTTATGCTAAAAACTTTACTTAGAGGGTTATTAATAGGGAAATGTTTCTTAATTAAATTGAGGAACTGCAGCCCTAACTTGGTGTTGTAAAGGGGGTGTATGCCTAATGATCTTTCTATTTATATTTTTCCTGTTATGCAATTAATATCCTGGTTTTTGTGGCCACTATTTTTAGGGCCTTATTATAAACACCTTTGTGTTTAGAAAATATTTCTTCACTGGAAGAATTTTTACTTAATTCTATGTTCTGTGGAGGAGGGTATATGTTTGATCATACTTGGGGGAGGGGATAATGTGACTTTGGGTGGATGTATACTGCATATTCGTTAAGTTTTATGTTTGGTTGGTATGTATTATTTATTAAGTCAAGTGTTACATCAAGGAAGTTTACCACTTTTAAATTAATGTTGATTATTACCTTTAGATTTAAACTTTTGAATTCTCTGTGGATGAGTCTTCTTATTTTGTCTGTTTTATATTTGCCACGCACTTTCGGCCGCCACATTAGCCATTTTCAACGAAACTTTAAAGAAAGATGTGTAAAAGAAATTTTTGCCAATATATATATATATATATATATATATATATATATATCGTCATCCGCAGACAGATCTGTTTCGCTGTATTACAGCTCCTCGGTACGGCTTAGACTCCTGTCGCTTCCTAACCTAGGATTGAAACCCGACCAAATTGGCGTCAGTCGGCGATTCTACCCCTAGGCCAAGAGCGTCCAGTAGAAGAAGGCAGGCTTTTTAGCGCATATAAACACGCCCTCAACAGCTAGAGTGCTCCAATTCATTATCGAATGAGCGGTGCGTAAATGCCGGAGTAGCTACTGTTTACAAAGTCTACCACTCTTCCAGAGTGCTCAATATATATATGAAATGAATTGTTTGAACATTATCTTTTATCGATACTTCGTATTTAAGTAGATATTCTGTTTTTTTAATTAAACAGTATTATATATATATATATATATATATATATATATATATATATATCTACCGGCCTGTTTATTTACGATAAATTGTTATTACGAAAATGTGTGCCATTCGGCAGGATTCGAACCTGCGACCCCTATTTACATAGGGGATGCTACCATTTGATCTGGCAACTTCATAGACCGCTCGACCACGAATAGCCCCCAGTCAAAATGAGGTTTTAATCAAGCCTATATAACACAATTTTCGATTCATCGCAAACAACCATATCTATCTATATATAATGTAAACGTATATATCTATATATAATGTAAACTGAATGAATGTAAACGTGCTAATAGATTAGTCGAGGCACCAAATAGGAAAGCTTTTCAGAACAATTGTCATGAAAACACGTATAAGAAGCGCACGCGACGTCAGTGAGACAATCAATCTATTCAAAATTCCAAGTCAGGATCTGTTACATAGCAGACGATTCTTTGACGTTTTTGAAAAAATTCGGGATGCACAAGAGTTACAAAAGACCAGAAAAGAAAGCAATATTCAACGAATGAAAGAATGAGTGATATATATAACTGAATAAATATATATGTATTTTTTTTATATAATTAATACAAGTAACCTCCGACAGGATGTTAGCGAAAAAAAGAATGAGCATTGATTACAAAATGACACAGAGAATCAGGAAGAAAAATTGGAGATAACAAAGTCAAATAAGTAGAACAATTTAAATATCTGGAAAATATTTTAACAGACGACGTAAAGCGCGACCAGTGATATAAGAAGGTACATTGAAATACCGAAATATACCTTCCAAAACATAAAAATAAAAATAAACAAATAAATAAAGGAACAGTTCAATTGTGTTAGAGATAAAGTGTTGCGTAATATCTGTCCTTCTAAAATGATGTACTTTAAGGACTAATAAGATAATATGTGGAAATTTTTTTATCGTTTTTGCTGAATTTGTAGCTCGTATTTAAATAGGTTCAACCAGGATTTCAATTTTAATTTTTTTTTTTGTCATTCGTAAATTTTCAGGTGTAAAAGATAATATTATATGGGTTAAATGTTTTGCATATAAATTTTTTCGGTCGTAGTTAGAAAATGTGTCTATGCATATAAAATGTGCAGCTTCATATATTTTTTAAATATAATTTTATTTCTCTCTTTATTTAATTCTTCCTACTATTTTCGTACGTAAGTACATCACACACACACGCATACACACACACACACACACACACACACCAAACAAGGCAGTTTAACTGCCACTGGTGCGCAGGGGGTTACTTAGAAGGAAAGTGATGAGAAACAGGGAAACATGTTGCACGGTGTGTCAAAAAGAGGGTAAGAGAAGGGTGAGAATACTGATGTGATGAGAGTGGAGTGGACGTAGAAAAGACCATGGAAGAAAGGATGCGAGTCAGCGTCATAATTACTGTCGAGAAACTTGTCACTTAACTGGGCCGTATTATTTCAGTCATGCCGTCTTCGAAGATTCGTGAGGGCATTATTGCATGACGGAGATAACACTGCCAAGCTAATTAACAAGTTTCTCCACATTAATTCTCTTAACGTTCTATTCTTATCATGATATCGAACAATTTATGACAAAATATCTGCTTGTTTTAACTGCCTTTCCGCCAGTCGAATACTGAAAAAAATTCTATTTTGGCATTAAACATCACTAAAATTACATTATATATTTCATTCAGAAAGAAATGTACGAATGTTCGTCCAAATTAGTATATATATATATATATATATATTCCTCCTTAGACAGATTTGTTTCGCTGTATCACAGGTCATCGGTACAGTTAGAGATCCGATTGCTTTTACCCAGGATTGAACTCCGATCGAATTGACGTCAGTCGGCGATTCTACCTTTGAGCTATGAGCGCTCGGCAGATTTAACGTGTGATATACCATGTAAACATACGCTAGTAGTTAGAATGTTCTAATTCATTCCTTGAGAATATATATATATATATATATATATATATATATATATATATATATATACGCATTGTGCTATTGATTAATGTTATCTAAATTGCGAAAAAATGACGATAGCGTTAACATCTTATTTTCTCAGAGATATTTACTAAAATTACAGAAAAATATCTTGAAACACTAAAGTAAATTTATTTAATTTAGTCACCATAATCTTCTACGTTGGCCACCAGAAACTCACGCAACAATTCTGGACAGGTTTTTCGTTTACTATGCTGAATACTGTCATAATCTTTGCCTTTAGTTCATCTTTGGTGTTAAAAGAAGTTTTTTGCTGGTTTATCGCTCGACTTCACTCCATAAATAATTATCAAAAGAATTTCAGTCTGAGGAATTACGTGGCCAGATATAAGAGGTAATGTAGGCGCAGATGTTGTCTGAGAGTCAGACCATATATTGCTTGATATATGGCTTTCCAGCAACCACCCTCTTGACCCTATTTTCTCAAGGCACATGATGCATGCCACCGTGTTGAATCTGAGACCTTTTTGAACGGTGAATGGAAGCATAACCTTGACAACACTAGGCATCACTCCAAACACTTTCGTAAACATAATTAGACTCATCCGATCTTGCATTGAAAACTGCTGCCATATCTGGTTGGGTGCACCTGCTGTCTACCTAAGGGTCCTTTACAAGATCGAACGGACCATCTATAACGTGATCAATTCCGACTTGGCAGCTCAGATACAGTAACTTTCTCACCGGCGCAATGTGGCTTCACTGTGTCTCTTCTACAAATATTTTCACAGCTTTTGCTCCGATGAACTTAGCTTACTGGTTCCCTCTCTATATGACTTTATTCGAGCCACAAGATAAGCAAAAAGGTCCCACCCTTTTATTAAAACTAACAGAAATTGAATAAACCAATAAAATGTAAACGGAAATTCTACTCCATCAGCTTTTTTTCTCGCACTTCCCGCCTGTGGAATTCCCTTGCTTCCCCGACAACTACAATCTCCAAGAATTTAAATGTAAAGTCAATAGTCAGCACCTAACTCATTAATCATGCTCTTTTCTCCGTCCACTCCACTCTCATTAGTATTCTCATCATTCTCTTACCCACATCCTGACACCCACAAGAACTAGTCACTCTCTTAACCTATGTAACCTCATGCGCACCAGTGGAAGTAAACTGCCTTACTTGGGGCGATATGATTAAAATAAAACAATCTAACACTTTTCGTTTCCTCTGCACTATAAACTGGTTGGCACTC
>JBBBDQ010000815.1:3082500-3095000 GCA_037127315.1 Ascarosepion bandense | reverse complement strand
GAGAGAGAGAGAGAGAGAGAGAGAGAGAGAGAGATAATGGTGTGATATAACTTGTGTAGAAAAAAAGAAAAAGAGGGAGTGCGACGGAAAAATGAATATAACGTAAATATAGAAAAAAAAAGACAGAAAACAAACAAAATGTAGTGAAGTAGACATATTCTTAAGAAAAAAATGAATCCAAAGAAACAAAAGAACCAAATATGTTAAGAAAACATAGAATAAATAAAACTACGTAAAAGCACTTAAATAATAATAATGATAAGAATAATAACTAAAGAAATAAGTGGAAGGATAGTAAAATGTCTAGTACTAGTAATAATAATAATAATTATAACAATAATAATAATAATAATAATAATAGTAATAAACCGTGCATGTCTATATGGAAAACAACCCTTTACCTCAATCATATAAATGGAACCTGTAAGTCTGATGAAATAAACATCAAAAGAGGTATATTTCAAGGTGATTCTTTATCTCCCTTACTATTCTGCATATCATTAATAGCACTAACCAGTCAACTTAATAAGACAGAATGTGGTTATAAAATAGGCCAAAAGAAAATAAGCCATCTATTTTACATGGATGACTTAAAGTTATATGCTAAGAATGATAATGAGCTGGAAGGTCTTCTGCAAAATGTAAAATGCTTCAGCGAAGACATTGGAATGAAATTTAATTTGAATAAATGTGCTAAAGCTACAGTTTTACGTGGATCAATACAAGAAACATCCTCAATTAGCCTAGACCCTGCTGTAACAATAAAAGAATTGAAACCAGAAGAAGCTTATAAATACCTAGGTGTAAATGAGAGCGAAAACATTCACCATAAAAAAATGAAAGAAATAGTGCGTAAAGAGTACTATAGAAGGCTACGAATGATATTAAAAACTGAATTAAATTCACAGAATAGAGTTATGGCCATTAATAGCCTTGCAATCCCAGTTGTCCAATATAGCTTCAACATCTTAAACTGGACTCTAAACGACATCAGGCGAATGGATGCTAAAACAAGAAAGCTTCTTTCTAAGCATAAGATGCATCACCCAAAGGCTGATGTAGACCGTCTATACATACCCCGTAAAGAAGTTGGAAGAGGGGTCTTATTCAGCTGGAATTGTCATACAAGACAACAACTATTGGCTTACTAACATACATAGAAACAACAAAGGATTGGATGATACAATTAGTAAGGCAACATGAAGAAAGAAAGAAAAAATATTCAATAATAAAAGAAGGCAGTAAATACAAACAAGAATTACAGTTAGTAGATTCTGTAGAAAAGCAAAACAGTAGCCAAGAACCAACTATTGCGGCAAAAAATATGAAAATGAAAGCCAAAGATAAAGCTCTTGAAAAGATGAAACAGCGCTGGCAAGACAAACCTCTGCATGGCCAATATCCAGTACGTGCCAATAAATCCAATGTTGACAAAGTTAATACTCATCGATGGTTACGTGCATCTGGATTAAAGTCTGAAACTGAAGGATTTATACTTGCAGCACAAGACCAAAGTCTTTTCACGAGAAACTTTCAGGCAAATATTATGCATAATAATATGGATCCAAAATGCAGGTTTTGTGATAAACACCAAGAAACAATAGACCACCTAATCTCAGGCTGTTCTGTGCTTGCCCCAAACGAATATAAAAATCGCCACGATAGAGTTGGGCAATATTTACATTGGGCAATGTGCAAACATTATGGAAAAGCTGTAAACAAACACTGGTATGAACATCATCCAGCACCGGTTACAGAAATAGAAGATGTAACCATTCTATGGGATTACACCATCTACACAGACAGAAAAATTGAAGCAAACAGGCCAGACATTATTGTTAAAAACCAGAAGGAGAAAACTTGTCTATTAATTGATATGGCTTGTCCAGCGGATTGTAACATAGCAATCAAGGAATTTGAAAAACTGTCAAAATATAAAGACCTGGAAATTGAAATAGAAAAAATGTGGAAATTGAAAACAAGAGTTGTGCCAGTGATAGTAGGTGCACTTGGAATGATAAAAAATGGAACAAAACAACACATTGAAAGAATCCCTGGAAACCCCAGCTTAAGAGATATACAAAAAATTGTCTTATTAAGTACAGCCCACACACTAAGGAAAACTTTATCTATGTAATGCTGGGGATGATAGGGAAGATAGAAAAACATGAAATGGAGTCATAACAACACGCCACTACCTGCCTTAGGTCTCCCCGAAGACTTGGTTGGTAGTGAGACCAAAGCAGAAATCGAAATATGATGAAAAATGACATAATAATAATAATAATATGTCTATATGGAAAACAACCCTTTACCTCAATCATATAAATGGAACCTGTAAGTCTGATGAAATAAACATCAAAAGAGGTATATTTCAAGGTGATTCTTTATCTCCCTTACTATTCTGCATATCATTAATAGCACTAACCAGTCAACTTAATAAGAATGTGGTTATAAAATAGGCCGAAAGAAAATAAGCCATCTATTTTACATGGATGACGTAAAGTTATATGCTAAGAATGATAATGAGCTGGAAGGTCTTCTGCAAAATGTAAAATGCTTCAGCGAAGACATTGGAATGAAATTTAATTTGAATAAATGTGCTAAAGCTACAGTTTTACGTGGATCAATACAAGAAACATCCTCAATTAGCCTAGACCCTGCTGTAACAATAAAAGAATTGAAACCAGAAGAAGCTTATAAATACCTAGGTGTAAATGAGAGCGAAAACATTCACCATAAAAAAATGAAAGAAATAGTGCGTAAAGAGTACTATAGAAGGCTACGAATGATATTAAAAACTGAATTAAATTCACAGAATAGAGTTATGGCCATTAATAGCCTTGCAATCCCAGTTGTCCAATATAGCTTCAACATCTTAAACTGGACTCTAAACGACATCAGGCGAATGGATGCTAAAACAAGAAAGCTTCTTTCTAAGCATAGGATGCATCACCCAAAGGCTGATGTAGACCGTCTATACATACCCCGTAAAGAAGGTGGAAGGGGTCTTATTCAGCTGGAATTGTCATACAAGACAACAACTATTGGCTTACTAACATACATAGAAACAACAAAGGATTGGATGATACAATTAGTAAGGCAACATGAAGAAAGAAAGAAAAAATATTCAATAATAAAAGAAGGCAGTAAATACAAACAAGAATTACAGTTAGTAGATTCTGTAGAAAAGCAAAACAGTAGCCAAGAACCAACTATTGCGGCAAAAAATATGAAAATGAAAGCCAAAGATAAAGCTCTTGAAAAGATGAAACAGCGCTGGCAAGACAAACCTCTGCATGGCCAATATCCAGTACGTGCCAATAAATCCAATGTTGACAAAGTTAATACTCATCGATGGTTACGTGCATCTGGATTAAAGTCTGAAACTGAAGGATTTATACTTGCAGCACAAGACCAAAGTCTTTTCACGAGAAACTTTCAGGCAAATATTATGCATAATAATATGGATCCAAAATGCAGGTTTTGTGATAAACACCAAGAAACAATAGACCACCTAATCTCAGGCTGTTCTGTGCTTGCCCCAAACGAATATAAAAATCGCCACGATAGAGTTGGGCAATATTTACATTGGGCAATGTGCAAACATTATGGAAAAGCTGTAAACAAACACTGGTATGAACATCATCCAGCACCGGTTACAGAAATAGAAGATGTAACCATTCTATGGGATTACACCATCTACACAGACAGAAAAATTGAAGCAAACAGGCCAGACATTATTGTTAAAAACCAGAAGGAGAAAACTTGTCTATTAATTGATATGGCTTGTCCAGCGGATTGTAACATAGCAATCAAGGAATTTGAAAAACTGTCAAAATATAAAGACCTGGAAATTGAAATAGAAAAAAATGTGGAAATTGAAAACAAGAGTTGTGCCAGTGATAGTAGGTGCACTTGGAATGATAAAAAATGGAACAAAACAACACATTGAAAGAATCCCTGGAAACCCCAGCTTAAGAGATATACAAAAAATTGTCTTATTAAGTACAGCCCACACACTAAGGAAAACGTTATCTATGTAATGCTGGGGATGATAGGGAAGATAGAAAAACATGAAATGGAGTCATAACAACACGCCACTACCTGCCTTAGGTCTCCCCGCAGACTTGGTTGGTAGTGAGACCAATGCAGAAATCGAAATATGATGAAAAATGACATAATAATAATAATAATAATAATAAATAGTGAGACCAAAGCAGAAATCGAAATATGATGAAAAATGACATAATAATAATAATAATAGTTATAATAATAGCAGTAATAATAATATTACTATTAAAAACATGAAAACCAAAAAAAAAAAATAAAAATAAAAACTATAAAAAAACATGAACTGGAGCCATAACAACACACCACGACCTGCCTTAAGTCTTCCTGCAGACTTGGTAAGTAGTGCGACCACAGCAGAAATCGATTTATAATAAAAAAAATGACATAATAATAAAAGAAATAATGAGAGGAATAATAATAAGAGGAATATTAATAATAATAGAAATATTAATACTAAGTAATAATGAGCGGAAAACATAAGAAGAAAAAAAGAAGAACAAGATGAAGAACAAGAATAACAACCACAACAACCGCCGTAGGAGAAACAACATTTTTCGGACATAAAATCTCGGGGTTCTTGAGAAAATACAGCGAAGAATCTTTAATGTGATTGATACCGACTTGGCTGACCGCCTGCAGTATCTCTCTCACCGGCGTGACGTGGCTTCCCTGTGCCTCTTCTATAAATACTTTCATGGCTTCTGCTCTGACGAACTTAAATCACTGGTGCCCGCTAGATGTGAATTTGCACGACATACTAGATTGGCAACTAGGTCCCACCCTTTTACAGTGAAACCGATGAAATGTAACCGCAATTTCTACTCCAACTGCTTCTTTCCTAGCACTTCCCGCCTGTGGAATTCCCTTCCGCATGCTTGCTTCTCCGACGGCTACAACCTCCAGGAGTTTAAATATAAGGTTAATAGACAACTCCTAACACACTAACTCACACCCACTCTCTCCAACTCTCTCCCTGTGTACATCCTAAGTCGTCTATCACCCTCCTTCTGACATTTCCTATACCCAATCCCTCTATGTAACCGCCTGCGCTATAGTGGCAGTGGAATGCCTTGTTTGGGGGTGACACGATTAAAAGACTTGAAGAAGTGAAAAATAAACCGAAAAAGCGCTATCAAAGAATAATTATAAAGGAAATCTGCAAACGAACGATGTTCCAGGAAGAAAAACTAAAACTATTTGATTAGTAAAATGCAATATTAAAAGAGGGATGCAACGCATTAAAATAATCCAAAGATAGTTACAGGATAGATGCAAAAATCATAAATAAAATAAATAAAAGGAACAGTATATCACTACCATATTTAACACTCTAGGGCCATGCGCATCATATTTGATACAGTATTTCCCTATAAGGAAACATTTGGTATTTCCCTATAAGGAAACATTTGGTATTCATTGACTGAGCAGTCAGTACTGCTTTCATTTGAAATTTATAAAATATTTCTCTTAAAAAATTTTTCTGAAAAATATTTCTTTCAAGGCTTGTTTTCATACTGTATCAAATATGATACGAATGGCCCTAGAGGGTTAACTAATAGCCAATTAAGTACCATACGTGATACACGCTTAGGCGTTCATGTCACGAAAGAAACATGACTGACTGGGCAGAACATTTTCCCGCAGTAGGTTGTCATTACTCTCAGTCGTAGACTGGTTGACAACCTAATCTGTTCTGCTAGTTAAACCACAGCTGGAGAGAAGAGACAGATTGCTTTCCCAAGGGTATTTGCGCGTAAGGAAATGCAATGAATTCAACTGAATTCGAACTCGGCTATCTGTTCTTTCCTTCCAAGACGCTGTCCCCTGTACCACAACTAATTGATTTAACCCTAATTCAACGAAAAGACACTTGTTATTTGATACTTGTCTTAATAACTTTGTCCTAATGCAAGGTGATGTAACCACTAAGATGCAAGGGTTTATTCATAGCGTAGGAAGCTTATTTTTTTAGGATAAAGGGGAATAAAAGAACAGTTTAAAATGAGAATGATGACGATTATTGACGTTGGCTTTAAATTGTAATAAAGTTTCAATATCGAGAATATAGAGCTAACAATTATTCGAATATACCTTACGCATATAGTTACAATTTTAACAGTAAACCTTTTGCATATGATTAAAAAAATGATCTTCAGGTTTCAAAGAGATCAACAGATTCTAGGGACCATAGATGTTATGCCAGGATTCGTTATCGGCGGTTACAATCTGAACATAAGATACGCAGACTATACCGTGAAGATGGCCGACACGGAAAGAAAGCTAGAAGATCTAAAGAAGGTAAATGAAAAAAGTCGAAAGAAAGGACAACAAATAACCGACAAGAAAACCGAAAGTATGGTTATTAGGAAACATAGAGGAACTTATCCGGGAGAATCACTGAGGCACTGAGTAATGCTACTCAAGGCAAGCTATAGCGTGTTTACCACAAACTGGACAACCGATCTGATATGTGCCGTATCACAGGTGATGTGTATGTTGAACATTTGTGAAGCTTGGTGAATTATATTATAAAAAATACTATTTGTATATCTTGTTCAAACTTTAATAAATAACAACATGAAGCATAAATTCACATTTTAAATTATGTAATTTTTAGGGATGAAACACAATATATTTATACATGCACCCACAGAATTAGGATATATATATATATATATATATTTATATATATATAGGAAGCTATGACGGCGCAGAAATAAGCAAAATTATAAGCATTTACATCATCAGTCAGTCAGTTAAGTGACATACGTGATACACGCTTGGGTGATCATGTCTCAAAAGAGACATAACTGACTGAGCAGAAGATTTTCCCGCAGTAGGTTGCCATTATTTTTTGCGGTAGACTGGTTACGAACCAAAGCTATAGAACGCAATCTGTCCTGTTATTTAACCCATAACTGGAGGAAAGAGACGGATTAATACCTTTCCAAAAGCTATTTGCGCGTAAGTGAATACTAGGAATTCAACTGGAACTCGGCTCTCCGATTTATCGTTCCGAGCCGATATCCACTGCACCACAACGTATTTCCTTCTTTACATCATCAACAAAGAGGAAAATCATCAACAAAAATATAGGTGTATACAGAGATGACGGACTTATAATTCTAAGAAACTCTAAGGGTAAATCCAGGGAAATTATGAGAAAATTAATTATAAAAATCTTCACCACTCTCGGATTTACAAAAGGCATAAAACTATTGTAAAAATGGTAAATGTCCTCGATAGAACACTACACTTAAACGACAGCACATCTAAAACATACAGAACTGAAAACAACAATCATAAATATATCACTGGTGCCGCCCAAGCACGAATTTACACGAGATACTAGATTAGCAACTAGGTCCCACCCTCTTACAGTTAAACAAATAAGATGTAACCGTAAATTCTACTCCAACAGCTTCTTTTCTCGCGCTTCCCGCCTGTGGAACTCCCTTCCACAACTCTGCTTTCCCGACAGTTACAATCTCCAGGTGTTTAAATGTAGGGTCAATAGACACCTCCTATCACACTAACTCCCAACTATTCTCACAACACTCTCATCTACCCAACCCTCATTCTCGGTATCCTCACCCACCTATCACCCACCCTCTTAAATTTCCTATATTTAACCAGCCTTTCTCCACTCTACGTAGCCCCCTGCACAGTAGTGGCAGTGACATGCCTTGCTCGGGGTGAAACGCTTATAAAAAAAAAAAAAAAAAATTTACAAAAATTTTAATTATCCTCAAAATATAATCAATCACTTCAGTTAAGTGCTATGCGTGACACACACTTGGGCGATCATGTTTCGAAAGAGACATGAATGACTTGACAGACGATTATCCTGCAATAGGTTGCCTTACTTTCTGCGGTAGACTGGGTTCTATAGCCAAGGCTATAGAACCCAGTCTGTCTTGTTATTTAACCCATAACTGGAAGAAAGGGACGGATTAATACTTTTCCCAAGGGTATCTGCGCGTAAGTGAATAAAACGAATTCAACTGAAATGCGAATTCGGCTAATTCGGCTCCCAGATTACTCGTTTCGACCCGATATTCACTGCACCACAATGCACATGCAATCAATCACTTACCCATATCTATAAACAAAAGACTATCTACGAATTCAAATAACATAAAAATATTCAATGAAACAAATGAATAGCACTAAAAAAATAGGGCATACTCAAATAAACTTGAAAACACAAACAAAGAGAAACCAAACAAAAAGAATTGAAAACAAAATATAATCTGCTTAAATCCACTCTAAAACAACAATATTAAAACAAAAATAGGAAAAATATTTTTCAACATAAAAAAAATCTTTCAAACAAAACACAACATCAAAAATAATAAATGAAAGTACACTCAAAATCAATTACAGCTGCATAGAAAATACGAAAACAATAATAAAAACATCAAGAAAATACATAATAAAAAGATAAAACAACAATTAATAAAACAACACAAACCAACATGACAATACAAACAAATATAACTGCCAAAAGAGGGACAAGTGTCTACATAATAAAAAAATATCTTACTAACAAAATTATATACAAAGCTACCAAGAGAAATAACACCAATGCAGACAAAACATAGGAGCAACAGAAACATTGTTTAAAGAAAGATTGAACAATTACAAATATGTACACAAGTATAAAAAAGTAAAAAACGAAAAATTTAATTGCAAATACGAAATCACGATAATAAACAAAAAACAAAACATACAAATAACATCAATACAAAAAATAAAAGTACATAAAAACACCGAGTCACTACAGAAACAGAAGATAATATAACAACCATGAATAAAATAGTGGTATGTAGCTTTGTACATACCAACAACATTATGTACAAAACTACCAAGACAAATAACACCATTGCAGACTAAAAAATCTACATAGGAGCAACAGAAACATTGTTTAAAGAAAGACTGAATAATCACAAAATATCATTCAACACAGAAAAATAGAAAAACAAAACAAGGTTATCAAAGATATATGGAACCAGAAAGAAAACAACATAACCACGAAAAATAAATAGAGAATTGTAAAAGAACAACACCACACAGCAGTAATAGCAAAAAGTGTAAAGAGTGCCTGCAAGAAAAGCAAGTGCCTTTCTTCTTCTTTCATGTGTCTTGTCTTTTCAGGACGTAGACGATCATGTCTTTCTATGTCTCTCTATCCCTGGTGACTCTTAGCACACAATCTCCTGTTACGCCAATCACTCCCCGTTCTGTCATCCCCCTGTTCAGGCCCTTCAAATATGCCCTGCTTTTCCCTGTCTCTTTTTCCCTCTTTCTGGCTTGTTAGTATCAGATTCTCCAAGCAGGTTCTCCAAGCCCTTTTTCCTCATTGCATGTCCCAGGAACTTTAATTGTCTCTTCTTGATGCTCAATATAAATTTCCTTTTCGTTTCCATCCTTTCCGAAACCTCACCATTGCTCACATGATCGGTCCATGATATCCGCAGAAATCTTAAGAAGACAGAAGATGGCAATTGACGTTGCTTTTAAATAAAGATTACTTATGACCTGGCTGAGCAGCACTTCCATTCTAATTCTTCTTCTATGTGCCTTGTCTTTTCAGGACGTGGGCGATCATGGCTTTCCACGTCTCACTATCCCTGGTGGCTCTTAGTACGCTTTCTCTTGCTACACCACGCAACATCTGTTCTGTCATCCTCCTACTCAGACCCTTTAAATATGTTATCCGCTGCTTTCCCTTGTCTCTTTCCCCACTCTATCTGGCCTGTTAGTATCAGATTCTTCAGGTCCTCTTTCCTCATTGAATGTCACCGGAATTGTAGCTGTTCTTTCCTGATGCCCAGTATTAATTTCCTTTTTGTTTCCATCCTTTCCAAAACATCATCATTACTCACATGCTCGATCCGTGATATCCGCAGCATCCTTCTGTAGAAACATGTTTCAGTTGCTTCAAGTCCTTCCTTCACTTTTAAAAAAGAAATAAAATATTTAAAAAAAACAATAAAAAACACGAAATAATGGCAAAATGCAGAGAGATTAATAAATACTAACTTTGCTACACTAACAACAATAAATAACAAAATCATTTTTATTAAAAATAAAAACAAAATAACAAATTATTTAATTGCAAATAAGAAATCACTATAATAAAAAGAAATATACAAAAACAGAACATAGAAATAACATAAATACAAATAATAAAAGTACATATAAACACCTAGTCACGACGAAAACAGAAGATAATACAACAACCATGAATAAAAATAAATAAAAACAATCACACATAAAACCCACAAATACAAATACAATAACATCCAAACATGACCCAGAAAAATAAACCGTCATACGGCAAAAAATACCAATACATTAAGAAAATGATCAAACCACTAAAAAAATAAGTCAATAGAACAAAACAGCCCAACTCAATTAAACAAACAACCATTTACGCATATCTAAAAAATAAACCAAACAACTACACAATAAAAATAAAAACCAACCAATCATAAACAAAAAGAAAAAAAGAATAACCAACCAATCACTAGTAACAATACCTCAACAAAATCACACCATATTTTATATAAAGAAGAAAAAAAAGGGATCTAACAGCCCTGATGAGTGAGGATATCATAAAGGTTTCTTCACGAAACTTCGAAGTTGGCATGCTCTGTTGAAACGACAAACTCTTTGTACTTATCAACGTTATATCTACACCTCGATATCGACCACTTTAAGATAAAATTCTTGCTTACCAAAATATATTTATCTGTAAAACCACTGAAAAACAACAAACTTGCCGCTAAACATTATCAAAATTAGACAATCCATGTATATATTATCTGAGTCGACGATTTCCGCCTTCTGAGGACTTTATCAAAGCAAATGCATTTGCCTTAATGCAGATTGCCAGAGGTCGAAATGCGTCGGCTTTTTCTATCTATCTATCTATCTATCTATCTATCTATCTATCTATCTATCTCTCTCTCTCTCTCTCTCTATATATATATATATATATATATATATATATAATTTATTTAACTTATACTTTTAACTTAACAATATATATTAGTATGTTGGATTCATGATACATATATTTGCGAAAAATGTTTTAATTGCGTGTTTTTGGTTGATATTAATGTTAATGTTTTTGTTATGTCGTGAGTAAAAATAAATAACTCAACAACAGGAATAGGTTAATTGTTGTATTCCGTGAAAATAGTATTTACAAAGGTTATTAGTATCCAATACAAGAATAAAGGTTAATCGTCCCAACCATCGTAAAACGTAGTATGAGCAATGGGTACTTCCGGGTCGTCACCGGAAGTCTACGACTGACTTGTCGATCGGCTGCTCGGCACACTCTCCTACGTAGATGCCACTATTACTTTACATAGTAATGGAATAGTCCATTATAGCGAATAGACGCGGGCGTCCCAACAGTTTTCAAAGTTCTTCTTCCTTAAAAGGTTATGTTCATTTTTGATTAAACGAGTATTTGAGAAATCAAAATTGTATCCTAGCTTATTTCGATGTAATAAAACAGAACGTAAGTCTTTTTATGTTCGTAAATCCGCACTTTTAGGTATCGTGATGTTTCCTCTATATATACGTTATTGCACTGTAGACAGTGTATTTTGTAAATCCCAGCATATAAATTGAGGTGTAAAGTCTTTTTTTCAATCTGATAATATCACTAATAGTCTTGCAGGTGGTGGTAATGATTCTAGTGTTTTAGATAGTTAATTTTTTTGAGAGTTCATATGAAAAGTTCTTCGAAGATAGTATGATGAAACTTATGTAATATTTGCGGGTATTCTTTTTTTTTTGTTTTTCTTTTGTGTATTTTATAATCATTGTTTTGGCTTTGAGGATGAAATAGTGTGGGTAGTTGAGAATTACAAATATTTGTGCAATATAACTTCCTTCTTCAGATAAATAATTAGGGCTGCATATTCCGAGAGCTCTAAGGTAGAAACCTGTTATGTTGTGCTTACCAGAACTATTGAGTAAATAAATACCAACAACGGAAATATAGTAAAAGTATATATAACCAGGAGAAATAGTATTTACAAAAGAGGCTTGTTAGTAGCATACAGGAACAAGGGTTTAGTAGCATGTATCGTCGTAAGACGTAGAGTCTGATAATATTACACTTCCGGTTCACTACCGGAAATACTCGACTGACTTGTTAGTCGGCTGACTCGTTACTGATCCCCGAGGTCTTTCCACTACTACTTTATGTAGTGACTGGAATAGTCCATTATAGTAGAACACAGGTGGAGAGCGCCCCAACAAAAACCTAAACCAGATGTAATTCTTTGATTGTGGTGGGAATAGTAATTAATAAGATCCGGTTTTGTTAGTAGTTTTACAGTAAACCTTTAATTCTAATGTATCGTTATTACGTATTATCGAGATATCAAGAGAACGTAAAA
>JBBBDQ010000815.1:3012500-3077500 GCA_037127315.1 Ascarosepion bandense | reverse complement strand
CTATTTTGTCACTGTCTTCGGCCATCCGCCACGGTAGGGATGGACTTATATTTTCAATTCAATTCTCTTTATTGTTAATAGCTTAAATGTTCTATGTTTACTGTGTGTTAATATTTACTCTTTGATAATGGCTTATGTGAGCCGAAAGCTTAGACCTGATAAAAAAATTAACAATTACTGTGATTTTTTGTTGTCTTTCAACGACATCACCATCAAGTATATCAGACGGTATGAACGGATCCTACACAGAATTAATAGACAAAACTTGTCTATATTATTCAATGACACCTGCATTAATATATATATATATATATATATATATATATCGTCTTTTGATAATTTCAAAATCGGATATGATATACATATTGGTTAGTAGAGGTGTAATTTTAATTGACGGTTAGTGTTCCATGTTTAAATTTTTAAAAGTTGAGGTGAGAAACCAGAAGTGTTCCACAAGCAAGAAGATGATGAAAAGAAACTCTTAGAATAGAATTTATGATTGCATCTATCTTGTTCAGTTGTATATCTTTGAGGCCTCGTTGCCAGTCTAACAGAATGCTCAAATTTATGCATCCGTGCACCCAGGAGAAAAAACATCTGAGCAAAAAGAAAACAACAGAATGAAGGTACGTCACATTGCTGACAAAGGGACTGAAGTCGAGATGCAGACACTTCTTTGGATTTTGTCGAGAATCTCGAAATAAACAGTAGAATCCCCAAACCAGATATGACAGTAATATTCAATGCACGGACCAACGATCTATTTATAAAAGTGCAAAATGCCTTCCAAGAAAGAATTCTGGAACGACGTGATTGAACAAATATCCTAGCAGTTGACATAGCATTTGATACAATTAATCACTCTACTTCATGTCAGTAGAAAACGTGAGTCCGAGAGGGTATTAAAAACAATTTAGGTACGATGATAGAGACCATACGATTTTTATGTTGAAGCATCTGTAATTAGGAAACTGCAGTATACTTGATTATTTCATCCTCCCCTAATTCGAATATAGACTAACTCGGATTACTTATGAGAGACTTGATAGTTAAAGAGCTCATAAAGTGGTGGGCTCAACTGTACGAGGATAGGATTTAACACAGTTCGACCAGATAAACATATCACAAAAACCGACCAAGAAAACACCCCAAATACAGCAACAAAGCCATTGAGATACAAGAGGGAACTGATTGCGAGAAAATATGAGAAAGATATTGTTAAGGAGAGAACAATAAAAGTACAGTAATTACAGACAAAAATGACAATTGATATTGTATTAATTCGTTGAAGATAAAAATTGACTGGAAATTAATCCGTCGGAAGAAAGTTACACAGTCGAGAAATAAAAGAGCAGAAACTGTTAGTAAATTCATAGGTACAGCAAGTCAATTCAACTTTAAAATGAAGAGACCTCTTTGCCAATCTAGTAAAGCGCTTAAAACCTTAAAATCTGGGTACTAGAAATGAAAGCTCATCAGAAATATTTCCATGAAAATATTTATAGAAATTTCACAGAGAAACTACATTACAGTGGTGGAAATATGATTGAAACCGACATGTCAGGTCAGAATTAATAATATTGCAGATTCTTGTTTGGAAGTAATCAAGAATCTCTAAATATACAGCTTTGATAACATTGCATATTCTTCATTTAATTTTGTCAAGAATGTCTCAATACATAGCAGATTATTATGGCGTACGCTACAGCAATATCCACTGCATCAACAAATAGTAGATTTTATATAAATGCGTAAGATATTTGACCAAAATCAAAAATTGCAGTTATATTACAAACGCTCTAACCTATTCGGTACCAACGTTATTTTCTTCTTCTTCTTCTTCTTCTTCTTCTTCTCTGTGCTTTGTCTCTATAGTTCATAGTTCTCCACGTCTCCCTATCCCTCGTGGTTCTTAGTATGTTTTCTCCTGTTACACCTCACAAACCCCGTTCCGTCATCCACCTGATCAGGCCCTGCAAATATGTTATCCGCTGCCTTTCACTGTCTCTTTTACCTTCTATCTGGCCTGTCAGTATCAGGTTCTCCAAGCCCTCCTTCCTCATCGCATGTCCCAGTAACTTCAGTTGTCACTTCCTGATGCTCACTATTAATTTCCTTTTCGTAGCCATTTTTCCAACATCTCATCGTTGCTTGCATGCTCAGTCCATGATATCCGCAACATCCTTATGTGGAACCACATTTCCGCTGCTTCAAGTTTTGTCCTCATTTTCGATGATATTGTCCAGCATTCACTGCCGTATTGAAGAACTGACATCACATAGCAATCCAGCACTATTTTCTTTCTTTCTAGTGAAATTTTCCTGTGTGTTAGTACTTTACTCAGCTTCTGGAACGCGTCCTTTGTCATGCCAATTCGAAGTCGGATCTCTGTGTCGCACTTTCCATCTCCTGTTAGAACACTTCTTAGGTATTTGAATTTTTGTACTTGCTTCGTTCTGGTATCCCCCACCCGTATTTGGCATTTTGGGTTATTCTTTTTGCTGATGACCATGCATTCAGTTTTCTTAAAATTTATTTATACTCCTTTTTTGTCACTCTCTACAGCTACCTTCTGTAAGAGGTCTTGTAGTTTTCTTTCCGTGTCTGCAATCAGCACTGTGTCATCTTCATACTTTATGTTGTTCAAGTTGTGGCCTCCAATAACAAATCCTGGCGTATCATCTAGAGTCCTCAAAATATTCTCGCTGTACAAGTTGAACAGATCCGGTGAAAAGACACATCCTTGCCTTACGCCTATTGTCTAGCTACACAATTTCATACGTTTCCTATTTGAATTTCTCAAGAAACTTAATTATTGATATTGTGCTGTGGTTGAATATGACATGAGCTTATTCAATCATTAAGTTAAAGAATCTCATAGCAAGTTATACAACAACACAATATCCGTAGGAGTTCTGTTATTGCATCTTTAAGTATCTGTAACACAATATTTTAATATCAATCATAGGGGATATAAATGAATATATATAAAAATGAAACGTTGTTCGATTTCACTGAAACATGTATTAAACACAATTGAGAATTATCGCCACTTCTTCATTTTTACTTTCACTGAAACTAAGTTACGTCTCTCGTATGTCCTTTCTGTCTTTCTTCTCGATCAAAACGGAATACTCCATTATTTATTTGGTATTGGCAGGGAGTAATAGTCGAAAGAAGAAGAAAAAGAACACATGGATGTACGTCATGGTTCAGAGGAAATCGACTCGGAAAGACAAATCAGGGAACAGAGTTCGAATTCCATTTGAATTCCTTGCCTCCACTTACGAACAAATACCATTCGGAAACGTATTACTTCGTATATTCTCTCCAGTTATGGGTTAAATAATAGGACAGATTTGATTCTATAGCCTTGACTAGGAACCAGTCTACCGCATAAAGCTATGGCAACCTAGTGAGGGATAATTTTCCGCCCCGTCATTCATTTCTCTTTCGAGACATGATTGCCTAAGCGTGTATTACGTCTGGCACTTTACTGACTGACTGACTGAAGAAGAAGAAGAAGAAGAAGAAGAAGAAGAAGAAGAAGAAGAAGAAGAAGAAGAAGAAGAACCGCCCCGTCATTCATTTCTCTTTCGAGACATGATTGCCTAAGCGTGTATTACGTCTGGCACTTTACTGACTGACTGACTGAAGAAGAAGAAGAAGAAGAAGAAGAAGAAGAAGAAGAAGAAGAACCTGCCCCGTCATTCATTTCTCTTTCGAGACATGATTGCCTAAGCGTGTATTACGTCTGGCACTTTACTGACTGACTGACTGAAGAAGAAGAAGAAGAAGAAGAAGAAGAAGAAGAAGAAGAAGAAGAACCGCCCCGTCATTCATTTCTCTTTCGAGACATGATTGCCTAAGCGTGTATTACGTCTGGCATTTTACTGACTGACTGACTGAAGAAGAAGAAGAAGAAGAAGAAGAAGAAGAAGAAGAAGAAGAAGAAGAAGAACCTGCCCCGTCATTCATTTCTCTTTCGAGACATGATTGCCTAAGCGTGTATTACGTCTGGCACTTTACTGACTGACTGACTGAAGAAGAAGAAGAAGAAGAAGAAGAAGAAGAAGAAGAAGAAGAAGAAGAAGAAGATAAATGTCTTGGACATTGTTATGTAACATGAATATTCAATAACGAAATAAAAATGCAACAATAAAATGATAACAATTTTCTTTTAAATATGGATATTTTCTTTCATTGTATGAAGTTTTGAGATAAAGTATTTTCATTGTTGTTCATAGAAACGACTACAATAATCATTCTTTTAAATCAATAATTTGGCATATTCTGTTGTCCGGAATTCTGTACACTTCCAGTAAGACAAGCACTTTCGAATTGAAAACTTGCTATTTTTGATTTTAATATATTCTTTCAAATTCTTCTGTCTCATTGCATTTTGTAATGATCTGAGAAATCATTTTTGTACGCTGATGATAGAGTTTTGTTAGTAGATACCGAAAAGAAACCACAAAATCATATACAACAAGTTATTAAAGACAGCAGAAAGGAGGACTACATATAAACTATAAAAAGTAAGTCTTAATCCGTAAAAAGACGATCCCAAAATCCCCATTTCAAGTTGAGTATAATAAAATCAAACAGCTGTTGAAATTTAAATACCCGAGAATGTTCCAACATAGTCGGAAAGTGCGATACGGAGATCCAAAGTTGTATTGGAATAACCAAGATTGGATTCCAGAAGCTGAGTAGAGTATTAAGAGACAGGAAAATTTCGTTGGAAAAAAGTACAGAGAGTACAGGATTGTTACGTCATATCTGACGTCAATATGGCAGCAAATGCTAGAGAATCTCGTCAAAGACGAAAGAAAGACTTGACGCAATAGAATGCTGAGAATGCCATGGACGAAATCCGTGAGAAACGACGAGCGTTTGGAGAGGGTAGGCACAGGAAGAAAACTGATACTTAACACCAGGAAAAGAAAGCTGAAGTTTTTGAGACATTTAATGAGGAAAGACTTTCGTTGTGATGCACGATGTGCGTTTTGGCGCAGCGGATATCGACACGGAACGACAAATTCCAGTTGAATCCCTTGCATTCACTTACGCACAAATATCCCTTGGAAAGATATTAATCTGTCTCCTCCCTCCAGTTATGGGTTAAATAAAATGACAGATTGGGTTTTATAGCCTTGGCTGACAACCAGTTTACCGCAGAAAGCAATAGCAACCTACTGCGGGATAAACTTCTGCCCAGTCAGTCAAGTCTCTTTCGAGACATGATCGCCCAAAGCGTGTATCACTTATGGCACTTAACTGACTGAATGAGGAAAGTGTGCTTGGAGAACCTGATGCTCACAAGACGGATAGAGGAGAAGGGAGACAAGGGAAAACAAAGCATGACATATTTGCTGGACTTGAGCAGCTTGATGGTGTAGTGGGGATTGAGTGAGATTACCGGAGAAAGGATATTTAGAGCTACAAGGGGTAGGAAGATGTGGAAGGCCATGATCGCCTACGTCCTGAAATGAAAGATTACACAAGACAGAAGATACCGGCTGTATAGCATCTTTTTGATCTTTACAACTAGGCCTTTTGCTCAACTGATTCCATTCTGGAAACAGCCCTGCGCATATTAGAACTTCATCACGTCCACTTCGTCTCTCACGATTCATTCAGGAAAGAACAATGAATTCGAAGCGTTATTAGAAAAGAGGCGATGAAACCTTTAGTGAATGTCTCTTCTGGCCTAATTGATAATAGTAGAGACATGACAGAAAAAGGAGATGTTAAACGATATTTATAATTAAAATAATATAATTCATGACGATGAGGATGAAGAAGAACAAAATCAGCAAGAATAAAATATTTCCTAAAATAATGTGTTCGGTTCGAAATTTCAACATATATGACCTGAAGAAGAGCTGTGTGTACAACGACTGAAACGTCGTGTTTAAGGAACTAAATATAAACAGTCCGAACAATGTAAACAGTGTAGATGATTACAATACCTCATCTCAAAAATATAGACATAAGTTAAAGGATACGTTCTGAATTAATATGCAATTACGCTTCCTAAATAGGGGTGTGCGTTCTGGTCCAGTGGATATCGACTCGGAACGAGAAATCGGAGAGCCAAATTCGAATTACAGTTGAATTCGTTGCAATCATATACGCACAAATACCCTTGGGAAAGGTATTAATCTGTCTCTTCCCTCCAGCTATGAGTCAAATAACGAGACAGATTGAGTTTTATAGCCTTGGTTGTCAACCAGTCTACCGCAGAAAAATGGCAACATACTTCGGGATAATCTTGTGCCCAGTCAGTCATGTCTCTTTCGAAACATGATCGTCCAAGCGTGTGTAGCACTTACCTGACTGAAACAGTGGTAACCACACGAATTTATCAAACCAGTGCACGTAAAGAGTCACTGATATTCATTTCTGTACTTATTGACTGAGCGAAGATAATTGGTACCCAGATGAGTACCATCTTGTTGCAAATGGAATAATATCTCTTGATATTCCACCGTGAGATATTCGCCGAGATTGAATTACATTCAGAAGGCACTTAGATTAACAACACATTCAATCATTGGAATATGCAGATAAACCTGATTTATAAATGTAGGATTGACAAATGACCCAGGTGAGCGTAACTTTTCTTATTCAAGTCATAAATAGTCTACTAACAAAAGTTTCTTGATAGCGTTACAATGTTCCATCTAAAATTATCGCAAAGATATTTCTGGTGTGAAAGAAAGTTTACTTTCAGACTTAACTTCTCATCTCTTGTTATGATGCTAACCTCTAAGAAAGTGACACCTTGCGCTTTCTTGGCCTAACATTCTCAGATTACATAAGGTGGAAAGACTATATTGAATGCATTGCTTGGTCAGCTGCTAAGATATTTGGTTCGCTGTGTCGTGCAAGACAATTCTTCTCGCTAGATATCTATATTTTTACCATTCATCTATGCTTAGAATTATTTAATTGCCATACATGATGCACGCGAGCGCGATCACGTCTCTTTTGAGACATGTATCACTAGGTAAACGATTTTCCTGCAGTATAGTATATCAATGTCAAATATGGTCCGGTGCCTCTACTATTTACCTTGAGTCCTTGAAATAAACCATAGAAGAAACAGCAATAATAATGGTCCTAATCTGGTAATTCAGCTTCAGTCATTCTCCCACCGACGTATGGTTGCCTATCTCCGAATTTTTTTTTCATAGATATATTCATGGTAATTGTTCGGGTGAGCTCTTCGCTATGGTACCTAGACTATTTGAGTTTGAGCGCACTAATAAACCGGTTATGGTGCAATGGATAACCACTCGGAAAGAGAGATGGTGAATTCGAATTCCAGTTCAATTCCTGGCATTCGCTTATATTAGAACCACTATAAAAAAAGAGTCGAAGTTATCTCCCTTTTGACCATTCAAGAAAATCCTATCCCGAGCTAATAGGGGCTTGATGGGAGACAAGCGGGGGCTTCCGGGAGACGCCCAGAAACATGGCGCGCAGGACTTCCTAGGCTCTCCATAAACACGCCCTTATTCAAAATTCCAAAGTTATTTACAATACTCGTCGAGTGTGTCAATTTACCATAACTGTTTTTTTGTCATGTTAAAAACAACAACTTATGCACAAAAACCCTTGTAAAAAGAATTAATCCATCTGTTCCCTCCTGTTATGGGTTAAATAATATTACAGATTGGGTTCTATAGCCTTGGATGACAACCAGTCTACCGCAGAAAGCAATGGCAACCTACTGCGGGATAATCTTCTGCCCAGTCAGTCATGTCTCTTTCGAGACATGATCGCTTAAAGCGTGTATCACGTATGGCACATAACTGATTGCCTGACATACAGTCGTAAGAGTTATGATGAGGGTTTTTTTCTTTGTAGTTCTCGCCTGTAGAACTCTCTTCCAACTCCCGGATTTCCAGCCAGATTTAATCTGCAAAAGGTTAAATGCAATGTCAATTGATATCTACTACTCTTCTGATTAATCTTCCCCCTCATAATTAATGTTTCTTTTCCTAATGTTTCTATATTTTAAGCTCTTTGTGACTTAGTGGATTTACTGCTTTGCACGGAGTAAAACTGATGAAAAATTATCCTGTCTTTTTTTTTTTTGACTGCATAATGCAAATGATATCTTCTATCCACGCAAATATAATTGACAAAATCCCAAAGTATTATTCTTATTGCTGAATGAGAGACACCACACCAATAAAATCCTGTTGGTAGATGAGATATACAAAGCTCAATATAATCATCATGGCATCCTCTCTGTTAAACCAACTACATTTGTCAGCAAGGACCTTGACAAAGAGAATGGACGTTTTGGGTAGCATGGAACCATCACTTAAATGTTGCTGTTCTCTGGTCCACTATGTAGCACCAGTTGTGGTCACAGTTATGAAATTAAAAAATATTTAATTATATTTAAATTATAAAAAATAAAACATATATTTTGAAAAATATAAAAAGATATTTTGAATGCAAGTCTATGCTTTATACTACGATATAATATATAGTTGGCCATTTGGAAAAAAACTTTATAGATTGTGATTTTGCTTTAGAAATATATTGCTGGTAATTTTACTATAATTATATATTGTTTGTAGTTTTTGTTATATAAAAATGTATCGCTTATAATTTTACTATAATTATATATTGTTTGTAGTTTTTGTTATATAAAAATGTATTGCTTGGAATTTTACTATAATTATATATTATTTGTGGTTCTTGTTATATAAAATGTATTACTTGTACATTTACTATAAAATCTATAGTAAAAATACAAACAGTACATTTTATATGAGAAAAACTAGAAGCAATATATATTTATAGTAACATTACAAGCAATATATTTCTAAAGCAATAAATGTTATTGCAAAATGGCCAAAAGTATAATATACCATTGTATAAAGCATACAATTTTGTTCAAAATATTTTTTAGTTTACGCCATAAAATTGTGTTCAAAATATTTAGAAATCGGCATTAAATAACCCGTACAGGTTGAGTTGCGCTAAACGAATTTAACTAACCAAACAGCCAGTCAGATGAGTAATTTTTTAAATCAATTCACCCCAGGCAAGGCAATCATGCTGCTGAGATTCCATGAATCTACCGAAAGTGGAAGGGAAAAAGAAAACATTAAATGAAAACGTAAACCCAATCCTAAACAGGAAAAATGGATAAACATGCATTTGTTCAAATGCTCGCAATGTGGTGATTTTCAAAGCATAGGCTTTAAGTATGGGACGCACAGTGAGGATCAAACTGAGTTGCAATTGAACTAGCGAGGAAACATTCTAAATGCTCGCAATATGAGAAGAAGATTTGATAAAAGTATCCGTTGGAATAGACTGACAGTGTGTGCACTTGTGTTCTTTTTTTTTCAGTTGTATACAGCAACTGCAAAAATATAATATACATCTATGACATCTTACTTGAGGAAGATTAGCAAATTTAATTTAAAATTAATCAAATTTGAAACAGTATTACTTGTTTATATACATGCATTTCGTAATAACGGAAGTCTTGATTTTTCTGATGTGTTGATTGGTTACTGACAGCTTGATGTGGTGAAAGGTTATTCATAGAAAGCCAGGATTGACATTAATAAAATTTAGTGAAATAAGAATTAAGAATATAAAACATGCTTTAAATTTGGATGGAATAATTTTCAAGGATGATTTACAAAGCCTGTTAAGAGATAAACACGGTGTAGTACAAAAAAATAATGATGAGGGGAGTCAAAGAGCAGTGTGGGGCTAGCCGGAAGGTTAGCTGTTTTTCTTTTTATCTTCGGTTGCCTCAAGGAAATGGATTTGAATTTCCCTTTCTCGGTCGTTACACTGGGCATTTATGAAAAAGACACCAACCAAGCCGCTCCTACTTCCTCTTTATCAGTCTGACTGTCAATCCGCACGTCCAACTTTGACACACACAATCCGCCGAAAATACTGATTTGCCAGGGTGGCTGGCGCTCCGATTTTTATACCACTCCAAGACGGCCAAAATTTGCATGTGTGTGAATATCGTCTCGTTTTGTACGAGATAGGCACGCTTAAATTCAACAGCGGCGATATTTTTTTCACTTATTATTTTACAAGCAAGAATCATTCGCGCTTGTTTCGAATTCCGAGAAAAGTAATGTCTTTCATGACAGTAAAACACAAAAATGAATAGCGAAATTAAAAAAAAAATATGCACAGTGCTTAAATCTCTTTTCCAGAAAAGGGTATAATACTGAAAACACATAACTTTTAATAATAATATCATTTATGGGTGACCATACTTAGAAAAATAGGTATGTTCAAACCCTAAAAATAATTTTAAATTATTTTAAAATACTTGGTGCGAAATAATATGTATTTTCTATATTTCGGAGATGAGGTAGTATTTACAGTATTTACATAATTCGGACTATTGTCCTTATCTTTGTAGCCATTTGTAGGACGTTTCGGCCGTTTTACCTTCCGGCCCTCGTCAGGTACTATAAATTTCGAACCGAACCCATTATTACAATCAGTGGAGTATATGAACTGCATTCCTTGCCTAGAGCCTCTTCTGGATGTCATCAGTTATTTCCCCCAACCCTGTAAGTGACTTGGCTCAAAGAGCTGTGACTTCAATACCAGGCTACAGCACTGGTTAACAAGTAACTTACAGGGTTAAAGGATGATAACTCATGACTTCCAGAAGAGGCTCTAGGCAAGGAAGGGAGTTCATATAACCTAGTGATTGTAATAACAGGTTCGGTTAGAAATTCCAAGCATATGAAGAAGGCCGGAGCGTACAACGGCCGAAACGTCGTACAAATGGCAACAAACATGAGGACAATAGTCCGAATAGTGTAAATACTGGAAATAATTTGGGAATTATTGATTCGTAAATATGCTTTTAATTATTGATTCGTAAATATACTTTTCCATTAAAATCAAATAATAATAATAATAATAATAATAATAATAATAGTTCAGAAATGTAAACAATTCATATATTCTGAATTATTATATTTAGCATATAAAAGAAAATGAAAACTGTTCTTGTAATAATAATTTTCATCAAAATGTATTTTTAATGCTAATAGTATCTTTAATAAATCTTATTATGAAAAAAATTAAAAGCAGTATAGCGCTTTTTATTTTACGTATCGGAGGTTTTAGAGAAAAGAAGAGTTGTTTGAAAAAATAACCGATGATTTCCCTTCTCCATGTAGTAGAGTTTTTTAACTAATACAAACAATTTCACGAAATTAAAGAAATTATGTAAGTGGAGGGGAGTGTAACAAATGCGAAATATTTACTAAGATATTGTAAAATGAAATTAATTGTTAATATGTCCTGAAATTTTCATTAAAATTCAGCAAATATTTGATTTTTGCAAGATTTTCCAAATCAAAGTGTTTTCACACTCAAAAAAGCACCAAAACACTAATTGAAAATAACCATGAAGTAATCAGCTGACGTAAAAAAAATTAGTAGCAAAATTTTGACTGTGACAGAATTGAATAAACAAATTTAAAATAATAAAACTAATAATTTGGGTTTTCCTCTTCATTCTAGCATAATGATTTTAACGATAAAAGTGGGTTTTAATTAAGTTTAGAGCTTTTTTTATTATGCGATGCCCTTTGTTATCGAAAAAATAGAGGTACCTTTAGAAAATATATGACGACACTGTTATTGGTATTCTAGTTGTGAATTTTTGAACAACATATATATATATATATATATCAGCATGCAATGTGGGTATAGAAGAATGCAAAGGTTTTGTGCTGAGGTACCCCTGATAAATATCGAAAATCGATAATCGAAAAAATCGGGTTATAGGAGGAGTGGCCCGATTTTTATCAAATTTGATATACATAGACAAAGATATAAGAAACGATATTCAGAAGTTTCAAGGTTGCAGTTCTTACAATAGTGCAGAAAATTAATAATACATATATATATATATAAAAGGCAAGATTTGTGTGAGTCTCTGTTTATCTGCCTGTATGTCTGTATTTTTTCAGCCCTTTTATTTTAGTTTTTGCTTCAGGTTTGGCTCTAAGTAGGTATAAATGTAGTTCTTAGTCTCAGCCATGATACCATTTACTCAGAGGACTTATTTAGCCTTCAAAATTCAGTTTACGACGAAAAAACTTATTTGATATCAAAACCAGGAAATCAAAATTTGACTTACATCCATTCATTTTTCTTTCAGTCTACGGTTTCGCTTTAACTGGAAACAACTATTTCTTTTTAGTCTTTCATGCCAACGTCCAAAGAGTCTGAGCTCCAGGACCATGGATTAGTTTTAAAGCTTTCATTATACCCGAGCAACGCCGGGCTATACTGCTAGTATATATATATATATATATATGTGTGTGTGTGTGTGTGTGTGTGCGCATGCGTTTGTTACGAAATTTCCTTTAGGAAATTGATTAATTCCGACATTTTTACAATTTATTTTGAATATTATTTGCAAGTGGTTTTTATAAATGATCAGTATATTTATTTATATCTAGTAGTCTAAATAATCAAGAAATCTTTTTAGGAATTTTTTTCCTAACAAGCTTTTTTTTTTTGCTTTTGATTTTGTAGACTACAGATTATAGAAGGGTCAGTTGGGCACGGTTTGGTAGAAAGTGTTCACAGTGACGCATTACACTCAGCCGGAATTTTGGCATTCTCGCTGAATGCACCACTAACAACGTTTCGGAGTATTTGGGTGTCAATCTAAGTACAGTCTTGACCAGGGATTACCAAAAATGTTTCGAATCGTGACCCACTATTCATCAGCACAGCTTATGGTGGCCCACTCAAATATAATAGGTAAAAACATAAGAAAGAAGATGAAAAATATGTTACTTATGTAAGTGAATATTGATAGACTTTTTATGATGACAAATTATTAATTTTAGAGCGTAACCAACCCTGATTCGCTACGTTCGTCAAAACAACGTGCTGCTTGATACAACAACAGCCTGTCAATGAAAGCTCAAGTCTTGAACATCTCAACAGACAGCATTTAATCAAAGCAAATGTGAAATTCTAGTATAAGGTTTTAAGAACCACTAACATTCCACTTGCGACCCACCAGTGTGTCGTGACCCATCGTTTAGGAAACGCTGGTCTGGAGAATTCGGTATGACTCCAGTCGATCTCAAGGTAATTGGAACGATCACTAGTGATGGCGATCCTATGCATCTACAGGTATTCAGACTCAACATAGAGGCCTACATCAAGTGTTTTGATGGGGTAGAGCTGTGTCAAGAGAGTGGCTTCTGGAATACCCTATGACTGGTAGCAGGTTTTTAAACCATGCTGCACAAGCAGGAGAATCCAATCATGTCTGTCTAGCAATCTATGCGCCATATCAACCGTTACTCCTGGCCACCTAACTCCTCAAACTGCAACCCGTTTTAATATTATGCGTTCGGTGTTGTTGAACCGGAAGATCAAATAAACCGAGGCTGTAACACCGACATGAAGGCAAAGACAGTTTATCCATCGTAACACACACACACACACACACACACACACACACACACACACACACACACACACACACACACACACACACATATATATGTGTGTGTGTGTGTGTGTGTGTGTGTGTGTGTGCGTGCGTGCGTACGTGCGTGTGCGTGCATGTGCGTGTGTGTGTGTATTTAAAGTAAATAGAAACGTGCTTTTTTGTTTGTGAGGCCTTTCGTAGCTGCGTCGTTAGAGTTTGAGTTTGAGTTTTGTTTAACAACATATCAACGACTGTGGGTTATTTAAGACCAAAAAGGTGAGGTTTTAAGGCTGTTTTTTTTTGTTAATGTTCGGTTAAAATGAGAAGGTTGGTTTAGTCAGATTTTAGTGAATATTTTTTGTTTTTATTATTTTTTTAATTTAGGAAACTGAAAATGTCTTCTAATTTTGTATTCAGAAATGTTTTGCTGAGAATAATTTTATCCTTCAAAAATGTTTTATGGTAATATTTTGTTTTTTCAAAAATGTCTTGTTGGTAATATTTTTCCTTCAAAAATTTACATTTTTTCTATGAAAGTATATTTTTATGTATATATTTCTATAAAAGTGTATTTTTATATTTTCATAGTGCTTTTAACCTAGTTTGGGTGTTAACTATTTGCCCATAGCTGGGACCCTAACATGTGCTACCACTCCTAGTCAGGGTGGAACTGGAAACAACAGTAATTAAGAGGTGGTTTCATTCTCCTCACAACCTTCTAATCAGAGGCTTTGCTGCCGGATGCAGTTTTCATGCTCACGACCCCGAGAGGTTAGAACACCCCGGATCAGTCTATATTGTGAGAGGCGTACGTTCAAATCCTGGAAGAAGACGAAAAGAAATATTAAAATAAACGTTAACTTTTACTCAACTGAGTAGAGTAGATAGTCTAAACTATCGCCCGGTTCACACTCCACCCTCATCTATTGAACAGGTGAAGAAACTCATCCCTTGTTTCCTGTTTAGGATGTGGTTTCCGGTTTTCTCTTTTCCAATCTTTTTACTCTTTTTTCTTTTCCAATTGGAGTAGATAGACTGAACTATCGCCCGGTTCACACACCACCCTCATCTATTGAACAGGTGAAGAGGCTCATCTCTTGTTTCCTGTTTAGGATATGGTTTCCGGTTTTCTCTTTTCCAATATTTTTACTCTTTTTTCTTTTCCAATTGGAGTAGATAGACTAAAATATCGCCCGGTTCACACTCCACTCACAACTATTGAACAGGTGAAGAGGCTCATCCCTTCTTCCCTGTTTAGGATGTGGTTTCCGGTTTTCTCTTTTCCAATATTTTATTCTTTTTCATTCTTTTACTCCTTTTTTCTTTTCCAATTGGAGTAGATAGACTAAAATATCGCCCGGTTCACACTCCACTCACAACTATTGAACAGGTGAAGAGGCTCATCCCTTGTTTCCTGTTTATGATGTGGTTTCCGGTTTTCTCTTTTCCAATCTTTTTACTCTTTTTTCTTTTCCAATTGGAGTGGATAGACTAAACTATAGCCCGGTTCACACACCACCCTCATCTATTGAACAGGTGAAGAGGCTCATTCCTTGTTCGCTGTTTAGGATGTGGTTTCCGGTTTTCTCTTTTCCAATATTTTATTCTTTTTCATTCTTTTACTCTTTTTTTCTTTTCCAATTGGAGTAGATAGACTAAACTATCGCCCGGTTCACACTCCACCCTCATCAATTGAACAGGTGAAGAGGCTCATCCCTTGTTCCCTGTTTAGGATGTGGTTTCTGGTTTTCTCTTTTCCAATCTTTTTACTCTTACGTAGCCCCCTGCGCATCAGTGGCGTTACCGTCTTGCTTGGGATGATATAATTAAAGAAAAAATACTACGGTTATTCACTAAAATAGCTTTTAAAGTAAGAAACAAATACATAAAGAAATAAATATTTGTGGTTGTGTCTGCATATATATAAATACATTTTTTCTGGAGGTGTATGCCAATAGATATATATTCTTTTTTCCATATATAAACAATTACCCATTTTTCACCATCTAGAAAATGGTAACGTACTTTCCTGGCAATATAAAAATAAAAAAAAATAATTAAAAATATAAAATTGGACGTCACCAACCGTTCAATATACATTAGGCTACGATTTATTCGAAAAAAAATCTGGATTCCCTTTCTCTTTAAAGACTATCGATCAATTTAAAAAATAAAGAGTGAGAGAGAAAGAGAAATAATTCGGGTTGTAGATTAGGACGATGTAGACGGTCGGGGTAAATATGTCAGCAGAATTTGTGGAGGTTGACAAACCTGCCAAAAATGTAAGAACATATCTACCTAATGGTTGTAAGAAGTCAAAAACTTAGGTTTGATTCAACCCCTCTTTATCAGGAATCCAAATTCATTTATATAACAGCCGTGATAGACATTGATACAAAATGTCTGCTACAGCTTCTCAATGCGCGTGCGTCAATGCTGACTTGAATTCAGAAAGCTTTTCATAACTTTACGAAGAAAAGATTTTCGATGGAGATTTATCGATCATTTAATTTTTTAAGTTATGTATTTTGCGTCTTCTTTTTAGCATTTTTTCATTCGATGAAACTTAATGGAAGTTCAAAGTGCTTAAAATAAAGCCATAGCAGTTCGTGTGAGATAATCTATTTGACACAAATTGATCTTTGCTAATATTTCTCGACTGAAATGTCACAGAATTTTAAGAGCGTAGCTTAGAGTTTTTTTTACAACGCTGCACGAATATTGTCACCTTGCCTCACTATTATTTGTGAATTCGACCTCTCCGTGTACTGTTAATATATATATATATATATATATATATATATATATATATATATACAAATAGTAGCATTTTTATTTCCAAAATTTTACACAGAGGAAGAATATTTAATGTGTGAGTAAACAGTAAAATGAGAAAACTGATGGGTTTCAATTAATTGCATATTAATTGAACTAACACTCACCACAATAAAATATAATCCGGAGTAATCATACATCTTTATTTAAAACCCCTTTAAATCTTTAGCCAGAAGTTGAGAAATAAACTACCGGCCATAATTGTGAGATCACGACAATGTTTAAAAAAATGATGTATTCTGTACTATTTTTTGGTATTTGTTGCCAAGTGAATAATTGTAAATGAAAATAGAATGGATATTTTTTAATACTGCAACAATAATATGTGCATCAACTGAATTTATAAATATTTAATAATTACCTATATTGCAGCTTCATCAATAAAAGACTGAAGAAAATTTAGGGTGATTCGGACGAGTTCATCATTGATTCCTTGCCTTGTAAAATTTTTCAATGTATTAATAACAAAAGAACAATTCTGTTTTCATTTAGAATTATCCACTTGGCAATAAATACTAAAAATAGTATGAAATACATCATTGTTTTTTAAAAAAAAGGGTCTGTCCAATATTTATGGCCAGTAGTGTAGATCGAATACAAATTAAAACATCTTCAATACCCGCATTATTTTCTGCACAATGTGTAAAGATAAAACCAAAAAAAAAATGCATATAAAAATCCACAAATCCACAAATACTATTAATCCTGATAAATATAATCCTACCTATGAGAGACACCATGGAAAAAATGTTGTCCAACCTTGATATAAATTTCTCAGCACCATCTCTTATAGAGTAATATATATATATATATATATATATATATATATATATATATATATATATAATTTCTAATTGTAAATACAGGTTGCAAAATAAAATTCTTAAATAAGTCATGATAAAGTTGATCAGAAAACAAAGTCAGTCAGGTAATTGCCATGCGTGATACATGCTTTGACGATCATATCTCTGTCGAGACATGGCTGACAAGGGAAGATATTTTTCACGCAGTAGGTTGACATGTTATAGACCCCAATATCTCCTTATTAATTAACTTATAGACGGAGGGAGAATAGATGGATTCAAAAGAACTCAATATTAAATTTTTGATTAGATTTAAAAGAGTAATATGATCTTGAAAAACTTTAGGATATTCTACAAATCCATGGGTTATATATATATATATATATATATATATATATATATATATATATATATATATATATATATTATAATATATTAATTGTATCACCCTGTGCAAGGCGGTAACGCCACTGATGTGCAGGTGTCTAGGTAATAGTGAAAAGATCGGAAAAGAGAAAGCCGGAAACCATATCCTAAACAGGGAACAAGGGATGAGCCTCCTAACCTGTTCAATAGACATTAGTGGATTGTGAACCGGGCGATAGATAGATCTATCTACTCCAATTGAAAAAAAAACAGTGAAAAGATTGGAAAAGAGAAAGCCGGGAAACACATCCTAAACAGGGAACAAGGGATGAGCCTCTTAACCTGTTCAATAGACATTGGTGGAGTGTGAACCGGGCGATAGTTAGATCTATCTTCTATCTGTTGTAAAAAATACCGGGGAACTCGGAATTGTAAAACTGTCGGTTCTCTTCCCCTATCTATCTATCTATCTATCTATCTATCTATCTATCTATCTATATATATATATATATATATATATATATATATATATCAGGAATCAAAATTAGATATTTTTACAAATTCATTTAAGGTATTTCGTGGTCCCAGCCGCTTTTAAAAAGAAATTAATCCAATATATATAGCTTTAGATATATATATATATATATATATATTAAGTTACTAGTGCTATACGTCAGAATGAATGCTTCATTCATGTTTGTTTGAATAATAGTAAACACTGTCTATCCTATTCCCTCCATGCACAAAGCAAAGATTTCTGCGGATGAAACCCTCGATGTAGTTTTTTCTCATTTTGTGATATGCATTTTCTTTTTATTTTATTTTTTTTCATCAACCGAAACTATCGTTACTTATAAAAATTCTATGCAGGTATGGTAGGTCTGATTTCCTGGTTCTGTAGATGATACGGTTAAATATTTGTTAGCAGTGAAGTGTGTTTGCACTAACTAACGTTGATGCCTAAAATTTGAAGGCAGGGGTTTTGTTGAAATATGTCAGCCAGTTGCGGAAAAATGGAAACCTGTTGGATTTAGAAATTTTTGTTTTGTTTAGATAGAGTTCCCAAAAGTCAGGCCCTAGATTTATGTTTGTACCGGAAGAGAACTGTCAGTGAGCGGAAGTGATCTGTAACCGACAGTTGTGAAGTAAAATTTGAGTTTGATTTCAAGAGTACAGAACGCAACCGTCAAAACGTACGGTTGAATAAAATAGTGGTCTCTGCGATAGAGAGAGTGCTGACAACTCTGAACAAAGAACCTCCTCTTACTCCAGAGCATGTTTGAAGTGATGTCACTACTTTCTTGAGAAGACGTCTGTTCATGGGAAAAGAAAAATAAACTGTCTTCTATTTTATTTACATATGGCTCTGGTCCTATTTACTTTCGTCAGAGGCGTTTGTGGCAGATAGTATTTGTTGCTTACGGTAATGGCAAAGTACATAGATGAAAACAAAAAAAAAAACTGATTTTTGTGAAGAAGTCGGGTTGAGTGGTCCCTGAAAATATGATTTATGATTTGATAATTTTAATTGACGTTCAATTTTGACAATAGTTGTTGTTGCGTTCTTAGTGAAAACCGCCGAATATATGAAGTTTAATTGTCGTCACTAGTCGTCGATACCGGAACTGCAGCATTAGTCATTTTACCAGTATCTTTGATCAAGCAGCGTGGACCCAGAATTGCAGCCTTGTATTTTTCACTCTAAAGATTCGTCTTCATCGGAAAAGGACTATATAACAATGGTATATTGGGTTGGCTTTTTGAGGTAAAGGACCAGAAATTCCAACCATTCATCTTCGCAACCTTTCCTAATTAAACTGGGAAATATTATATAAACGACAAAATATCCCAGAGAAGCAATGATAACCTAATTCTAGATGCAAATTCGTAATATTCGTTCTTGGTTGATTGACTCATAATTTAGAGCGATAAAACGACCCACCGACGCCTTTTCCAACGCCTTGATAGAAGAGAAGATAAACTAATTCTTGATGCAATTTGCTACCATTCAATCTTCGTTCTGCCTTGGTTGGTTGACTTCTAATTCATAGCGGTGAAACACGTAATTACCTTCCGAAAATCCTAATATTTAGATTGAAATTTATCATAAGATCCTCCCTCGCACGAGGAAAATCGAAAAGTTATCAGTTCACGTAGCTCCCAGAATCAACGATTGAAGATATACAATTCTTATATTTATTCATTTTACATGAGAAGAGAATAGTAAATTTTTATTGCGCAGAAACTACTACAACGTATTACAGAAAGACTCAATATGGCGATTGACGTTGAATTTGAATTGTGAGAATTTAAGCGGCAAGGAACCAAAAAAATTTAGAAAGACTTTCATAGGTGGGAAACACAACAAAAGAAACTATTCGCTCTATTATAATAAAGACAGTTGTGCATTTATTTGTCTCTTTCTCTCTCTTTCTGTCTCTCAATATCTCTCACTCTCTCTCTCTTTCTCTCTCTCTCTCTCTCTCTCTATATATATATATATACATTTATTGTTTATTTAAATACTTAGTTTGGGGTCATACTAAAATTAGACAAGGACACATTTGTATTAAAAAGTGTTCAATACAATTATATTGTAGATTTTGGAATATTTTTTAATTGTAAACGAGTTGTTACATGACCTAGGTTTCTACCATGTGATGTCTTCAGGAGATATGCAATAACTGATTTTATCGTTTTTTAAGAAGGCTCAAGATTTTTTTAAACGCCCAATTTAAAAATGGTAAGAAATTATAACGTTTACATCCATGGCTGTATAAACTTAATAGATATTTTTTGGAATGGTTACACTTAGTCATAATTTCTTTTCTTTCCTTTAGTAATTCATTTTCGTTTGGGAAAAACATAATAGTTGACATTTCTTCTTGGCACAGTCTACATATTTTGCTGTTTTCATTATACTCCATCTTATGTCTGGGTCTTTTCCAAATTTTAATTTTAATTTCCACACGAGGTTTAGCCAAGTTTGTAAAATTTTTTTAACTTTTCTATGTTAAATGTAGACCTGTAATTGAACCACCTGGTCTTAAAAGATTATTAGGTTGATCCCAAATATGTTTTGTTTTGACCATTTAAATCATGTACTTTTCCTTTGTAAATGACTTCTTTTCTACTACAACGTCCTTAAATTTATATCAGGACATTGTAGAATAAAATCCCCAACCAAACAGCCTAAAAAACAATGAGAGAAAACAAAATATGATCTCAGAATTAAAAGCCAAAATAAGACAAATATTTTTAAACTGATCGATAAACACTTTCCAAAAAGCTCAGAATTAAACAAAATTTCCAGTAGGAACACAATCAATCTGAGTTATAGCTGTAGTAGTAATATAGAAAATTTATTTAAAAAACGCCAGAAATTAAAATAGCATTGTACAAAACAAGATCATTAATAAGGAATGTAACTACAGCGAGAAAAATAAATGCCCATTTCAAGGACTTGAGAAAAACTCTACCATTCGTGTGAGTATTCAGTTCTGTTGTAATATCTGGTTTGCCGTTCCGGATATATATATATATATATATATATATATATATATATATATATATATATATATATATATATCTTCGTTGCTCTACCTTCATATTGATCGTTTTAATGTTAGGGTTTTCGTCTTGGGTTTTTTTTTTCTTTCTTACGCGTACTTGACTTTTTGTTCATGTACTTCGTTTGTTTCTTTTTTTACTTCCCCCTCTTTCTCCTCCGAGTTTTTCCTCGGTGGGTTGTTCAAGATGATTTAAATTATAGCTTAATTAGCACTAGTTTTAGCAGAGTTAGTTCTGTTACTATTGGTGTTGTAATTACTGTATTTAATATTATATATATATATATATATATATATATATATATATAGCATAATGATGATCCACGTACACTGTCTTAGTATGTATAGGAAAAACTACTAAAAAGTTATAAGTTTCAAAATATATTTTTTGACAGTATTTATTTATTTCTATTATTATTATATATATGTATTTGATATTTCAGACCGGCCTCGGCCTTTCATCAGAAACAAATGATTTGAAATCAAATTATATATATTGAGATTCTTGATAAATCCAAAGAAATGTTTGTAATGTTATCGAACCTGATGTGGCATTTTGATTTCAGTCACTTTCTCACCGCCTTGAAGTGATTTCTTAATCTTTTGCTTCAAGTACTTGTCCTTTCAGGACGTAGGCGATCATGGCCTTCCACGTGGTTGCTCTTAGCAAACTTTCACCTGTTTCACCGCGCAACCCCCGCTCCGTCGTTCACCTGCTCAGGCCCATCAAATATATTATCGTTTGCTTTCCTCTGTGTCTTTCTCCCACTATCTGGCTTATTAGTATCAGGTTCTCCAAGCCTTTCTACATCATCGCATGCCCCAGGAACTTTAGGTGACTCTTCCTGATATTCAGTATTTATTTCCTTTTCATTTTCATTCTTTCCAACCTCTCATCATTGCTCACATGCTCGGTCCATGATATCAACAGCATCCTTTTATAGAACCACATTTCAGATCCCTCAAGTTTTTCCTTCATCACTGATGATATTGTCCAGAATTCACTGCCATATTGAAGAACTGACATCACATAGCAATCTAGTTCTGTTTTCTTTGTTTCTAATGAAAGTTTCCTGTTTCTTAATACCTTACCCAGCTTCTGGAACGCGTCATTCACCATGCCAATTCGCCTTCAGATCTCTGTGCAGCACTTTCCCGTCTTCTGTTAAAACACTTTCCCAGGTTATTTAAATGTCTGTACCTGCTTGATTTTAGCATTCCACACCTGTATTTGGCATTTTGGGCTGCCCTTTTTGCTGATGACCATGCATTCGGTTATTTTTTTTTTTTGCAATTTATTTGTAGTCTTTTTTTGTCACTCACTACTTAGCTACCCCTGTAGGAAGTCATGTAGTTTCCTTTGTGTGTCTGCAATCAGCACTGTATTATCTGAATAGTTTATGTTGTTCAAATTGTGGCCTCCGATTGTGAGCGTCTGAAAACATCTAGCCTTCAGAAGCGTGTCATTATTTTGATACATGACGTTTTGCGATAGATATTTTTGCCTCTTATTTTCGTTAGAGTTCTATTTACTTGAAAATAAAATGAAATAATTTCTGTTATAAATAATAAAAAATGAAGAAAATATTGACATATTTAAACAATATCAAATAGATAATAACTAAAATAGGAAGATTTCTTGTTTTAATATATAATGAATCCATGATTTCCCACTTATTATTTTTTATAAAGAAAAAGATTTCAAATATTTTGTCAAATTTAGTAAAAAGTTAGAATAGCCTTTTAATAAATATAAAATTTTGTCTATATTCAGCAAAATGTCAACGTAGAAAAATAATAGATATTTACTTTAGTGACGTGTGCTAAAGTGTGATATCTCTTTTTTTAAGCAAATTTATTGAATAATGAACATCCCTAAAATGGTCATTTTTAAATTCATAAGATTATGCGGCTGATCTAATAGACTGCGCTGGGAAGGGAAAATAGGAGAGCCGTTTTTAGTTGAGTTTGATACATTCACTTACGTTTAAGTATCTTTGGTAACACATGTTTTCGCCTTCCCCTCTATGTTAAACTATAGAAGGTATATATGGGAAATAAATTTTTATCTTCGAAAAGGCTAGCCTTCCTGAAAACAAAACACTGCGCCTCCTCAGGTTTACTCTCACAACTCAAGTGGAATGTCTATACGAATCCGCTGCTAAGAAGGTCGGTTTTCTGTGTAGGGCCCGGAAAGTTTGTTTCCGTCTGAAACCAAATTCAGTCAGTTAAGTGCCATACGTGATACACTCTTTGGGCGATCATTTCTTGAAAGAGACATGATTGATTGGGCAGAAGATTATCCCAAAGTAGGCTGCCATTGCTTTCTGTGGTAGACTGATTGCCATCCAAGGCTATAGAACCCAATCTGTCCTATTATTTAACCCATAACTGGAGGAAAGAGACGGATTAATACCTTTTCCAAGGGAATTTGTGCGTAAGTGAATGCAAGGATTTCAAATCGAAATCGAAATCGGCTCCTCGATTTTTCGTTCCGAGTAGATATCAACTGCACTACAAAGCACATCCCAACCAATCTAAAACCATCCTGCACATATATAAATCTCCCAACCACTCGTGCATTGAATACAGCTGCCATATCTGGTCGGAAGCTCCTGCTATCCATCCTAGTGATTCCTTGCCAAAATCAAGTGGAGAATCTTAAATTTGATTGATCCCGACTTGGCAGCTCAGATACAGTCACTTTCTCACTGGCGCAATGTGACATTCCTGTGTCTCTTCTACAAATACTTTCACGTCATCTGCTCCGATGAACTTAGCTCTCTGCTGCCCCTTATGCATAAATTTACCAGAGCCACAAGATTAGCAGCTAGTTCCCACCCTCTTACTGTGAAACCAATAAAACCTAAACCCAAATTAAACTTCATCAGCTTCTTTTCTTGCACTCCCCGTATGTGGAATTGCCTTCCGTTTATTTGCTTCCTTGACAGCTACAATCTCCAAGAATTTAAATGTAAAGTCAATAGTCACCTCCTCTCTCACTGACTTGCATCCTCTCTTTCATGCTTTTTTTCCCTTCCACTCCACTCTCATCAGTATTCTCATCTTTCTTTTATCAGCTTCCTGATACCCTCTATAAATTGTCACTCTTACTCATAACTCTCCTCCTATGTAAACCCCTCCTGCGCACCGATGTCAGTAAACTGCCTTGCTTGGGGCGATATGATTATAAAAACAAAATACTTACTAGCAAAAATAATAATTCTTACAATCTAAAATTATTCTCGGTTTTAGGCATCTCACAAAACGATTGATAAAAATGAATATACGAATAAATTAATCAGCAATCTAATATATTATCAATGACAGTGAACTGAAAGTTTACTTGTCTTATGTTAAGTCATAATCTAAATATAATATACTAATGTTTAAAAATGGTTGAAGTAAGGAATGCTTTTGTTATTCGTCATAATTCAAAAATACAAATAAACATGTTTTTTTATGGAGAAATGCTACCTTAGTTTGTATTTATTTCTGAGATGAGTAAATTATAAAAAACTTGAAATCATTTCGAATATTTGTTCTCATCTTGGTTGATTTCGGTGTTATAGCAGACACAATGTTTCGACCAAGAACGCTCTGGTCATCATCAGGTGCCCATAGATTGGCTGATGTGGATTATCTCATTGATTATTGCAAAATATCTTGTGAAATCAATTATTGTTCTTTCATTTTAGAATTTGGTTTGTCGCTACCAAGTCCAAGAATCGAACTCATGACCACGGGATGATACTACCACATGTACAACCAACTACTATATTCACTACGCCACCGCTCCGAAAAACTTTTGTAGCGTATCAGACAATCTATGGACAACTGATGACCAGAGAGTATTTGGTAGAAACGATGTATGTATTATAACACCCATATGAACCAAAATTTTACCTTAGTTGTTCATGATTCCACTATCGTTTTTTAATCATTTTTTTTTATTTGAAATTCGTAGCACCTGAATAAGGCCTGTATGTATATCGGCGGAAACGTCGTATAAATGGCAACAAATATGAGGACAATAGTCAGAATAATGTAAATACTACCTCATCTCAGAAATATAGACAAATACGCAGATGTTTGACGTGATCACTAGTGATGGGGGCGTTTTTCCTCATTTTATCTTCACACAGGGTCGCAAACTCTACATGGAGACCTACATCAAGTGCCATGAGGAGGTAGGGCTCTACTGTGTCAAATGGGTTGCTGCTGGAAGCTTCTTTATCGGCAACATAAATCTGCATCATATTACACAAGCATGAGAACCTAGTCACAGCCGTTAGACAATTTCTGCGACCACAATACCCAAATTAAGGTCATCTAACTCCCAGGACTGATAATCTTTGGATTATTATGTGTGGAGTGCAGTTAAGCGAGAGACCAAAAGAACCTCTAGTAACACCTAAGATTAACTGAAGGCACCAATTGTGGCAGGATCCAGCATATTAAACCAAGGAAACTGTCCAGAAGAGATGAATTACACTTTCAAGTCATGTCGAAGCATTTTTGGAAGACAATGGCGATTGTATTGTATGAATCTGCTCTTTAGTATTTCAAGATATTTCTGCGTAATTTGGACAAATATATATATATATATCAAAATGAGATATTATTTTAGCTTTTAGACGACAATTCATCAATCGCACCCTGTATATAGGCGATAATGGCAATAGGAAAAACACGGGTAAATATTCATCAATGTATTATACACAAAAATATAAATATTTATTATGATGTAAAAATTAAAAGTTCTGTATAGAAAGAATAGTGTACATGATGAAAATATGTAAATATATTCACAGAATTGTTAAAATCATACGTTTTGATTTTTTTTTTTTCAGACGTTTAAGTGTACAATTCGGCATATCCACGCATATCGATTTATAATTTCCATGGAAAGTGTTTAGTAAGAGAAAATTTCCTATGGAAATACTTAAATTGGTTTTGGTGAACTGCATCTGAATATAATACCATTAGACATTATACTGAACATGATGGTTATGTGTGCCTCAATCTTTTTTCTCTTGTTGTAAAAGATAAATAATTTTTACAGCATGCGATGAATTGTGTAGCCATTTTGAAATGAAGAAAGAGAATGAGACAAAGATAAGGACAAACCTTACCAATGAAGTCTATAACAATATTCAGCTTGGTATGACCGATTGAAAACAGACACGACTTTATTCTAATCTATGACTGTTTTCGAAAATTCCTTTGAAGCAGAATATATCAATAATTATAATTCATCGCATTATTATGGGATTATAAATCTAACACACTCCCATCGCTTAGGCATCGCCTACTCGGACGAACATATCAAAGGAATGTCATTTAATTCTTCCTGTATTGAACGTTTAAGTGCAATGTCATTTAAATTATCATTGTTAGAAATCTTCTGTATAAGATGCCAAATAAACAAGTTGTAACATCGATAAAATCTAGAATTTCAGAATGGAATCTATTTAATAGACTATGTGATAATTGAACAGATAATACAAGTCTTTTAAACATTATTTTCCTGTTTTCATTGGTTACTAAATTGTAGCCATGTAATACAATTCTTCTTTCTTTTATCAATATATTCCTACTGAAAGATCTTCTCTAATCCGATTGGTTATAAAATCAATTTGGCTGAATTATTTTGACCGCACCTAAAATGTTTCACTCACGTCGCAGGTTTTGAATTCAGAGATGTCCTTCTTCTAGGCCGTTCGCCAACCAAGGCTATAGCACCCAGTTTGCCCTGTAATTTACCCATAACTGTGAAAGAAGAGATAGATACTTATCATCTCAATGGTATTAGCATTTAAGTGAACATAATGAACTCGACTGGAATTCGAACTCAAACCAACGATTTGTAAATCCGTGCCATTATCCATTATTTCACAATTGTGGAATTTGTGACATAATGTGCGCCAGTTCGTCTCTGTATATTCGATTTTTCAAAAAGTATATTCTTGTCTGTACAGCCCATTACCGCTATAATTAAATGATACGTGCAGGTAGTCCATTATCAGACTGGTGCATCAGATAGTTGATTATGGGGTACCCTGTGAGGATCGAACTCACTACTCAGTTGTAACCATTACACCACGTCGGAGCAGAGAGGAACGACTTTATAGAGGCTTGGAATAAAGAATTATTTTCTACTTTCAATTTATGTGCGTTTTTATGGGCGTCTCATATATCGTGCTATCTATGACATAATCACATAAACAAATCTATTTATAGCTTTTACAACTTTCTAAAGACAAGCAATATCTCAATGCATCTAGTTCAATGTAGAAAGAAAAAACAGTGACTCAAAAAACAAAAAATAACATTTTTTTTTCGGTATGAAGGGACAAAAGACCTGGTAGATCAATTTTGTATATGATCCAGGCATATATTAATTTAAAAAACGATGAACATCCCAAAACACATACGCGTTCAAGAGGGAATAATCGAATGAAGCTTCGTCCGTCTAACCTGCCACTTCATCACCGGCTTCCGTTCGCTTTTGTCGTTTTCGCTGCTGACGAAGATGAAACTGAGAAAACAACAAAGATGTTCGATGTGATGCGATATATATCGGCTTGGAACGGGAATTCGGAGATGTGAGTTCGAATTCCAGTTTAATTCGTTGCATCATTTACACGCAAATACTCTAATAGGAAAGGTATTAATCAGTCTCTTCTCCCTCTAGCTATGGGTTAAATAGCAGGAGAGTAAAGGTTCTACATCCCTGGTTAGCATCCAGTCAACCTCAGAAAGTAATGGGAACATCCTGCGGGTAAATTTTCTGCCAGGTCAGCCATGTCCTGAAAGAGATATTATCGGCCAAGCCTGTACCATACATATACTTCTTCTTCTTCTTCTTCTTCTGTGTGCCCTGTCCCTTCAGGACCTAGGCGATCATGGATCTCCACGTCTCCCTATCCCTTGTGGCTCTTAGTATGTTTGCTCCTGTTGCTCCTGGCAAGCCCCGTTCCGTCATCCACCTGACCAGACCCTGCAAATATGTTATCCGCTGCCTTCCTCTGTCTCTCCTTCCTTCTATCTCTCCAGTCAGTATCAGGTTCTCCAGGCTCTCCTTCCTCATTGCATGTCCCAGGAACTTCAGTTGTCTCTTCCTGATGCTCAGCATCAATTTCCTTTTTGTTGCCATTCTTTCTAACACTTAGTCGTTGCTTGTATGCTCAGTCCACGATATCCGTAGCATCCTTCTGTAGAACCACATTTCGACCGCTTCTAGTTTTGTCCTCATTTTCGATTATATTGTCCAGCATTCACAGCCGTATTGAAGAACTGACATCACGTAGCAGTCTAGCACTCTTTTCTTCGTTTCTATTGAGATCTTCCTGTGTGTTAGTATTTTGCTCATCTTCTGGAACGAGTCCTTTGCCATGCCAATTCGCCTTCGGATCTCCGTGTCGCATTTTCCATCTCCTGTTAGAACACTTCCTAGGTACTTAAATTCTTGGACTTGTTTGATTCTGTTATCCCCCACCTGTATTTGGCATTTTGGGTTGTATCTTTTGCTGATGACCATGCACTCAGTTTTCTTAAAGTTTATTTGTAGTCCCTTCTTGTCACTCTTCACTGCTACTTTCTGTATGAGATCTTGCAGTTTCCTTTCCGTGTCCGCAATCAGTACTGTATCGTCCGCGTATCTTATGTTGTTCAGGTTGTGGCTTCCAATAACGAATCCTGGTGTGTCATCTAGGGTCCTCAAAATATTCTCGCTGTATAGGTTGAACAAATCCGGTGAAAAGACACATCCTTGTCTTACGCCTTTTTCTATTTTTGTGTATCTACTGAGGTCGTTACCTGTCCGTATGCAGGCCGTTTGCTGCCAGTAGAGATTCTTGATTATTCTTATATCTTTGCCGAAAATGTCGAGGTTGCCTATCATTTCCATCAATTCTTTGTGTCGTATTTTGTCGAATGCTTTCGCGTAATCAATGAAGCATAGGTACAAGTCTTTCTTCATTTGTAATGCCCTTTCAGAGAGCATCCTAATCATGAATATGGCGTTCCTTGTTCCAGTGTCCTTGACGAACCCGCACTGTTCCTGCCCTATCTCAGGCCTGATTCTGCTTCTCGCTCTATTCATCAGGATTCTGACAATCAGTTTTGTAATGTGACTCATTAAGCTGATAGTTCTGTGTAGTTCGCACTCGTTTGCACCAGGTTTCTTCGGCAGCGCTATAAATATCGACTTGCATAGGTCGTCTGGTATTATTCCGCTGCTATAAATTTCGTTTAACTGAAAATGAATTATAATATTGAAACGCCAACGTCCTGAGTAAATAATTCCAAAGAATGCAGATAATCTGTTATCTGTAAAAGCAAAACTAGAGAGAAAGAAACTGATGCTAAGTTTAAAAAAACGGCAACTAAGGCTATCAGTAAAAATAATGATCTAACTAGCATGATTCTCAGTAAAAGAACAAAGAATTCGATGCTTTTAAAAATGTCCCTGATCGATAACAATCTTAGGTTGGTGTAACAGTAATTGAAATACCACAGGATAAAGCTGCCGAAGATAATGAAATGTGTTCTTGTTATTTAAATCCGGATAGATTTGTGTGAATGTTAATATGAGTGCTGTAAGGATAATTATCGATATATACTTCGAAGTTTCAGATGGTTCCGGATTTGTGACTTGGAGCAGCATAAGGTTAGCATTTAGATGCGTCTTCTTCGCTGATCTCCGTGGTTATGATGCAGAACAAATGTAGTGATCGAAATCTAATACTGTAGTCGGAAAACATTTGAACGAATGATTCTAGTTTATTGATGTTCTTCGTTCGAAAGTGAAACTCTATGGCTGTCACTAGATTTGAATGAAGCAAAGTGAGAGCTTCAAGTAACGTTCTTTTTTGTATCATCCTCAGAATGGACTGACTCATGGGATTAAAATAAAAACGGTTTCTCTTGTTTCGGTTAGGAAAATCATTATTCACGCCTCCCATCCCACACAGGACATAGAGCAAAATATGTTATTCGAACTCACGGTTCGTGTAATAAGCATAATCTTATATTGCTACAGACGCTGAACTTATATTACATAGTGTTGTTAGTTTTGATCTTTTATTGCTTTCACTTTCGCACTTATGGATTCTGGAAATACATGAATTCCTTTCCTTACACTTCGACTTTGGAAGAATAAGCAGAATAGCCTGTGTGACAAACCGTCTAGGAGAAAGAAATCTATGAATTCTTAACCGCGAAGGAGGTTAATTTCTTAGCGCAGCTTAGATGTGGTACGAGGCCAGAAAGTATGGAGCACCCAGTGAAAATCGAACTCACTACTCAGTTCTAATGATTCTAACGAAACAAGCTTGCTTACATTACACCACGTTGAGTTGCCCAAACCGTGGAGGAGTCAACGGAAACAGAGAAATATTTTCCGACAAATACATGGCAGTACATCTATAATGAATCAAAGCCTATGGAAAATCATAGTTTACAATATGAGGTATGCTTTAAAAAATAACTGAACAACTGCTATCACCACAAACTTGGTTAGGGTTTTGATGTACACACGCACACACACACACACACTCACACACACACACATGTGTGTGTGTGTGTGAAAAGTTTATGTACATATTTATAAATATCAATATATATATATATATATATATATATATATATATATATATACCTTATATGCAATTTGTTATATATATTATATTATTTATATATTATATATGCGTGGTACTTATTTGAAAGCGCACAATATCAGTGATAGAGCTGACATATTCATATAGATAGGTGTGATGACTATATATATATATAGTCTATATATTCATATAGATAGGTGTGATGACTATATATATATATATATATATATATATATAGTCATCCGCAGACATATCTGTTTCGCTGTATCACAGCTCATCAGTACAGTTACACTCCGAATTCTTTTTAACCCAGGATTGAAAACCGACCAAATTGGCATCAGTCGGCGATTCTACCTCTGAGCTATAGGCGCTAGATATATATGTATTCCCACCTAGAACTGAGAATGAACTGAGGGACGTTCACTTTACTCCATCGCTGATATTTAACAGAGTTGCACAGCCTGACCCCCATAAAGCGAGCGGAGGTGACGAAATCCCAAAAATAGCCCTGAAGAAATATGCGTCTGCACTCTCCACAGTCCTCTTCAAACTTTAAAATCCATGCTTCCTGCTTCCCTGCCTGCTGGAAGTACCCCTTTGTTGTTCCTGTATTTTAAAACGCTGGAGAACCCTCAGGTTTTTCTATTTATCGCCCCATCAGCCTTCTATCGATGTTTGGCAAAGTGTCCGATGCTATTATCAATGCTGAAGTGGTTCAGCATCTCAGAGCCCACGGCCACTTCTCCGATAAATAGTATGGTTTCCTCTTCACCAGGTCTACTGCGGATATGTTACCGACCATCACAGAGTATATGTACTAGGATTTTGATAGGAATGGCGAAACTCGTGCTGTTGCACGAGATGTCTCTAAAGCATTTGACTGAGTCTGGCATGCTGGTCTTCTACGCAAGCTACAGGGCTATGCTATAACTGGACGATTGTTTAACCTAATCCAGACTTTCCTATCGGCTCACTTAATGAAGGTAGTATTAAATGGGCGTACTTCCAGATATGGTATCCCTCAAGGCTCTATTCTAGGTCCTACACTTTTTCTGATCTTCATCAACGATCTTCCTGATTTAATCAAAGCTCGCATCTATGCTGACGACACAATCATTTACTCCCGCTTCGATAAAAAAATCTGCCAACCCTGATATTGCAAACTTGAAAAGATATCCAAACTGTAGTGAGCTGGAGTAAGTAATGGCCCCTAAATTTTAATGCTTCTAAAACGAAGCTGCATTTTTTTAGCCACAATCAAACGCTCTTACCCCACAAAAGAATGGATCAGGCTAGTCTCGCTTACTCGAAACACTTCTTTTCCTCAGCCTAATTTTATCAAGTCATTCCAGACTACATTGAATCCATAGCTGTATCTGCTGCTAGGAAGGTTGGTTTCCTGTGTAGGTCCAGGAAGTTTTTTTCGTCTGAATCCATCTTGCACATATATAAATCTGCCATCCGCCCGTGCATTTAATACTGATGTTACATCTGGTCCGGTGCCCTTTCATTTCATCTCTGGCTTCTTGACAAAATCCAACGAAAAATGTCAGTGTAATTGATCCCGACCTGGTTGATCAACTCCAGCCACTTTTTCACCGACATAATGAGGCCTCCCTCTGTTTCTTCTACAAATACCTTCACGGCTTCTGCTCCGATGAGCTTAGCTCCCTAATTCCACCTCTGCATGTATTTAGTCGAGTTACTAGACTAGCGACTAGGTCCCACCTTTTTACAGTGAAACGAATCAACCGTTACAGTAACTTCATCTATAATAGATTCTTTTCTCGCACTTCCCACCTGTAGAAGTTCTTTCCATATATTTGCTTCCCTGACAGCTGCAATCTCCAAGAATATAAATGCAATGCCAAATGACATCTCTTATCCCCTTGACTCGCATCCTTACCCTGACAACCCTTGTGTCGTGTTTTTCTTCCTTTCCACTCTACTCTCATACAGCTCTCTTCACACCTGTGTTCTCATCCTACTCTTACTCATTCTCTGACATCTCTGTAACTTGTTCCTCTTTCTCGTCACTCACCTCATAAGCGCACCAGTAGCAGTTCTGTTATGCTTGGGGCTAAATGCTTCGGAAAAATATATACGTTCCAGAGACAAAAAATATTGATGTTGTTTTTACAGTTTAAAAGAATTTGTTACATTATTTTTTTTTATAAGCGTTTCACCCCGAGCAAGGTATGTCACTACTGCGCAGGGGGCTACGTGGAGTGGAGAAAGGCTGATTAAATATAGGAAATGTCAGAGGGTGGGTGATAGGCGGTTAAGGATACCGAGAATGAGGGTTAGGTAGATGAGAGTGTTCTGAGAATAGTTGGGAGTTAGTGTGATAGGAGGTGTCTATTGACCCTACATTTAAACACCTGGAGATTGTAACTGTCGGGAAATCAGACTTGTGGAAGGGAGGCAAATTAACAATGCAAGATTTAAATGTTAATGCACTCTCTATATATATTTGCTGTCGTATGTTTCTTTCTATTATAATTAAAACGGTGTTCTCTAAATCAGTTTCATGGTGAAATTCTTTAAGATAAACGATAAATATTTCGAGCTGTGACATTTCAATACAAAATAAATCAAATTATATGCAAAGTAATGTTATGAGAAACACTTCATCGAATATTACCGAGTCTTATTTCAATTTTCATTTCGTCTCTAATAAGTCTGTCTGTTATTTGTAGATAACTTTGAAACGTGTTTCATTAGTTGTAGTCTTAGAAGGAATTGCATTTGCCGCTGAATAAGTAAAGATGGAAGCATCGAGATGCAGACAAATATTAAATAATACATCGCGTCGTATCTTCTTATCAAACATTGTTAAAATGTGACTAGCCACCCATAATGTTTCATTCAATGTAGACTTATGACTCTTATGTTAAGCAATACGATAGTGGAGATGGGTGGCGTTGTGTTTGAAGTTAAAGTGATAGAGAAAAGATGGCGCCCGTTCTATTCTATGCAAATCTTGGAGCAATTTCCGTTAGCATATGGCATGGTTTCCTTGGAAACGGAAAGATGCGAAATGTTGCGTATTTACGTAATAATGGTTGGGTCGCTAGAAGGATAAAGATATCTGATCTGATGGAATTGACTGTGTTACGCTAACGTACATTCTTAATATAAAAGAGAAAATAAATTGCGATTCCAGTGGCGTTAAATTATTTGGTGGGCTGCTACGTTACACTTGCCTTTTGTTGCTGAATATCTTTTGTGAGTTTTGATAGGAATGATGGAATGTAATAGTCATAAAATTTTGCCACAGGTGTTGAAGCCTTCCACTTGGTGCATGCAATTAGAAGCGTACTGAAGATACCAGGAACCGAATATTTAAGCAACGAGAAGGTTTTTGAAGATGATGAAGAAGAAAATGAACATATGTTTTTCTGTGGTGCAGTGAGTATAAACTCAGAAAAAATCGAGCTGAACACCTTGAATTCACTTACGCACCAATACCCTTGGGAATGGTATTAATACGTCTCTTCCCTACAGTTATATAAATTAAACAAAAGGACAGACTGGATTCTATAGCCTTGGCTGGCAACCAGTCTACTGCAGAAATTAATCGCAACCTAGTGCAGGATAATATTCTACCCATTCAGTCATGTCTCGAAAGAAACATGATCGCCCAAAGCATGTATCACGTATGGCACTCAACTGACCGACTTAATATTAGGAAGAGTCAGCTGGGGTTTCTGGGACATATTATAAGGAAGGAGGGCTTGGAGAATATAATACTCAAAAGACGGAGAGAAGGAAAGTGAGACAGGGGAACGCATCTCGAGACATTCTTGAGGGGATTGAGCGTGTGGAATGTGGAACGGGGTTTGAGAGAGATATCAAGAGGAGAAATTTTAAGAACGACGAGGGATGGGGATAAGTGGGAGTCCATGATCTCCAAAGAATACGCAGCCTCTGCTCACGCAGTAACTGGGTTCAACGTTTGACATGCTTAAAATTGACTTTTGAATTTCACCGAGAGATTGATCAAAGCATCGGGTAATCAGCTGACATATAACGCGTGAAGATACCAAATGGTTGAGACCAAGTTAGTGTAATCGACTGATCATCCAAATTAGAATATATATATATATATATGTTATAATTTTTAAGTTAGAATGCATAGTGTGGATGATATATATATATATATATATATATATAAATCAACCGGTTTCGCTGCCGTTCCTCAAAGTTTTGTAATTGGGAGAACTTAATTGAAACTGTAAGAGGTGCAAAAAATAAAATGGTCAATGATAGGAAAGCAGAAATGAACAGCTAGAGACTGATCACAGAAACGCCCAACGAACACTCTCGATGTTTACACAGCGAGGGTCTGCAAGACCTGATATTAACATAGTCCACCACCTTCAAATGAAAAAGTAAATTTGATTTAGTCAATACGTAATACCAATCCACATTAAACTCAAATTTTATATTTTATTCTTATTACGCTCTGTAACATAAAAATTGTAACTTTTAAAGCAATAGTCAAATTCTGTACTACAAAAATCTGTTTACACACACACACACACGCGCGCGCGCATATATATATGTGTGTGTGTGTGTATATATATATATATATATATATATATGAGAGGTAGGAAGGAAGCTTTTTACATGCTTGTCTGTTGAATATGTTACTGTATTATTTAACATTTTTGGGAAGGCTATGCAAGCTACATAGTCTGGTATCAGTTAAATAAGAAAGAAAGAAAAAAGTAAATAAAGAAAGAAGTGATTGAGAAAGCCGTAACACTTTCATGACTGTTACGTTTGTTTCTAAGAAGTAGAAAACATTACTAATTTCCTATATTTCCATTTCTACTCTCATTGTTATTACAATATTGTTTAATTGTTAAGCACAACTGTTTAACAATACAAAATATAAACTGTTACATTTATTGATGAGCGCGGAATCCGCTTTGAGTACATTCAATCATTAACTTAAAAATGATAATTCATCATAAAATTAAAATAGGAAAAATGTGACATTTTCTGCTGACAGCTGCATTTTGTTTGTGATGATTGATAAATGTACAAATTGCACTGCATTTTGTTAGCTGAGAAGATAAGCCAAAGGCGAATATAATGCATTTGAGACCAAGAAAATAATTTAAGTGAGCCATTCGTAATCCTTAGATAATTTCCTTAAACTTAACAGTTAATCTAAACAGTTGAGAGTATATAATCTAATGATTACTTAGATTAAATACTCTGAACTTACTTCTTGTTTTTTTAATCATTTCCACTATAGAGTGTATAGAGAAAGTCGAAAATGAATTGGATAAAAAATAAATAAAGTGGATAAAATGATAAAATATTTGCAAAATCACAAAATTGTAAGAAGGAAAATATAAGTGAAATTTTGTTATCTGAACACTAAAATATATTTTGCGAGAAGAAAAATGTTCGTTGAGAAAATGCATGAAGCTCTGTCGTTAACATTGTTCGTAGTAGTAATGTAGGAATTTGAAATATCTGCAGAAGTTTAGAGTTCATGGTTGTGTGGTAGCTGGATGTAAAGTCTTTGTTCCTTCCTCTTTTTAGTAGGTCGCGACAGGTTGAGAGAAAGAGAAGGCAAAACGAATACAAAAGTAGTACTTAACACGTACATTTGGTTGCTGCTGATCCTCTTTAGCGGCGTGGTGTGAAAATGAAGAAAAGACGTTGGAAGAAGAGGTCGAATGTAATTTTGGCGTGACCTACGTCCGGATTGGCGTGGAATGAAAAAGAAGAAAAGAAAATTGGCAGTGAGGGCGAGTGAGAGTCAAAGCGTTTTCTTGCTGCGACGGCATTTCTCACTGTCAGCACTCTGCCTTCGAGCAGAGGGCGCTCTCTGCTTCCGAGCAGAGAGCAATAACCCAGTTGTGGTTCCGCCGAAGGGTAGAAGCACGACTGGGGAAAAATAGACAGGTATTTTTTGGCCGGGCCATGTAGCACGGAAATTCCCACTCATAAACTGACCATGTGTCACATGTTACCCTTAGTGGGAGGGACAACTAAATATAGTGAGGGCGAGAGAAACTGTGACGCGCCCTGTGTCTGGGTGGGGTTCTTGAATTTTCTTTCGCTACTATACTACGAGGTCGTCAACTAACCGCTCCCATACCGACTGCCTTTTGATGTGGAGTGACGCGGTTTAAATAGTGAAACTTCTCATAACGCCGACTCCAACGAAGCTTTATCATTTAGATGCGAAAATACGTCATATATAAATTTGCTGTTTTTAATCCAATCAACATTCAGAATTAGCTTTTCACAATGATTTGATATTTTTTTTTAAGTAGATTTTTTTCAAAGTCATTTGAATCCAAATTTTGCGGGTGCGCAATTTTACTTTGGGTTTTTCCCAAATGTTGTAATCGTTTGAATCCGATTTTGCAGGTGTGTAATATATTTTGTGTGTTTTAGTTGGTTGTTGGACTATATAGGATTTGTATCCTCGAAGCTCTACATAAATGTTCTTGTAGGATTTAATTTCATTTTGAACTTATTAACTTCCATTTTTTGTTTTGTTTTGATGATGGGATTTCAAACTGAAGTTTGACCACATGTTAGAAAACTTTTAACTCAGGATCGTATACATACATATATATATATATATATATATATATATATATATATATATATATATATGGCGTCTGTGCGTGCATAAACTGATTTTTTTGTTTCCTAATGTGAAATTGTATAACTTAAGCGCTATTTTATTTATTAAATACTCAGAGAGTAGACGTTGTATTTATTTATTGAATGTTATATTTATTTATTTATTTATTTTCGTCTACCGGCTTGAAAGTGCAAGAAATCTTATTTAAAAGAAAGATGTGCATTTCGCGTGTGCACTAATTCTAACGTTCAAACATATATATATATATATATATATATATATATATATATATATATATATATATATGCGGTGTAGATATAGAAAAATCCAAAAGAGTGTCCTGTATATAAAGTGGTAGGATAACTTACTAGAACAGCTCTAAATATATATGTATATAAATATATATTGAGAAAAAATACGTAAAACTATGACAGACACAAATCGTGTAAAATCCACTGTACAATAAAGACGGAAGCTGAAGATGGTTCGCTTAAAATAGGCCCCTACTTCCACTTAATCATGGAATAATGTGTCCGTCATAGATTTATTTTCACACACACACACACACACACACACACATATATATATATATATATATATATATATATAATCACCTGTATGCAAGCCTGTTTCGCTGTATCACAGCTCTTTAGTGCAGCTAGATTTTCTTTGTAGTTTCAACCCGAGATCGATATCCGACTAATTTGTCATGAGACGAGCATCTTATAACTGAGCTATCTGCGCAACGCCAGAGATTGTACATTTCACAACAGATTATTCACAGGATGTAAACAAACCCCGATGACTGAGAGCGTTCAATTTGATAGTCAATCCAAACTGTGTTCAGTCCAGTAATCAAATCGTAGCATAAACCCTTAAGTAGTCACGGATTTTACATGAAATATACCCCTCTCTAAAGTGCTCTATCGATTGCGAGAGCATGAATATTAAACCAAAGAGTGAGGGAGGGTGAGACAAAGAGAGACAAGCAGTTTTAGTGAACGGGAGAGATTTCAAGAGAATTTCGGTGAATTGTCCTCGTATGCTCGTGCAATCAGAATATCTCTATTTCAGCTCAACAAGAACCGGTGTAAACAAATCCCTATTTGCAGGACGAAGGATTCTTCTGAAAACATTTTATGTAGGAAACAGATACTATTAACACTTTTCTCACGTAGATAACACACGAATAGATAAACGACTCTTTGGAAATGACGACCGTTTGGATATCAGCCATGAAGATAATACGAATATTTCAAACGGGTACAGCCACTTGCGATACAGAATTTCGAACTACGCCTAACTCGTAAAAGAATTCATTAATTTTGTTATTGTAAGAAAGAAATAGATTTAAACAAGTAGATTTGAAACTTGCGCATTCGTTACTATGGGTGAAAATATAGCGTTAGTTTAGAAATATATATATTCATTAACATCTACTTCTGCCCGCTTATAATTTCACTCTTAACTAAGAATCTTACCCAAACACTTTGCCGAATGTTGTGTGTTCGCTAACAAGCAAACAATTTGTTATATTCTCTCAGATATTTTCAAGATTTATTCATTGTTTATAGTAAAGTGAAAACAAGACTAGTAACAGTGTTAGGAGACGCGCTTGGAATAATAAAAAAAAAGGACAAAATAACATGTTGACAGCATCTCTAGAAACTCAAGCTTAAGAGAAAAAAATTGTACCGCCCAAACATTAAGAAGAACTTTGTCTATATAACGGTAGTAATGTTATGGAAGATACAAAAATAATTGAAATGTAGCCATAAAAATATACCACTAACTTCCTTAGGTCATTCCGCGGACTTAATAGTTAGTGTGACGATAGTCAAAGTCGGATTATGATGAAAATGACAATAATAATAACTTGCCACTCATATCCGACTACTACGGCAGCTAGCCAATCCTTGCTGCAGATACATACAGAGGCACATCTTTGTTAGTTCAACACACACAGAACTCAACTATAGTTTATACTGCAACTAACAAAGACGCATTTCAGCCAGTGTACTGAAAAACAAGAAAATATCATTAGAAACACAAAAGAGTGCTGAATTGCTACATGATATCTGTCCTTCCGTATAGAAGTGAATGCTGAACGATCTCATCAAAGATATAGGAAAGGCTTCAGATAGCGGAAATATGGTTTTACAGAAGGATGCTGAGGATACCATGGACAGAGCCCGTGTGCAACGATGAGGTGTTGCAAAGGAAGTAAACGAGAAGAAAACTGATACTAAATATCAGGAAAAGACAAATAAGGTTCGTGGAACACATAATGAGAAAAGCGGGCCTGTAGAACTTAATACTCACAGGTCGGATAAATGGAAGGATAGACAAGTGAAATCAGCGCGAGATGTACTTGTTAGGTCTGAGCATATGGATGGCAGAGCGGGACTTACAGGACATACCAAGAGAAAAAATATTGAGAGCGACAAGAGACAAAGCCATATGGAAATCCATGATCACCTACGTCTTGAAAGGACACGGCACATGAAGAAGAAGAAGATGCTGGGCGGACCTTCGTTAGAAATTATCTGTCGTTATCAATAGTCTTCACAAGTCAAGCACGCTTAAAGCATCAGTCACGACAACGTGACTTCGTGCGAGCACAATTGTCGATATCAACCAAATAGTTACGTCTGCCCAAATGAACTCACAAGACTTTGGTCAACTAGTAGTACGATTTTCAGTCACTTTCTAAATGTGTCGCATAACTGGAGGGAAGATACGGATTAATACCTTTTCCAAGGGTATTTGTGCGTAAGTAGATGCAAGGAATTCAATTGGAATAGGTAATTATACTTTATCAGCACATATAATTTTCGGTTACACGAATGTGTGCATGTGATCGATTCCCATACCTGACAACGTCGTTGTAAGAAGCTTATACACTTACATTAAATTCTTAAATGAATTATTCACATTAATCTATGACAGTTTTTTTTTCTTTTTTCGTATAATATGAAATGAATGCACAACCAGAAGAAATCGGGGAGCCAATTTCGAATTCCAATGATAAAAGTGTTGGTTGGTTTCAATGACTTGATCAAAAACCTGTGAGTTCAATAATAGACTAAATCAGTGGTGAACAAATACTTGGAGAATTGAATTAAATGTAAATAAGTAAGACATCCGGAAGTGGCATGACTAATGGAACAAGAACAATCTATTTCAGTGATTGATATAAAGTGTTCAGTTCAAAATTTCAATCATATGAAGAATATTGGAGCGTACAACACCCAAAACGTCGGGAATATGGCTATAAAGAAGAAGACAACAATACGAATAATGTAAATAATGGCAATTACTCATATGAGAAATATGGACGAAATTTTGTAGGCGTTCACAATTTTATCACTTTTTTTTTTACAAAGCTCCGGTAGTTCAGTCAGTCTGTTAAGTGCCACACGTGATACACGCTTTGGGCGATCATGTCTCGAAACAGACATGACTGACTGGGCAGAAGATTATCCTGCAGTAGGTTGCCATTAGATTCTGCGTTAGACTGGTTGCCGACTAAGTCTATAGAACCGAATCTGTCCTGTGATTTAAATCATAACTGTAGAGAAGAGACCGATAAATATCTTTTCCAAGGGTACTTGTGCGTAAGTGAATGCAAGGAATTCAACTGGAAAATTCTAACAATAAATAAATATTAGAAATCGTTTCCAGAATTATATTTCATTTAAAACAAATCTGGGTAACACAGCAGATTTGAAACTGAACAACTACTGATTTCATACCGCCTTCGTGAGATACAGTAATCTTTAAACAAAATAAATCGGTATACATATAATTCTAACATTGAACTCACCGAAAGAAGGAACATAGTGTTATTGATGACATTAAGTAAAACATGCATTTCTGAATAAAATCATATAGAGTTTTCGAACGTGATCGGTTTGTCAGATTCCTTTCCTGGTGTATAATACGGGAATCCGTTGTATGGCGTTAATATACACCAGCGGGCCGTCAGAAGAACATCATTTACGTATGCGCAGACAAAAGCTAATTCTACTGGGTTTTTAAGTCGGCAGCAAGGCGAAATTGTTTGAGCAGGTGTTACTGCCGCATAAATCGTGACAACCTGCCTGCTAATACCATTGCGACTTCTTCTTCTTCTTCTTCTGCTTCTTCTTCTCCTTCTTCTTCTTCTTCTTCTTCTTCTTCTTCTTCCTCTCCTCCTCTTCTTCTTCTTCCTCTCCTCCTCCTCGTCTTCTTCTTCCTCCTCTCCTCCTCCTCTTCTTCTTCTTCTTCTTCTTCCTTTCCTCCTCCTATTCTCCTCCTCCTCTTCTTCCTCTCCTGCTCCTCTTCTTCTTCTTCTTCCTCCTCCTCCTCCTCTTCTTCTTCTTCTTCTTCTTCTTCTTCTTCTTCTTCTTCTTCTTCTTCCTGTGCCGTGTCTCTTCAGGACATAGGCAATCATAGATTTGCATTGCCCCTGTCTCTTGTCGTTCTCAATATTTTTCTTCTTGGTATCTCTCGCAAACCCCGCTTCATCATCCGTTTACTCAGGCCAATGAAATATGTCTCGGACTGCTTTCCTATGTCTCTCTTATCTTCTGTCCGTCCTTTCTTGGGCCGTCTTTCCTCATTACGTGTCTTTTCCTGATATTAAGTATGACTTTCTTTCTCGTTTGAAACCTCTCCAACATGTCATCGTTGCGCATGTACTCAGTCCATGGTATTCTCAGTCTCCTTCTGTAGAACAAAATTTCTGCTGTCTCAAGCTTCTCTTCATCCTTGATGAACTCGTCCAACATTCACTGACACACAGAAGAACAGATATCACATAGCAGTTCAGCACTTTTTTTCTTTGTTTCTAATGAGATTTTTTCTGTACTCTGGTTAGCTTTTGAAATACATCCTTGACCATGCCAATGCCTCTTCGGATCTCAGTGACACACATTCCATCTTCTGTCAGAACAATTTTCAGGTAATTAAATTACTTTACTTATTTTATTTTAGATTCTCGAACCTGTAATTAGCGTTTTAGTTATTCTTTTTGCTGATCATCATGCATTCATTTTTTTATCTTCATGCATGCCGATAATACAGTGCTGATTGCAGACACGGAAAGGAAAATGCAAGACCTTCTACAGAAGTTAGCTGAAGAGAGTGACAAAAAATGATTACAAATAAACTGCAAGAAAACCAAATGCATGGTCATCAGCAAAAAGAGTAGCCCCAAATGCCAAATACAGGTGGGGGATACTAAAATCAAGCAGGTACAAAAATTTAAATACCTGGGAAGTGTTCTAACAGAAGAAGGAAACTGTGACACAGAGATCCGAAAGCAAATTGGCATGGCGAAGGACACGTTCCAGAATCTGACTAAAGTATTAAGAGGCAGAAAACTTTCATTAGAAACAAGGAAAATAGTACTGGATTTCTATGTGATGTCAATTCTTCAATATGGCAGTGAATGTTGAACAATATAATCAAAGATGAAACAACTTGAAGCAACGGAAATATGGTTCTACCGAAGGATGCTGCAGATATCATGGACCATGCATGTGAGCAACAATAAGATTTTGGAAAGGATGAAATCAAAAAAAGAAAATTTATATTGAGAATCAGCAAGAAACAATTAAATTTCCTGGAACATAAAATGAGGAAGGAGGGCTTGGAGAACCTGATACTAATATGCAAGATAGAAGGAAAAGGAAACAGAAGAAAGCAGCAGATAACATTTGTAGAGCCTGAGCAGGTGGATGATAGAACGGGGATTGCGAGGTCTTACAGAAGAAATGTGCTAAGAGCCATCAAGAATAGGAAGACGTGGAAGACTTTGATTGCCTACGCCCTGAAAGGGCATAGAAGTAGCAGACCTTTATACTCATGTTGTGGATCCGGGTGAGGAAAAACACAAAGTAATGAACCACAAGAAGATATTTGAGATAGAAAAATAGGTTATATTGAACGTAAATATACGAACTGGAACGCAGCTTAGTAATCCAGGAATTTCGATTAGTCAGGAATATACAAACACAAATCTTGAAGTGAATCCGTGTTGAAATAGTATATCTGTGTAATATTTCTGGCTGATTTGAGCTCAGAGCTACTATGACAACTGACACGGTGTAATTTCGGTATCGTTCGGTAAATTACAAATCAGTCCAGATGTCTCTAACGGATCTCTTCGGTTCTCTCTATGCGAGGAGTATATGTATACTCAGTTAGACTCCACTATCATAGAAAAAGTCCTTCGCTTTCTCTTGCTAACTTCTGTAGAAATTTCTGTATTTTCTTTTCCGTCTCTGCTATCAATATCCTGTCATCCGCGTATCTTACATTGTTGAGATTTTGGCCGCAAATGAAGTGAATTTTATTTCTCGAGCACTACGCAATTATGAATTTTACCAGACTTAAAATTATACGTTCAAAGTTAATTTTTAAAAGGATTCAGGTGAAGTCAATGCGCACTGTGCAGGATGTTCTGAATAATGTGTTTCTTAATATTTAGCTTAGCACTTTGAAAGCAAATTTCGCTATCCCAATGCGCTTTTTTAACCACTTTCCGTCCTCAGATATTTAAAATTTACTTTAATCTGCTAACTATAATTTTTAGTTTACATATTAGATTGTTCCTTTTGCCGACAGTAATATATTCTATCTTTTTACATTTTATGTTTAACTAGCATTATAGCCCGGCAATGCTCGGGTGTAATGAAAGCTTTAAAACTAATCCATGGTGCTGGAGCTCAGACACTTTGGACGTAGGCACGAAAGACTAAAAAGCAATAGTTGTTTCAAGTTAAAGCGAAGCCGTAAACTGAAAGAAAAATGAATGGATGTAAGTCAAATTTTCATTTCCTGGTATCGATATCAAATACGTTTTTTTTTGTCGTATACTGAATTTTGAAGGCTAAATAAGTCCTCTGAGTAAATGGTATCATGGCTAAGACTAAGAACTACAATTATACTTACTTAGAGCCAAACCCGAAGCAAAAAATAAATAAAAAGGCTGAAAATACAGACATACAGGCAGATAAACAGACAAATACGCAAACATTCTGCCTATATATTATATATATATATTATCGGTTTTCTGCACTATTGTAAGAACTACAACCATGAAGCATATGAATATCGTTTCTTATGTCTTTGTCTATGAGTGTATCATATTTGATTAAATCATACCACTCCTTCTATAACCCGATTTTTTCGATTATCGATTTTCGTTATTCATCGGGGATACCTCGACACAAAACCTAGATAAAAACACTTATAGTACAACTGTGTAAATTTTCAAGAAAATTGGTTCAGCCGTTTCGGAGTCTATAGGTAACGGGGACACACACACACAAAGTTCTATTGATAAATAAGTTTAGATCTTTGCTTTTCGGTTTAATTAACTACTACTTGTGAGTGTTCTTGTAGTTTCCATTCCGTGTCTACAATAAAAATTGTGTCATCTTTCTTTTAACATTTCACCCAAAGCTAGGAATGAAAGCTACTAAGAAGCAAGAGATTTCGGAGTACGAAGTCTATAAGAAAAAGAAATGTGAGAGAAAAATAAAAGAACACGAACTAAAGAAACAAAAAAAAAAGCGATTGGCGTTGCTGTTATGTTTTGGAGACAAAAGTGTACTGGAAAGCAGAAAGATGGAAAAGAGTTCTGTTAAAGAGAAGTGCGAGAGAAGAAACTATTAACATAGAATTTACGGTTACATCTAGATATCCCACTGCAACAGAAAATTAGACACCGTCGCCATCTAATTCTCTTGATATTGTGGACGTCAATAATTAATACAGTTACGACATCTATTTCTCTCAGAATCTCCTCAATGTCTTGTGAGTTGACACATCCTTGTCTTACACCTTTTTTCTATTTTGTGTATACTGATTAAATTTATATTTTATCTCTATTCAGGGTAGTTAGACCCAATTCAATATTCTGGATAATTCCAATATTCTACCCAAATAAATCAACAAACGTGTTGCAAGCTGTAGCGATTATATCTCTTTCGATTCGTGACTGACGGACGATTTTTCTGCTCTAGACTGTTTGCCAACGGAGGACTCCCTGTCCTGCTATTGGACTAACAGACGAGAAAGAAGAGATCAATTCATAAGAATATTTGCACGTAAATTCTTCATGCCGACTGAGTTGTTATGGGACCTCCCCTTTTTCTATGACAATGGACTCGACTTGAGTATACATATACTCCTGCCATAATGAAACCCATCAGTTATCGGAGAGACATCGGGACTGATCAATAAGTAACCTAACGAAACCGAAATTAAACCAAAAATACCGCGTCATTTTCCATAGTAGCTTTGCGTCCCCATCAGCCAGAATAAATCCTATAATCAGGACGAAGGCGATCATGGCCATACACATCTTCCAATCACTTGTAGCTCTTAACACCCTTTCTCTTGTTACCCTTCCAAAGCCTCCGTTGCCATCTATTTGCTTAACACCATCGAGAATGTCACGCGTTGGTATTATTATTAGCATACTCGACTGAAATTTGAACTTGGTTCTCCGATTTCAAATTCTTAAATAATAACCATTATATTACTATATACTGGTGCATACATCTTTAAAAGATTTTAAGCTAATCTATGAATTATTCTGTTGATAAACGCAAAAAGAGGCGGTAACCTACACACACTCTTTCCTAAAATCAGGTATTTTATAAATATTAAAGGCAATTGTGGACAACCATATTAGTGATAAAAATACACAATCTAGTGTACACCGTTGTTTTTATTCTAAATCTTTACTTTTTTACCACACTTATAAAATTCTTAAGATACCAACCTACAAGATTTCAACAGGCAAAGTTAAAATCAACCGGAAATTATGAATTATAACATCCGCTCAAATATGTAGAAACAGCAACCATGCTATGACACAGACGCATATCCAGTTCACGTTAGAACGTGAGTTCATTTTCAATTCTTTCATCTGAAAAGCTTCAGGAAGAAGAAAAATAATTTACGACGAGACTTGCATCAAATCTTCTCTATATAAACCTTAGGAGGCTTCTTTTGTTGATTGTAATGCATTGATCCTGCAGACCTACATGTTTTAGTTTAGAATTCGAGACCATATCGGAAGAATTTAAACTAAGAATAAAGCATCGAGTGACTGGTAATGGAGAAGGGTGAAAATGTAGATATAAGTCCAATGTGCAGAGATAGATGCTCAGTTCTTCATTCCTAATTCCCGGTATATGCCAAAGAAATTATATATATGTGCGATCAAAAGACCGGTTTTCATGTATGTATACACATACATACTCATAAATTAATGATGTTCAAGTTATATATGAATTTAAAATGATTACAGTAAACATAACAAATATACACACCCAAACACTTTATCATATATATATATATATATATATATATATATATATATATATATATATATATATTATAAATTATATTTAGATAATTGTGTTTAAACTGACCAAATATAAGAAAAGAGGCTTTCCATTCCTTTACATACTGCCTGATGAGATATTAAAGTTTCAATGTCAAAACAAATGTACCTTTGTTGTGGATATATATAGAAAAATTATGTACATGTTCTAAAATATAATTTATAATAAATATTCACCGCGCTCTATATATTATATATCGAGCACTGTTTTAAATTAATGTTTTGGACGTTGTAAGAATTCCTTCTTCGTTCTGTATTCACTCGTATAGATAGATAGATAGATAGATAGATAGATAGATAGATAGATAGATAGATAGATAGATAGATAGATCCACTTACAAGCTTGTTTCGATGTATCACCGATAATCACTGTGCCTACAGAAACGAGTGCTTCAAACGGGGATCGAAAATCGACCGATTTAGTATAAGCCAGAGAGCCTACCCAAAAGCTATCTGCGCACGGCTGAGACATTTTAACCTCTCATATATACGCGGAGTATACACACGCCAGCTGCCAAGAGAACTTAATTCATGAATGAAAAGTAAGGCGTTTACACATTATGCATTTACATATTACACTACCGGCCATAATTATTAGGCCACCCCAGTTTAAAAAAATATATATATATTTCATACTATTTTTAGCATTTATTGCCAAGTGGATAATGAATGAAAATAGAATGATTCTTTTGTTATTATAGAATGATTCCTTTGTTATTATTACTTTGCAAAATTTTACAAGGCTGCAAGGAAGCCTTTGCTTCGGCCACCAATAAGAAGAGACTATCTTGGGGAAAAGTTTTCAAATACTGGACACCAGGACAGTTCATTTGATGCGCATATTATTGTCCAATATTAACAAAAGAACCATTCTACTTGAATTTAGAATTATCCACTTGGCAATAAATACTAAAAATAGTATGAAATATATGTTTTTAACTTTTAAATGATGGAGTTTATTTAGATAAATAATTGCTGGTGTCGTTCCATAATGTTTTGTTTTTATCTTTCCGCTTCCTAAGTGAGTTAAGATTTTCTGGCCAACGTAATATAGAACAATTTTAAAAAGATCTTTGAGAAAATCTCAAATTTATATTTCGTGTGACATTTCTCATCCTGTAGGACTTAACTGAGTTAAGTTATATTTACGTTGATGTTTTTACACATACGCATTAAGGACAGGAAACACTGATATTTTAAATTTCATTTTAATTTTTAAATTTCTTTACATATCTTCTTTAGATGCATATTGCCTCACGTTGACTTCACGAAAAATTCTAGCTGAACTCTTTATTTAGTCTTCGTGTATAATTTGTTCTTATTCCACTGTACAAATCATGTGATATCTTGTCTGGTTCTTATTTTCTACTTCGGAGTTTCTCATCGACCAGTTTCCATTTATTTCAAGTAAACACTGCCAATCCCAGGCATTGAACTCACATAGATTATGTCTCCAAATTTAGAAAACATCTCTGTAATTCATTAATCCACTTGCTTTAAACAAACAGCAAATCGAAGTAATATTCAAATGAATGGCATAATCAGGTGGAAAGGGACTGTTTGTCGCCAGGAATTCATGCAAGATTTACTGAGATACTAGGACAATCACATGCATAATCTAAATGCATTTCTAATGATTTTATTGTATAAATGCATAGCGAATCAGGTGGAATGTAATTTCAGGTGTTCGAAAATCAATCATTGATAGAATATTATAATTATTTGTTTAATGTGAATTTTAATTCTATTGGAGAAATGCATAGTCAGTAATGAAGAACTTACTTTTAAGAACTTTTTTTTTTTTTTGGTCGGAACTTGTCTTATTCACTCTTTATATTTTCTCCCGCTAATTCTAAATTAAATTCTTTGAGATTGGCATTCTACAAAAGTCTAAAAAGTCGGTTTACGATCATTTCTAAAACTTTGCAATATATTTTTGTAAGAATTTCTTAAACAAGGAGTTATTGTAATTTGTAACCTTGAAAAGCGAATGTAATTGACTGATACATCCAAACATAGATAAGGAAAACAAAACTGACAACAGGCTTGAAAAGCAATTGGCCGCCGAGTGTGGTTGATACATCCAGTCGTAGATTGAGTTAACAAAGCGACAACCGAAAAATCAAAAAAGGTTTGGTGGAGAGGCGTGGCAATCGCCTGGACATTTTAACACTATATAAACTCTTGAATGTTGACTGAAGAAAAATTATTCTTGCTGGTTTCCGACTCCTGGCAGCCGCTTCGTGTGAGCGAATTATCTCCGTTTCCTTTACTGCTCCACTCAAGCGTTACCGACGAAAAATAAAAATATATTATTATATATTTATATATATATGTGTTCGTCGGAAAACAGCAGCAGAAATAGCAGCCTGATCAGCTTTGAATTTTAGGGTTTTAACCCTAAGTTTAGACAAACAATTACCTAGTGGTTAATAACGTTGGTTTGTGATTTTTTAAATGAAGGTTGTGAGTTCAATCCTTGCGGCGAGCAATAAATATAAGTACTCGACATTATGCAGATATGAGCAGATGAACGCGAACAGTTCAACCCTTAGGGTTGAATAAAGGGTTCAGTTCAGAATTAGCCAGATCGATATACACCTGAGTAAAGCCAGAGAATACAACAGCCGAGATGCTGTGAGAAAAGGACAACAAAGATAAAGACATCCACAGCAAAGTATATATTCCGGAATTTAAGGCTTACGGCCTATTACATTGAATACACCAGTTCTTGCTTGATCACTGAAGTTAAGCAACGTTGAGCCTGGTCAGTACTTAGATGGGTGACCGCTTGGGAATACCAGGTGCTGTAAGCGTATAGTGACGGATGTGCGTTGTTGTGCAGTGGATATCGGCTCGGAAAAGAAATCGGTGAACCGAGTTCGAATTCCAGTTGTATAGCCTGCATTCATTTAAGCACTGGTACCCTTGGGAAAGGTATTAATCCGTCCCTTCCCTCCAGTTATGGGTTAAATAACAAGGGTAGAACTTGGGGACCCTGCCCTTAAAAAACAAATCCCAATGAATCTTGATACTCGAAAAGAAAAATGTATTACTAGACACAAAAACAAAAAAAGCTGTTGAAAGAAGGAGGTATTACCAGCAATAAATAAATAAAGTTTAGTTGGCAATAAATGACCCGTCGATGTTGATTTGCCATAACAACCAAACAATCAATCGGAATTTAAGCGGACTATTATGAATTCAGTCAATTAATTGCCATACACGCTTGGACAATCATGTCTTGAAAGATGCATGACTGACTTGGCAGATTTTCCTGCAATACGTTGACATTAATTTATACTGTAGACTAGTTGCCGAATAGGTTTATAGGACCCAATCTTTTCTGCTATTTAACATATAGCTGGAGAAAAACGAGACGGAGTAATACCTTTAGTTGTGGTGCAGTGGATATTGATTCGGAACGTGAAATCAGGAAGCAGAGTTCAAATTCCATTTTTATCCGTTGCATTTACTTACATGGGTAAATTTTAATCCGTTTCTTCTTTACTCATGCGTTTAATAGCGAGGCAGATTATGTTCTATAGCCTTGATTGTAATAGTAATGGCAACCCACTGCGGGAGAATCTTCTGTTCAGTCAGTCGTGTCTCGAAAGAGACATGATCGCATAAATGTCTATCACGTATGACTATCACTGACTGACTGATTAGGAATTAAAATCAAACAGAGCTATGTGATATCTAACATCCTCTATGAAATAGAAGATTAGACAATTCCGTCACATATAAAGCAGTGACTTGATGTAATGGAGATAATTCGCTCACTAGATGTCACGAATGACATAGACTGAACAGTTGACCAATCTGGAAGTGCAAAAAAAAGATATTTGGAATACGTAATGAAGATTCTTATGAGATTCTTACAACATGTAACTCTTTCTGGTATGATTTACCTTACTAATCTTATTAAATATGAGTAGGTGGATGTTATTTCCTACTAAAGGTTTCTGAAACTGTAGCTAAACATTACCTTTGCGTGATTTCCCAGGGGAAAGAATGCGATGTAATTCTTTAGCAAATAATAATTTATTTCGTCATCTTATCTGGCATGCAATTGTTGCTAGGTTCCCTCTCAATAGCGTTTTAGTTTTGGAAGTGTCTTACGTGGAAACAAGTCATCACTAATTTCAATCCGCACTGGGTTACATTACGTCAAAAAGATTAACATTTAACATTTCAGGATCGCCATTTTACGCCATTTCTATTAGTCAAAAATTGCAACCTCATGTACGAATATTTTATACGTTTATTCTAGCAAGTACAACATGTACGTGTGTTGTGGTGCAGTTGATATTGACTCGGAAAGAGAAAACAGGGTGCAGAGATCGAATTCCAGTTGAATTGCTTGCATTTACTTACGCACAAATATCCTTTGAGAAAAGTATTAATCCGTCTTCTCCTTTCAGTTACAGATTAAATAATAGGACGGATTGGGTTCTTTAGCCTTGGTTGGCAACCAGTCTGCCGCAGAAAGCAATGGTAACCTGCTGCGGGATAATCTTATACCCAGTCTGTTATGTCTCTTTCGAAACATGATCACCCAAAGCGTGTATCACATATGGCACTTAACTGACAACATAATATTGAACCGGCTAGTCAATGAAGATAAAACAGTGCTGATACCAGACACTGAATGGAAATTACAAGATCTCTGACAGAAAGTAGTCAGAGGAAGCAGTGTAAGCCTATTTCCACATATTTCTGCATATGAAAAAATGTAATTCTTTGTTTAATACGACGGAACCAAAGAAAGTATTATTAGTGGTATTGTTGATTTTGCAGTTTATTGTAATTCGTGATATGAGGTCTGCTAAGAAATATTTAAAATCCAAAAAATAGAGAAACTAGCAGAAAATTGGGAAGAAGGGAAAAATATATTTTTCCCATTGTTAACAGAAGCGAATTTTTCGGCCAGTAGAGTGAAAAATAAAGATAGTCAAAACAAGGCTGTCAGGGCTTTTGATGTCGTTAGGGTAAGGTCGGATTCTTAGTCCCCACATTTGATGGGAAATAATATAAAAACTGGAAAACCTAAAATGATGTAATTATGAAAAAGAGGCCGGAGAGAAAATTACCTCAGATGAGGTGTTGTTGCCTCATTCGTTAAGCCATAACACTTGGTAGAAATAATCTCAATGGTCAAAGTTTTGAATTGCATACATACCCAGTGTCCGTCATTCATCTCCTAAGAGAATTGGGGACAAGTATAAAAATCGAGATCCCAGTGAGAAAAATCAGTAGTTTAAGGTTGGAGTCAGTTGCAGTCGAGATGTAACGACTGAGGGAAAGGTGTTCCCAAGTATGGGCCACAACAAAGAAGACTGGTCGCCTTCCATCGAGTTCCGGGCTTAAGATATAAAGAAACGTAAAAAAGCTTGCCACCGATCAAATTGAAAGTGTTAAAATCAAATAATGCCCCTCAGATAGAGTTCTAGTTAAAGATGTATAGAAAAAGAATGAGTCGAGAAAAAAGTTAAACTAGCTGAAAAGAGATATTTTTTTTTTTTTTTGCCGATCGAAGGAGACAAGACGAACCGGAACGCACCGCTTCGGCTGTTTCCGTAAAGCTTCGGTAAAGAGCCAAGTTAAGTTTCAGAGCTGCCGAGCGAGAGACCGAACGACCCCAATACCACCGTCGCTACATACCTTCCATTCGCTACACACCGGCTATTTCCGTAAAGCTTTGAAAAGAGCCCTGAAAGAACTTTTGTTTTAAATCTAATTGGGAAAATCGAAAGATCTGATTATTCTAAACAAATCTTTCGCTCCATTTTGAATATTGAATTCGACGATTGTACATTCTGATTTTATTCTTAATTATTTTATATATATATATATACAAAGTCTTTTTCCGTAACACATCCAGGCGTCTTCGAACTTATTCATTTATTTTTTTTTCTCTTTTTTTTTGTGCCGGGTTTATTTTTTCAACACAAGTGTACATGCGTGACCGGTCTGGTTTGAGGTGGTAAAGAAACAGCTACCGATTTTTCCTAAGATCAAAGAACACGGCGTAGACAGGAAAGTTCACCTTCGTAATAGACGTCTTGAGGACCAGCTGCTGTGAGGAGGCCATCATCACGATTAGCGACCCGAGAGCTGCGTCATAGCTGGTGCCGTTCTGACAACATCGACCCTAACTCTGGTTCCGGTCATCATCATCACAACATGTTGTGGACGAGGGGGTAGCGAGCCAGCCGACGGACGGTGTTACAGCGAAAAAAAGGACTACATTTAAACCACAAAAAAACTGAATGCATGGTCATCCGTAAAAAGAGGAACCCAAAATACCAACTACAGACTGGGGATACTAAAATCAAAGACACATGATTGATGCTTTCAAGTTGTAGACATACCATAGAGTCTTTAGTGTGCCATGGACAGTTACAAATACCAATAACTATGTACCAGATGCCATCCGATCAAGGTCCGTATTAATAGATAATTATAGCATCTATTAAACCAATAGATAATTATTTTCAAGTTATTTACAGACCATTAAGACACGTATACAGGCATACTTGTATAAATTAACGTTACGAACCAACAAACCTACACTTTATCATCTAAAATATTTATCACGTATATATTTCAAATTTTACATCATTTTAATACACTTAACTCTCGTATTAATACGCATGCATGTAAACAAACAAGAGTTTCTATACAAACATACACATACAATTTAATCCACCTGTAGTGCAACAGATGTGCGTTGCGATGCAGTGGATATCGACTCGGAACGATAAATCGGGGAGCCGAGTTCAAATTCCAGTTGAATTCATTACATTCACTTACGCACAAATACCCTAGGGAAAGGTATTAATACGACTGTTTCTTCCAGTTAGGGGTTAAATAATAAGACAGATTGGGTTCTTGATCCGTGGCTGGCAACAAGTCTACTGTAGAACGCAATGGCAAACTACTCCGGGATAATATTCTGCCCAGTCAGTCATGTCTCTTTCGAGTAAAGAGTGTATCACGTATGGCACTTAACTGACTGACATACAATGGAAAATAATTTCTATTGGTTTAACGCATTGACACATATTTAACGAATAAGAATCGACCCTGAACTCACAAAATTTCAGTATAATGTCTCTTTGTAAAAAGCTTTCATTTTGTAGATCTTTGAAGAATCTTTACTAAAAGTTAAACATGTAAAATGAAGATATATTTCCCAGCTTTTCTTTACGTTATTCTATCATCCTATCGAGTTCCGATCGATGTATTCGATCAAATATTTTAATGACTAGCAGTATAGCACGGCGTTGCTCGGGTGTAATGAAAACTTTAAAACTAATCCATGTCCTGGAGCTCAGACTCTTCGGGTGTTGGCACGAAAGAATAAAAAGCAATAGTTGTTTCCAGTTAAAGCGAATGAATAGATGTAAGTCAAATTTTGATTTCCTGGTATCGATATCAAATAAGTTTTTTTCGTCGTAAACTGAATTTTGAAGACTAAATAAGTCCTTTGAGTAAATGGTATCATAGCTGAGACTAAGAACTACAATTATACCTACTTAGAGCTAAACCTGAAGCAAAAAGTAAAATAAAAAGACTGAAAAAATACAGACATACAGGCAGATGAACAGACACACACACAAACAACTTGCCTTATATATATATATATATATACTATCGATTTTCTGCACTATTGTAAGAACTGCAACATTGAAACTTCTGAATATCGTTTCTTATGTTTTGTCTATGTGTATCAAATTTGATTAAAATCGAACCACTCCTTCTATAACCCGGTTTTTTCAATTATCGATTTTCGATATTTATCGGGGGTACCTCGACACAAATCCTAGCTAAGAACACTCGCAGACGCTTATAGTACAACTGTAAATTTTTAAAAAAATCGGCTCAGCCGTTTAGGAGTCTATAGGTAACGGATACACACACGCACAACAAACACACACACACAGAGGCAAAGTTTCATATATAAATAAGTTTAGATTTTTATTTCTTTAGTTTTAAGCAATGCTTCCAGGTGATTGAGTCATGCATGAAACTCCGGATAGGATAATATGTTTATTTATTAATATATACTTAATGCCGCTATTACATTGAGCACTTTTCTATTAATACTTGATAATTTATTATATATCGGTGTGTACCTGTGTGTACACGCATATGTGTGCTTATTTGCATCCATACATATAAATGAAGGACGTGCGTTGTAATATAATGGATATTGGCTCGGAAAGAAAAATTGGAGAGCCGAGTTCGAATTCCAGTTGAATTCGTTGTACTCACTTACGTGCGAATACCCTTGGGAAAGATATTTACCCATCTAAATACGTTAAATTGCAGGACAGATTGGTTTCTATAGCCTTGGTTTACAACCAGTCTACTGCAGAAAATAATGGCAACCTACTAATGACGTGCGTTGCGGTGCTGTGGATATCAGCACGGAACGAGAAATCGGGGAGCCGAGTTCGAATTCCATTGCATTCACTTACGCACAAATACCCTTGGGAAAGGTATTAATCCGTCTCTTCCCTCCAGTTATGGGTTAAATAGCAGGACAGATTGGGTTCTATAGCCTTGGCTGGCAACCAATCTACCGCAGAAAGCAATTGCAATCTACTGCGGGATAATCTTCTGCCCAGTCATTGACATGATCGTCCAAGCGTGTTTCAGGTATGGCACTTAACTGACTGACTATGGAAAAATATTATGATCGTCCAAACCTGTATTACGTATGGCTCTTAACTAACTTATTAGCTTGATATTAATTGTAGATCACATCATATTTGATGAATATTTGATGATACATATATACGTGTATTTTTAATTGCTGTCAGTTTTGCTACCTACTAATTATCCAACAACACATCCAAAAATAACATAAAATCCAATAAGATGTAAACGCAAATTCTACTCCCTCAGCTTCTTTTCTCGCACTTCCCGCCTGTGGAATTCACTTCCGTTTACTTGCTTCCCTGACAGCAACAATCTCCAAGAATTTAAATGTAATGTCAATAGTCATCTCCTATCTCACTAACTTGCATCCTCTCTCTCATGGTCTCATCTCATTTCTTCAGTATTCTCATCCCTCTCTTACCCGCTTCCTGACACCCCCTGTATTTTATCACTCGTTCTCATAGCTTTCTTCCTATGTAACCCCCTGCACCAAACTGGAAATATAATGCCTTCCTTGGGGCGATACGATTATAAAGAAAATACAGTTAAAATATAACTGGACAAAACTAGTAAACCCAAACTTTTAAAAAGTCAGTTTTAATTATACCATCTTTTACACCATTGTAAACTGTCTATGTTCCAACTTTCCTTAATTGAAACATTCATCTTCACGCTAAACCTGGCCTCTTCTTCCTGCGTGAAACGCATATCAATGCCTCAATGCCATTACAGTATCTCACAATACCGGAATATTCACCTCTTATGACTAAATACTATCACCTAAACTGCCAACGTTACAGACTAGGTACCTCTATCAATCACGGATATCCCTTCAGTAGGGGCACAAAAAACAAAAATCCTGCCCATTCAGCCATATCTTTTTCGAGGCTTGATAGCCCAAGCGTATATCACTTATGCCACTTACCTGATTGACACCTCTAATCCTCTTGACGATCAAAGATTTGCAGCTGACCTCTCTTCCGATCTAACACTAACGTCTCAGTGGGGAAAAAACTGGCCGTTTACATTCAATGCCTCTACAATCAAACTGGTTACATTCTATCACTTCCGATCAGACATCCAAGAGTATGTTTTCAAGACCACTACAATTTTAAACAGTTCAAGCCTAGATTAAACAGTTATTTTACTCTCCTATCAACACAAAACGTAACCTTCTATTTAGAGTGGCCCCTAGGCTTTGTACAGGGTGAACTCTACTGTAAAAATAATCAATTGATTTACAAGTTCGCTATGAGTTTGTAATAATTATTGACAAACACTTTCAATAGTTATAATTTGGCTCCAAACGAAATATGTTGCAGATTCGAGAGTAAGCAAACTAAATAACTTATTCTTCACTTTTAAAAAGGAAAAAAAATGTTTTAAATTGTTTACTGTGTTGTTTAATAAAATTAAAGAAATAATTAAATTGCGAAGTAGTATTTTTTTTAACAAATCAGGATATTTATATTTTAACGACAGGTTTGCGAAACGTAAAATTTGTCAATCTTAACAAAAATGTCAGCGATATAATCAACAATTCGAAATAATGTTTCGATTTTAGAAAATTCTAATATTCGAAAATTGGAAAAATGCAATATAAAATTATACAGACATCGTCAGTCGTTTTAATCAAATTTATTTAGATGAATACATATTATGAAATATAAGTCTGTTAAGTGCCATACATGATACACACATGACTCTCTCGATCCATGAAATGCGAGGCGAAACATTTTCCCACACGAGGCTGACATTTCTTTCTGTAGTAGACTGGTTGCCAATGATTGCTACAATGATTGCTACAGACCCCAATGTGCCCTGCTATTCAACTAATAACTGGCGAGAGAAGAGATGGATTTATATAAAGTAAATCAGTTAAGTGTCATACGTGGTACACGATGTGGGCGATCATGTCTCGAAAGAGACATGACTGACTGGGCAGACGATCATCCCGCAGTAGGTTGTCATTTGTTTCTGCGGTAGACTGGTTGCCAGCCAAGGCTATAGAACCCAACTGTTCCTATTATTTAACCCATAACTGTAAGGGGGAGACGTATTAATACCTTTCCCAGGGGTGTTTGTGCCGAAGTGAATGTAAGGAATTCAACAGGATTTCAAACTCGGCTTCCCGATTTGTCCTTCCGAGTCGATATCCACTGCATCACAACGAACATTCTAGATGGATTTATATAAATTCAGTCAGTTAAGTGCCATACGGGATACACACTTTGGGGGATCATGTCTCTTTCCAGACATGATCGATTGAGCATAAGATTATTACGCTGCAGTTTACCATTTAATTTCGTTCGCGCATGAAACACTTTCGTTACTCGGTGTTGACTTTTATATTTACATATATTTTATACCTAATATTGATCGCTTTTACTTATAATTAACAATTAGTTAAGTGTCATAAGGTATACGCTTGGACCTTCATGTTGCTTTCCGGACATGACTGAATGGGTAGAAATTTTTTCCCACAATAGGTTGCCATTACTTTCTACAGTAGGCTGCGGTACAGTGGTTGCCAACCAAAGATCTAGAACACAATCTGTCCTGTTATATAACCCACAGATGGAGGGAGAAGCAACGGGTTAATAAATTTACTGATATTATTTGCGCATAAGCGAATGTTACGAATTGGACGTAAATTCGAAACCGTCTGTTCGATTTCTGGTTCCGAGCCGATATCCACTGCACCACAACGCACAACTAATACATTAAATGTGTATTTTTATCAAAAATATACATGCCTGTATGTGTCTTTCTCTATGAGCATGTATATTTGTCTGCTAGAGTGTGTGTGTGTGTGTGTGTGTGTGTGTGACACCGGTAGCACACCGTGTTTGATGTCAGTGAAAAAGAATTATCACTAGTAAATCTAAGTCTAGGTTAACTGGATTTGTAAAAGTAAGTTATGTGGTTATAATGTGTTAATGATTTCCCACTAAGATTCTCTGCTCAATTTCTGGGATTTTATTAATGATCTGCCTACAAAACTGTTTAGATCCTTGTTAAATATTCATAAGGATGTTACAACTTTTTATAGACGCACTTTCAAGTATCTAGTTAATCGAAGCCTTGCAGCTGGTTTCTCTCGCCTTTGACTTCTTTCTAACATCTCAATGGGAAAATAACTTGCATGTAACTTTCAATAGGTAAAAAAAGAAACACACGTCTGTTTACTTTTATAAGCACCGTTCCGAACCACCTGAGTTTTTTCCAGTCACGATTAACAAATCGATTCCCAATGAATCTTTATGTGTTTAACGTCTATTGGATTTTCAAAATCACAACAGACCTCAAGCTGAAATGATAGCCATCAATCTCTGTTAAAATTGTTGGAAAAAAAAAAACTCAGTTTTCCCGACCCCTTCAGGAAATACCTGATTCCCTCATGTCATGCAATATGTTTATAAAATTTAAATTATAACCCCTATAAAATAAATAATGAATCTCAATCTTCACTTTCCAGCCTTGATAGGGATCAAAGTCGTTCTCGCGTTTTCATGAAGACGTAATTTTACCAAAAGATGCAACTTTGCAAGCCTGTCACTAATCTATCGCTATTTTCATGTCAAATGTTAAGACAAGTCTTTTTAGTATTGCCAGCTTAAACATTCATATTGGGATCTTGCATACGTTCTTGCCGTTTTTCAACAGATGGCCTTCCCATCTGCGTGCGTGTAGTTTCAGATATTAAAGCATCTATAAGAAAGTATAATAAGCAAGCTTGAAATTCAGAGTATGTCATTTCACCGAAGTGTAAACACTTTTGCTTTTCATAGATATGTAGGATTTCGTGCTAAAGAAAATGTATTTGCGGGAATTTTACCCTCACTACTTTATTCAAAAAAAAAAATCTGCAGCTGAAGCACAGAGAATCTTTTTTCAGATTTACGACGACCATGCTCTGTCAAAGACAACATTCAGAGATTGGTTTAGAGGCTTCAAAGTTAATGATTTTGATGTAGAAGATAAAGAACGTTCTGACTTACCGAAAAAGTGTGAAAACAAAGAATTGGAGGCATTACTGCATAAAGACTCATGTCAGGCGCAAGCTGAACTTGCAGAATCATTAGTACTTGTTTACACAAGAGTTTCGAAACGCTCAAAATGTATAGGAATGATTCAAAAGCAAGGGCATTGAGTGCGGTATAAGTTGAAGCCGAGAGACTTCGAACGGCGCCTTGTCACATGTGAACAACTTTTCAACATCATAAAAAGAAAGGTTTCTGGCATCGTATCGTAATTGGCGACGAAATGTAGACACACAATGATAACCCAATGCGTAGAAAATCATGGGTTAAGCCCCGTCATGCTTCAACATCGACATTCAAAACAATTGATGCGTTTGAGTCGAGCATTGAAGAAAAAAAAACAGCCGCTATACGAGAAGAGACCACGACAAAGTGACTTTCCAACATGACAACGTTAGGCTACATGATTCAAAACCAGTAAAAGCCTTCATAGAAAAGATTAAATTGGAAGTACTACCCCACACGCCATATTCACCAGACACTGTCCTATCTAATTATCACTTACATGACCTGACTGAGCAGCACTTCCGATCTTATGAAAATGCAAAAAGATGGGTTGACTCGTGGTTAGTTTCAAACGACGAGTCATTTTTTTTCGTCGTGGAATTCAAATGCTGCTAAGAAGATGGAAAAGGTAGTGGTTAGCGATGGAAAATACATATATTTTTCTTACTAACTTTTGTAAATAACACATTACTTTTCATGAAAAATCAGCGAGAACTAACAAGGTCCTTATAGCTTAAAACATGGCATGCCACATTAGCCGAGTTGATGCAGTGTAATTCATTCCGTGTTAAAACGTAAGATCAAAAGTATTTTACTTCCTAAATATTGACACAAAGTATAACAGACTGCCGCTTTTAGCAGTCAGTTAACTTAATATGTGATACAGGCTTAGGAGATCATGTCTCAAAAGACTCACTAGGCAGAAATTTTTCCTTCGACAGGTTACCATTATTTAATGCAGTAGACTGGTTGCCAACCAAGACAATCGAACCCAATCTTTATTGCTGTTCATGTCTTAGTTGAAGAGAAAAGAGATTGTTTCATAGCTTTCTTAAAGTTATTTCTGCGTAAGTGAATCAAATGTATTCGATTGGAATTCAAAATCGGCTCTACGATTTCTCATTCCAAGCCGATATATATTACACCACAACGCAATCCTGGGTATGACAGTAAACTGCATCCGGCAGCAAGGACTCTGATCGGGAGATTATAATAACATGGAACCACTTTTTAACTGCTGTTGTTCCCAGTGTCACCCTGACCCGGAGTGGTAGCACGTCTTAGGCTCCCAGCTATGGTCAAATATGTAAATCCGAAATCTATAGTGACAATACAGACTTATAGAAATATATATATATAAATATACTTTTTTAGAAAAATATACATTTTAGAAGAAAAATTATTACCAACAATACATTTTTGAAGAAAAAAATTACTAGCAATACATTTTTTAATAAAGAGAACGAGAAATTTTCTTCAGTTTTGTAAAATAAATAAAAACAAAGTTTTCATCAAAATCTGACTAAATCAAACTTCGCATTGTAAGCAAACATTAAAGAAATTCCTTAAAACCTTACATTTTTGGCATTATATAACCCAAATCGATTGATATGACGTTAAACAAAACTCAAACTCAAACACACACAACGCGCATCCTCGCGTGCATAATTCTCTGAAAACTTTCATCTGGACTTCGTCAAGCCAAGTGTCATGTGATTTCTACCCACGAATCATCCTCATAATCTTCATTTTTTTACCACTTCCGCTTAACTATCTTTAACTATCTAATTAACTATCATTAACTATCTAATTAACTATCATTAACTATCTAATTATATATAACTTTTTAACTATCACACACTTCATACGGAATTACAATTTCGACAGTAACGTAAACAAATGGCAAATTATACATTAATGAAAAATAAATAACATCATCCAACTTCCAAAGAATATTCATTTAAAAACTTTCTATCTTTAGCAATAGATTTCATCTAGATTTCCTTAACAATTTTGTTGGTTTTAAACATTTTTCTAATCCGAATATACACGGCCGGCCATAATTATTAGGCCACCACAGTTTTAAAGAATTGTGTATTTCATACTCTTCTTAATATTTATTGCTAAATGGATAATTCTAAATGAAAATAGAATAGTCCTTTTGTTAATACTGCACAATAACATGTGCGTCAAATAAACTGTACTGGTGTCCAGTTTTTGTGCTCTCTTCCCCATGCTAGACTCTTCTTATTTGTAAAAATAAGTACTAAAAATAGTATGAAATACTTCTTTTTTTATACTGGTGAGGCTTAATGGAAAATTTCAACAATTCTAAAATTAAATATATTAATGCTTTAAAAAAAAGTAAACTCAACACTAGTTTAGAATACTCTGTTAAAAACACTGTAGGCAGAAATAAGCAGAAATCACTTAAACGTAACAGTATTTGGTTTAAACCCCCCCAGTCGTAACGTCCTAACTATTATTGATAAAATATTCCTTAACTTAATTCATAAAATTTCTACTATTCACACACTAAAAAAATCTTCAACAAAAACAATGTCAAACTTAGTCATAATTGCGTTAAAAACATAAATAAATACATTTCACCACATAATGCTATCTAAATACCGCCACTCATTTTCGATACCAAAATTTCAATTGAAATTATAAAAATAAATAAGTTAACTTCCAGCATTACAATTAGCTTTAAGTGAAAGCCAAGAGATTAAATTTTAATTCCAGAAAGAAAAATACACTAATACACTAATGTCTTTTAAACCGAAATTATATTGATTTTAATCTAATTTTTTCGGAATTGAAAAACAAAATTTAAATTTCCCACCATTTTTGATGGATCGAAAACAGTACGTAAACAGTAGCCAAATTTCTGTTTTAAAAATCTTGTAAAAATAAATATGCCTCGTTAACACGTCATTTAAGTCAACTTTTAAAATTCAATCTTACCTTTATCTGATTTCAATCAAGTAATAATTGCTTACTGCCAGAAATTTACAATAAAAAACTTTTTAACACCGATAGCTCTCTTTTATCTGCGTTATCTGGGTGACGAAAGATATGACATCTGGAATTTCTCAAGAACGTTAAAATGGTGGCGTAGAAATGTGCCAAAATTTCAATTAGGTTAAAACATAAAATTTTCAAATTTTAATTTCTTCTTTCATTTATTTTTTTGGTTTTTAACTAAATAGCAAAATTAAAAATTTAACTTAATATTTTCAGCAATTATATAACCTTTTATGAACTTTTAGTTTAGATTTATAGCAAGATATTTGAATTTTGATGTTTTCTGAATAAATAAAAATTTAAAAATTAAAATTTTTTTTAGGATAATTTTAATTTAATAATAAAGAATGAAATTAAAATAACCGAACTAAGTTATATTATGTTATTTATTAATAAGTTATCATTAAGTTTAAGGCATGGTATTTAATTTTTATGGAAATATGTTATGTATCCTACGGAACATCGTACTTAATCAAATGGAACATCTTACTTCATCAAAAGAAACATTCACACACACACACACACACACACACACACACACATTTTTTAATTACTTTAAAATATATTTGCAGAAAGATTTTTATTAAACTTTTCAATTTTAGGTAGGCAATATAATCATCAATTCCTTACTTATAAAGTCGACTTGCAATCAACATTTAAAGATTTTTAAAACTTTATATATTATTAAATCATTTAATAATAAAAAAATGAAAACAATTCTTTTAAAATTTTATTATTAACTGGATTTTTTTTTAGAGTAAAATGTCTATAATAGTTATTATTTATTCCAACAATTAAAAGCTTATCAAATTAAATTATATCAGATTTATATTTCATTTTTTATTTTAGTATTTGGAGAAGGTTTTCGGATAATGATTGCAAACTTAAACTAAAAAGTAGATGATTTATATTCCCCAATGAGTCCTGCGTTGAACTAATAAAACAAAAGTTAGCCATCAACATTAAATTTATTAAAATTTCATGGATTTACGTGGAGTGGGGTAACAGGGGTAAAAATATTTTTATCAAGATTTTTAAGAAATATCAATTTCAAAAGTAATTTCATTCATTTGTGAAAGAGGACTGAAAGTTTCATTAAAATCCGACAATTATTTGAATTTTGCGACAATATCTAAATTAATGTTTGTCACCGAAAAAAAGTGGGTAAGGCAATCATTACGTTTCCATTCTAAACAGTCGTAACGTTTTTTATTTTAAATTTTTATCCACATGTAACCATAGATTATTTAAAATTTAATCTTGTTATTAAAAAAAGCAGTAAATTTACTTTACAAGATTTAATTCCCATGAACATCGAGTGAACTTAAATTCAAATCTATTAAACAGTCATTTTAAATTATGCACCTGATGACTGCATAACGCATGAAACTCTGAGTGTATAATTAATAATAATACGGCTCTGTTCATACACTGTTTTATTAACTCCTGATAATAATACTATATATATGTATGCCCTCCTAATATATATATTTTTAATATAAGTCGATATGTATATATATATATATAATTTATTTGTTTAAAAATTAATTTTAATCCATATTCGTATTTGATATATTGTTTCTAATTAAACAGTACTCACACACACACACACACACACACACACACACACACACACGCACGCACGCATATATATATTTCTTCCAGCCAGGTTATTTATAGGAAAATTTTTGTCATTCAGCAGGATTTCTCTCATGAATAATCTGGTCGGTATATATATATATATATATATATATATATATATATATACTATTTACGCTCACACACCCTGATTGCGCACTCTGGAGGAATGGTTGATTTGAAAAAAACAGTAGCTACTCTAGCATCTACGCATTGCTCATTCAGTAATGAATTAGAGCATTCTAGCTACTGGCGTATGATACATCATACGCTAAAAGTTTACTTCTTTCTATCGAGCTTAGAGGTAGAATTGCCGACCAATTCAGTCGGGTTTCCATCCTGGGTTAAAAGCGATCGAATGTCTAACCGTACTAATGTTTTGCGATACAACGGAACAGATCTGTTCGCAGATGATTATATATATATATATATATATATATATATATATATATATATATATATAATCCTCCGCGGACAGATCTGTTTCGCAGAGCTCATCAGTACAGTTAGACTCCGAATGCTTTTGACCCAGGATTGAAACCCGAACGAATTGGCGTCAGTCGGCGAACAAAATATTTACTCAAACAGGTGTATCGATTAGAAATTATATTCAAATAAATAATTTAAATATGACGTTTGTTAATTCAATTTCTTTCACCTCAAGAGCTTTCCGTAACAATATATATATATATATATATATATATATATATATATATATATATATACTACCAGCCATAATTATTATGCCACCCCAGTGCTTTTATAAAATGATGTATTTCATACTATTTTTTAGTATTTATTGCCAAGAGAATAATTGTAAATGAAAATAGAATGGGTTTTTGGTAATTCTGCACAGTAATGTGCATCAAATGAATTTATAAATGTTTAATGAAAACC
>JBBBDQ010000815.1:2842500-3007500 GCA_037127315.1 Ascarosepion bandense | reverse complement strand
CTCACATTTTCGGTCTATAGTATTCTCAGTATGCTGCTGTAGAACCACATTTCTGTTGCTTCAAGTCTCTTCCTCAACGATTAGTAAACAAGTAAACAGATAAATCCTCTTATTCGCGAATACAGATTTCCTAAAGCCATCAGTGCAGGTTTAAATCTAGCGAAAAGTCAAAGCTAGGATTAATACATCTGATATTCAAGGTAGCTTCTTGCTGCATGCAACAAGAGTAGCATGTCATTGTCATAGCTATCCATGAGAGTGATTAATATTTTACACGCCCACGTAGATCACATTTTCTTTATAATATCTTCTCGACTGTGAAGGATAATAGATATAACGGACTCTGTTACGAAATATGTGTCTATATCACACATGGGTAATGACTAAAAATGGAATTTGGAATTATAAAATTATGCTTGTATGTAAAAAAAAAATATCCCATACCTTTATATCAGAATATCCAGTTGAATTCGGCGCTTTTAACTTACAACAAAAAACACTCTTAGGAAAAGCATTAATCCGTCGCTTCTCTCTCCGGCTATGTGTTGAATAGCAAGACGTATCGGGTTCTATAGCGACCAATCTAACCCAATGGCAACCTACTGCGGTAAAATCATATGTCCAGTCAGTCATATCTCTTTCGATATATGCTTATCCAAGTGTGTATCACGTAAGGCACTTAAGTGACTGACTGACTAATATAAGGGACTAAGACATAATCAGAAACAGGGTGTTAAAAATTTATTGATCACATAATACGGAAAGAAAACTTAAGAAATTCGACACTCACAGGACTTACAGAATGCTAATCGGACATTTTGAGGTTGCAATCCAGTAATTTGCCTACCTCGAGAGAATGGTTGGCAGAAAAGGGATTTATGAGTGATGGCAAAAAGATAAAACATGTAAAGGCTACAAGGGATTTTGTTTTTTGCAGTAAGGTTCACACTTGACAAAGACCGGGGGGTGGGGACTCAAGTAAGAAGACAAGTTGAGCGGGTAAGAGGGGAATACAGCACTAGATTTAAACAGGTTAAGACTGTAGCGACCGGGGAAGCTTCCTCTTGTGGTTGGTTCAACAAAGTAGAGGAAAGTAACTGTTCGAGTGGAACTTATGCTTACCGATTAAATATGGAGAGAATGTGTATGGTTTGTTGATATGTAAGTGGCATGGTCTGTTGTCCAAGGTATAAACTGATGGAACCAGGGAATCTAGCTCGTCAGAGTACTTTCCGTGGAAGGAGTCATAGAGAAACAGAGGACTATTTGGAATGTGGTTTGTACATGCTATTGTTCAGGTTAAATATTACGCCTAGAAAGTTGATCACTTTGGCACTAGTGGTGGTATTGTTGTTAAGTTCAAAATTCTTTAAAAATATTTAATCAGGTACTTTTTTCGTCGGTTTGTTTTTCGTCGAACTGTTTTTCCGAAGAGGAATAATCTGTTGTCTCTGTACAGGCGCAAAAATTAAATTTATTTATTTATTTATTTCCTTTTTTCCTTAATTTTTTCCTTATTATTTTTTACCTTATTGTTTGTCTTAATATTTACACTGTTCTATTATATTATTTTTTTTTCATATATATTTTAAATGCCTTACATTCATAAAAAATATATGAGTGGTGCAACTTGGACTAAACATACACATCTACCTCTAACTAAATTTACATCAATTTAACTTTTATGATTTTAATCTTTAATTCCGTTTTCATGTTTAAGGTTCAATACAAACCAAATTAAATTATACATGTAATAAATTAAAAAATAACATTTGGGATTCATAATTCATAACGAGCTTCAATAACGCGAGAACCAAAAGTAAAAATTCAAATCTAGAAACGGTTAGTTTATAATATGCACTTGATGAGTGCATAGTGCATGAAACACCGAGTCGTGCCATAGACGTACGCTCTCACCCCCTGATTGAGCACTCTGGAAGAATGATAGACTTTGAAAAAAAAGAACAGTAGCAACTCTGGCATCTATGTATCGATCCTTCAGTAATGAATTAGGGCACTCTGGCAATTGGCGTACGATAAATGATACGCTAAAATTCTACCTCCTTCTACCGAGCGCCTATAGCCCAGAAGTAGAATCGCCGACTGACGCCAATTCGGTCGGGTTTCAATCCTGGGTTAAAAGCAATCGGAGTCTAATCATACTCATGAGCTGTGATACAGCGAAACAGATCTGTCTGAGGATGACTATATATATATATATATATTAGAAGAATACTTACATGCGTTCTCAAAATGCTTAGTACATGTTTTCAATCTTTTGAAACGCCTGTCACTTATGGTGAAGGAAATGACTCGTAAAAGATGTACTAGTATTTTAACATCTCGCCATATCTATCTTAAGTATTTGAGGTAATACACGGTTCCTAGTTTAAGCGTATTTTTTTAATCATATCACCCCAAGCAAGGCGGTAACGCCACTAATGCGCAGGGGGTTACGTAAGTTTAAAAAGATTGGAATATAGAAAGCCGGAAACCACGTCCTAAACAGGGAACAAGGGATGAGCCTCTTCACCTGTTCAATAGATGAGGGTGGAGTGTGAACCGAGCAATAGTTTAGTCTATCTACTCCACTGGATTTGTCATTTTTAATCTTTTGTATAAGAATCAGAACTCTTAATCTCTTTATTTTTTAACCTATGCTCATGAGAAGAAAATGTTCATACAACAGATTTAATGATCTGACACAAATCATTTTCAAAAATGCTTAGAACAAATATATGAGAATCCATTGCTCTCAGAAGAAATATATGGTAGCGTACGGGCAAATGAAAGCTTGAAATATTTAGATTTTTGAATTGTAAAGAGAAAATACCTCTTAATATCTTAAGTAGTTGAGGTAATACAGGGTATTTAGTTCAAGAGTATCCACTGGATTTGTTATTTTTAATCTTTTGTTTAAGATTCATCTGTGGATTTTACATATTTAATGTTTTCACATTCAATGATGGAATTTTGGATGCATTTTAATCACTATATTTCCGGAAATAATAAAGATTAATTAACAAATAAAAAATGACATGTACTTTCATGAAGATTGCGCTATAACTGAACAACAGTAGCCGATAAAAAATGGATCGATATTAATAATGGTAAGCGAAATATCTCCTTTGGGGAAATTGAAATAAGATATCATAAGCCAACAAAATCGTGGCATTTTAATTTTGGTTTAACATGTTCAGATTTTTGTTAGAATAGAGAATACAGTCAGCACATCCCTGCCAAAAACAAAAAAAAATGATTTATTGGTAGATTCAACGTTTCAGCCAATATGGCATCATAGGTAACTTATCACTGTAGAGAAAATCTATAGTCTTGTGGGGCTTATAGGTTAAAACGAACAATGAATTTACTCACGCTAACAAGATTAATGAAGAATTTAGTGTAATAATGACGAGGAAACACAAGGGTGGTTTTAACATACAAGGAATTTATTCATGAATTTAAACACATACACTCGTGTCAGTAGTTCGTATTAGGAAAATAAATAAACATTCTTAATCCGTTTAGTTTTAATCTATACTCATGACAAGGAAATGTTCATACAACAGATTAAATGATATGACACAAGACTATTTTCAAAAATGCTTAAAACAATTATATGAGAATTCGTTGCTCGATGAATAAATATATGGTGGCGTACGTGAAAATATAGACGAAGAGAGCTTGAAATATTTAGATTTTTGGATTGTGCAGAGAAAATAATTTAAAGTACTGTGTGCTTGTTAGAAGCCGATAATATGGTTAGCGATGAATTTTACATGGTGAGTATTTCAACGCTGGTGGCGAGGAACTGAAACGTAACCTTTCACAAAACTTCAGGCCTCCTTCTATTAATTTAATTTTTCCACTCATTTTATATGAGACAATTTCACGAATCTTTTTTCTTCTTTTTTTGATTGGCTAATTTCTGTGAAGACAAGGTTTTCATTGATTCAAAAAATTTCACCGAATCCCGGAAATTATTTTCTTTCTTTTTCCTCAGTTCTCTGAAAATGAGAGCTGAAGAGAATTGCTGAATGGATTTATTATTATTATGCACTCACGGATACTAGACTGTTCGCAGATGAATCGTACAACTGAGCGAAACTCTGTTAAATAAGAAAGAAAAAAAATCGATTTACAAACAGTCTGACAAGTTGAAACTGTCTCCGATGTTCTCACATTGCATACGAAAAGATAATTTGCACGTGCCAATCAGTCAATTAAGTGCCACGTGATACACGCTTTGGGCGATCATGTCTGAAAAGAGAGATGACTGACTGGACAGAAGATTATCCTGCAGAAGGTTGCCATTACTTTCTGCGGTAGACTAGTTGCCAGCCAAGAATATAGAACCCAAACTGTCATGTTATTTAACCCATAACTGGATGGAAGAAACGGATCCATATCTTTCCCAAGGGTATTTGCGCTTAAGTGAATTCAAAGAATTCAAATGATAGTCGATCTCGGCTTTCATGATTTCTCGTGCAGATTACACGCGATTTACGGAGCCGCTTCACAAATGTAAAACGTATAAGCATTCTATAACAAGGAAGAGTGATGGAAAATTTTCAAGAAACGACTGAAAATGCAGATACCTGCTTGCAATTTCAGTGTGTCTCGTTGTCAGCATATCTAGATCAGAATGGACATTGATGTGCAAGTATGCAATGACAAAATCTTAAGCGCATGCGTTTTTAATTAATTCTGTTTTATATACATTATTTGAATCAGTAAGGCTAAAACCAGGCAAATTAAAATCACCTAAACCTCTTAACATTTCCTTTACTTACATCCGGGGTATCCGAACCAACTTCTGCAGCGTTGAATCTTTCCTCCATCAAAGGTCCTCTGACATCCTAGCTCTTTGTGAGATTTATCTCAACCCCTCAATTCTCTCATCTGACTTCTTTATCCCTGGCTACATTACCCTCTTCAGGAAGGATTCCAGTGTCCGCATGCATGGGCTTGGTGCTTACGTCAGTGAACGCCTTCCTCTAGCTATGATCATCTCTCTTGACTTCCTAAATCATTCTTGCATGTGTTTCCGTCTCTCCCTTCTAAGCTCAGTCAGCTCTCTCTTCTTTCTCTACAGCTCCCCCTCATCTTTTGACTGTTCCGTTCTTGACAGCATCTCCAATGATATCGACAAGGCCATTTCCTTTCTTCCTTTTGCCAATATATTTTTGTTTTTGCTGAGTGGCTGAAGAACTCCGTCACAGATCTTGCTGATGTACACACCATGAATTTTTCAATCACTCAGTCACTTACGCAGGTGGTGGAGTTCCCTCGGCTTTTCTGTTAGAACCTTAATGGATACAACTCACTACTAGATCTCTGCTTTACCTCCACCACTGACTCTTTCAATGTCAAGCAACTCTGCCCTCTCGGAAACTCTGACCATGTGGTGGTTTCTGTTAGCATCTCCTTCCGCCACCAATCCACTCATGAACCGCAGACCAGCAGAATATCTTACTGCTACCAAAGAGCTGACTGGGACTCGTTCCGCAATTTCCTGTTTGACGTCCCTTGGAATAAAGTATTTAACCTTCCTGTTAAAGACTGTGCGGCTGAGATCTCCTCTTGGGTTAAGTCTGGAATCGATGCTTTCATCACTTCCATGAAGTTGAGACTTAAATCCCACTCATCTCCTGGTTCTTCCCTGCCTGCTCAGCTGCCATCGCCCACCGAAATCACATCTTTCGGCTTTTTCGGAGTCACGCTTCGGACAATAACAGGCGCTTTTTTGCCTCGGCTAGCCATGAGTGCGAAAAGATACTTAAAGGAGCAAAGCTGATGTTTGCATCCAGAATAAAGCAGCGCATAGCATCCCGTAAGTTTGGCTCCGAAAACTACTAGAGACTCTGTAAAAGCGTGCTAAACAACAGTAAGCCCTCAATTCCCATTCTAATCAACGAATATGAGGTCCTAACCACTTCAATAGACAGGGCTGAGTGCTTCGCTCGCAGATTCACCACTTACTCGATACTGGACTCGTCTGGAGTATCTGTATCCGACTTATCTCCCCGAGCTCAGGCCCAACTGACTGATATTCTAATTACTCCCTCGGTGGTTCAGAGCTTGACCCTCATAAGTCGAGTGGTGTCGACGGAATACCAATCATTGTCCAAACGAAAAGTGCTCCTGAATTCTCGTCTGTTCTCTCTAAATTCTAGAATTACTAACTCTCTGCTTCTTGCTTCCCTGCCTGCTGGAAATCCTCATCCGTGTTTCCTATATTTAAAAATAAAGGAAAACCTTCTGACTCCGCTAATTATCGCCCTATCAGCCTCCTACCATTTTTCTTTGGCAAAATTTTCAAAGCCATGATCAACGCCGTGGTGATACAACATCTCTCAGTCCACAGACTCTTCTCTGACAAATAGTATGGTTTCCGCTTTACCAGGTCCACTGCTGATATGCTCATGTCCATCACTGAATATATACACCAGGTACTCGACAAGAACAGCGAAACCCGAACTGTTGCCCTTGTCATCTCCAAAGCGTTTGACATGCTGGCCTTCTATGCAAGCTGCGGGGCTATGGTATAACTGGACAATTGTTTGACCTAATCCAGTCATTCCTTTCAAATCGTACAATCAAGGTAGTATTGAACGGCCAAGCCTCCCAATATTACCACACGAACGTGGGTATCCCTCAAGGCTCTATTCTAGGTCTTACACTTTTCTTTATCTATATTAACGATCTCCTCGATGTAATAAGATCCCAAGTATGCATATACGCTGACGACACTATGGTTTACTCTCTTCTCGATCAAAAAACTGCCGAGGCTGACCTATCCACTTCGGAGCCCTCGACCAAATCCAACGGAGAATCTGTAATGTGATTGATTCCGACTTGGCAGATAGGATACAGTCGCTTTCTCACCGACGCAGTGTGACTTCCCTGTGTCTTTTTTATAAATAATTTCACGGATTCTGCTCCTATGAACTTAGCTCACTGGTATCCCCTATATATGAATTTCTTCGAGTCACAAGATTAGCAACTAGGTCCCACCCTTTTACTGTGAAACCGATAAATTGTAAACGCATATTCTACTCCACCAGCTTCTTTTCTCGCACTTTCCTCATGTGGAATTCACTTCCACTTTCCAGACTGCTACAATCTTCAACAACTCAAATGTAAAGTCAATAATAATGTCCTGTCTCACTAACTTACATTCTCTCTCTCATTCTTTTTTCTCCGTCCACCCCGATCTCATCAGTATTCTCTTCCTTCTCATACTCTCTTCCTGACACCCCCTGTAACCTGTCACTCTTTCACATATCATTACTCATATGTAACCCCCTGCACAATAGTGGCAGTAATATTCCTTGCTTGGGGCTACACAATTTATATATATATATATATATATATATATATATATATATATATATATATGAGCTGTGATACAACGAAACAGATCTGTCTGCGGATATATATATATATATATATATATATATATATATATATCCGAAGACAGATCTGTTTCGCTGTATCACAGCTCATCCGAATTGGCGTCAGTCGGCGATTCTAGCTCTGAGCTATGGGCGCTCGGTAGAAGGAGGCATACATTTTAGCGTGTATATTATCATTATACACGCCCAATAGCTGAGAGTGTTCTAATTCATTGCTGAATGAACGATGCGTAGATGATATCTATATAGTCAATACTCATCTACTAACCTTTAAATGCAAAGTCAATGCTCATCTACTAACCACTGGACTCTAGCTCTCTCCCCTCCCCTGTATAACCTTCCCTTTCTCTCCACCTATGTATCTGTCATCGCACCTGCTTTCTCAGCTTTCTGTTGTTCCTTTCTAACTAGCTTGTACTCCTCACTCTTTTCTAATTAATCTTCTTACATTTATGTAACCCCCTGCACATCAGTGGCGTTTCCACCTTACTCGGGGTGAAATGATTAAAAAAAAAAATATATATATATATATATATATTTTCTTCTCTTAAGTTTACCGGAGAAAAGGAGTTTAATTGATTGTCTTTCCTTTTTGGCTGCTGTGGTCCATAGGAATAATGGCAAGTTTTTGACTTCTGTATTTATGAAGGCTACTTTTTCGAGACTTTATACACGTTGGGACTCTTTTATCCACGAGAACGTAAAATAAATGTGATTAAGACCCTGAATTACAATGTGCTTATAATCTGTTTCGATTTCTTTCCTCTGCGCTGAAACTGACTCTAAAAAATGACATTTTCTAAAAATGAATATCGAGTGAATGTTTTGGATACTGTTATCTGCGATGTCAGCAATAACTTTTATATGGTCAATTCGCATCTTGTTAAAAAATGTTCGATTTATTTGCGTCTTCCCTTTTATTGGTTCAGAGGGAAAAACTTTATCTATGCGGATTTCACGTTTTATTAACAATTGTCATTTTTTCGGCTAATTTTTTTCGTCAAGATATTCTGCCCCCCTCATCTTGTTAATTCCGTGATTTATAAATAAGAATGAAGTTGTGGACACGACTACATAGGGAGGACATCTCAACGCTTAGATTTGCTAACAAAAACAACACTTACCTCCTAAGATTATGAATCCGGCTGCTAGTAATGGCCAACTAGTTAATACATCAGGGTCGTATCTTGCAAATCATATTATAAATAGCAGGAATTGTGTCTCTGGATTTAGTGTGGACGGTTTTTCTATCTTATCAGGGTCCCACTCTTCTATCCGTTTAAAGGTTCTGGAGTCTTTATACATCAGCTCCTGCAAACCTTCTCTCTGTAACCAGCGGGATTGTTAATTGGGTTTGAATGTTATTGTGCTCTAGTTTTGCTTATACATTTTCCCAATAGTCAACCTCTATTTATTTTACATGTGTCTTATTTTAATTCCCAGGAGAAAACTTGATAAGACTGGGATGAAACCGATTGTTTTTTAGTTATTGGAATTTAGATTAAAGAATGCCTTTTAATTTACGCTTATTTCTTTCTATTGTAAAATTTTGTACAAAAAAAAAATATATATATATATATTCATTTTAAAAATGAATAATATTCCAATGTTCTACAATGTAATTGTTTAGAACACTTTTTAATACAAATGTATACTAGTCTAACCCTATTAGGACCTAAAACTAATTATTAAACAATCAATATATATATATATATATATACATATATATATATATATATATATATATATATATATATGTATATATATATGTATATATATATATATATATATATATATATATATTCAAAATCATAAAATATTATTAAGGTAACAAATTTAAACTTTGCCAAAATGTCAACAGTTTATTTTTAATTGTTACATCCTGATTTATTTTTGTTCTTCCTTGTTTCTTACATTCTATATTCTCAGCGTCATTTAGAAGGACGCAATTGTATGAATATTTTGCAGCTGCCTAATGAAAATATGTCCATTTATTATTCCATTGCGTTTTAAGAATAACATAAACAAACAACACTGCGACAATCACGCCACATGCGCAACATTAACTTTCATCCATAGAATTCAAATCCGTCATGATTGGTCAAGATATTTAATTGTCAATCTACTGTATTTTTATTGAATATTGTTCGATGCAAACCATATTTTATAAACTATCATGATATTTTTAACGAAGTTAGTATGAAGCTCTTACTAATAAACTGGTTCAGCTAAACGGAAAATAATTATGACTCAATATAATAATATGACTAATATGTCTCCATTTCATTGTGAAAACCTCGTTTGTAATAAAAAACGAAAATTTATTATAACTCAATATAATAATATGACTAATATGCCTCCATTTGTTTGTGAAAACCTCGTTTGTAATACAAAACGGAAATTAATTATGACTCAATATAATAATATGGCTAATATGTCTCCATTTGTTTGTGAAAACCTCGTTTGTAATACAAAACGGAACTTAATTATGACTCAACATAATAATATAATAATTATAATAACAATTACTCGCTTGTAATAAAAAACTCAGTTTTATCATGACATGTCTTTTACAAATAACACAGACCTACAAAAAGAGCCACATAAAACAAACAAATGTAGAGAATTTGTGAAAATGTAACATATATTATGATCGCATAAAAAATCATCCAGATGAACAGTAGATGATTACATTCATTGTAATAATAAGGCTCATCTCCGAAGAAAATGTAGATAATTCTAAAAATGTGCGCGTCTCAAATTCTCTTGGGATATCAATTGAGTTTGTGTATATTTTTTAGAATCGATATTTACACTATTTATATAGCACTGACTGTTGTCCTCATCTTTATTTCATATTCACGACGTTGTACGCTTCGGCCTTCTCCACGATCTGTCTTTATTTCTGAGATTAGTATTTGCAACTATTTACATCGTTCTGGATGTTGTTTTCATAGTTATTAATATATTCACGACGTGTCGATCGTTATGCACCCGTCCTTCATCAGGAAATGTCTATATTTCTGAGATGATGTACTGTTACTCTTTAGATTTTTCAGATTGTTGTCCCCATGTTTATTGTTATATTCAATATGTACCGTTCGTTCTACGCTTTGGTTTTTTCAGGATCTGTCTATATTTCAGCGATGAGGTATTGGATCTACACTGTTCGTATTGTTTGGACTGTGTGTCCTTATGTTTGTTTCCATATTCCCCAAGTTTAGTACATTGTAAACTTCGACCTTCTTCAGTTGCTATACGTTGGAATTTTAATCTGGTCACTTTATTTAGTCCACTGGGGTAGATTTTTCTATTTCCGCATGCCATGTTTTTTTCTAGATATCCCGATTTTATTTAATAAACTTTAAGAACCCAACTATTCAACTTTTGATTTACCTTTGCTGTGGCTATGCATTGAGCTCACATCTTTTTGGGTCAATTCACCTTGATTTCTTTAACCAAAATATTTATCTACAGGGTTATATGACCACAAGAAGGCTGGAGAGTACATCGTAAGAAACCGAAAAACTGCCTGCATAAGGACAGGTAACTAATTCAGCAGATATACAAAGATACAAAGGGTTGTAAACAAGGATGTGTCTTTTCACCAGATCTAATCAACTTGTACAGCGAGACTATGAAGAGGACCTTAGATGTTATGCCAGGATTTGTCATCGGAGGCCACAATTTCAACAACATAATATGCGTAGATTATATAGAGCTGATAGGAGACACGGAAAGGAAACTACAAGGCCTCCAACAGAAGGTAGCTGATGAGAGTGACAAGAAAGGACTACAAATAGACTGCAAAAAAAAACCGAATGCATGGTCATCAGCAAAAAGAGCTGCCTAAAATGAAAAAAAAAAAACAGGTGGAGGATACTAGAATCAAGCAGGTACAAAAATTAAATATATGGTAATTGTTCTAACAGAAGACGGAAAATGTGACACAGAGATGCGAAGGTGAATTTGCATGGCAGAGATGTGTTCCAGAAGTTGAGTAGAGTATTAAGAGACAGGAAAAATTTGATAGAAACAAAGTAAAGAGTACTGGATTACTATGTAATGTCGGCTCTTCAATATGGCAATGATTGCTGGACAATATCATCAAAGATGAAAAAAAACTTGAAGCAATTGAAATATGGTTCTAGAGAAGGGTGCTGTGGATATCATGGATTGAACATGTGAGCAATGATGTGGTTTTGGAAAGGATGGAAACGAATAGGAAATTAATACTGAGCATCAGAAAGAGACAGCTAAAGTTCCTGGGACATGCAAAAATAAATGAGGGCTTCGAGAACCTGATACTAAGAGGCCTGATAGAGGGAAAAGGAGACAGGAAAGCAGCGGATTTTTTTGAAGAACCTGATCAGGTGGATGACAGAACGAATGTTGTGTGGTGTAACAGGAGACAACGTGCTAAGAGCCATCAGAGATAGAGAGACATGGAAAACCATGATCGCCTACGTCCTGGAAGGACGGGTTACATAGAAGAAGAACAATGTTAATAGTTCAAATAGTAAATTGCATTCGTCAATATACCTATGAGTGAAATAATGTTAAAGAACTCTCCCAGTAATCTTGAAAAAAAATTGTATCGTTTGATACTCATTTCCAAACAAAAAATAACCATTTTCATATAACTTTCGCTTGAGCAGTTGCTGAAATTATTGTTTGTTTATCCATTTATTCTTTTCAAACAGAAACATGATAACGACAGCAGAAACCAGATTTGAAATTATTCGTAATGGGAAGTTTTAGTTTTTGCAAGATTTAATTGACAGGAAGGACAAACAAAGCCTTTCAATGACGAAGGGAAATTTATATTAAACAGACAATATGGCGGCTCGTATTCAACTGCCTTTATTATATTGTTGACGAGCGCGAATCCGTTCTTTATTCTCTTTCTTCGTTTTCTCAGTTTATTGATTAATCATATTTTGGTCGAATATTTATCAGGAATTATGAATTGGTTTTTCGAAATAGCTGAGTGGGTAATCTGGAGTAAATCTGCCGAATAAATTTGAATTAATCCGAGAGGATTAATTTGTCATTGATTTTTTTAAAAATTGATTTCCAAGAAGTTAATGACGAAATGAAGAGACAACTGATGGAGAGAAAGAGAGAGAGAGAGAGAGAGAGAGAGAGAACGAGAAAGATTGAACAACTTATTGAACGGATGTATTGTTTAATATGTCTATTGTGATCGAATGTTGGAATAATCAAATTCCTTAGTAAAAGGATTCTGAATGCTACAAAGGGAAACATTAGAGAGATGAGGATGTTAAAAGAAATCATCGGTCGATTAATGGATATTTAGCAATACTCTTTTTCACGAATAGCAAACTTACAAAAAAATCTATTAATATAATAGCTACACGTCGTATCTGATGCAAGCACCATCTCAGGTACAATTTTATTTGTTCATAACGCGCGGAACTACCGCTGTATTTTATACTGCAACTATATTGAAAGGGCATTTAGGGGAGAGAGCGTATGATCTGACATGATCATGATTTTGAAACATCGTCAGTGAGCTGAACATCTCGGTGATGATATTTCGTGACATCAGCAGCGTGGATAGACTTAGAAAATAAAATATGATTCGTGGCATTACAAATGGACATTGTTTTATTGTGACGTCTCTCTCGGTTGAGAGATTTAAAAGAAGCTTAAAGTAAATGGCAACTAGGATCGATCCTTGTCGCAGGAATACCTTCTTTATTAGGCATTTATTTTCCCCAAAGTAGTAGCCTTCAGAGAAAATGGTATATCTACTCTAAGACGGATATCCATCAAATATGACGTTTGCAATCATATAAACACTCTTGTGAAAATTAATTGAAACGAAACGAATGTCTTCTTACAATCTTTCAAACTTTCCCTGGTAAGGTATACGGCGTCTTTTGGCGTTGTTTTTCTTCCGACCGTATTTCCCTTTACGTTTTTGAATGATGGATTCAATTTTTTCTTCTCTTTGATGACACGACTGACAGTTGCAAGGCTGCATCAACAATATCTACGATCTCTTTGTAAGGCTTGCCAGTGTATTCGTGTAGCGTTACACTTTTCTTACGCTTCATTAGATATACGTCCATTTCAAACAATTGCCACGGTCGGGACAATAGTGTCTGGGTAGAATAAAAATCTGATGCCATCAGGGATGTCACAATATTTTCCAAGGCCAAATAAATGTTATACAACTCGAAAATGGATTCATATTACTGCAAATATCTTCAAATGATCTAATCTAAGGAAAAAAATAGAAATCTCTCTCTCTCTCTATATATATATATATATACTAGCAGTATAGCCCAGCGTTGCTCGGGTGTAAGGAAAGGCTTTAAAACTAATCCATGGTTCTGGAGATCAGACTCTTTGGACGTTGGCACGAAAGACTAAAAAGCAATAGTTGTTTCCAGTTAAAGCGAAACCGTAGACTGAAAGAAAAATGAAGTCAAATTTTGATTTCCTGGTATCGATATCAAATGAGTTTTTTTCGTCGTCAACTGAATTTTGAAGACTAAATAAGTCCTCTGAGTAAATGGTGTCATGGCTGAGACTAAGAACTAAAATTATACCTACTTACAGTAAAACCCAAAGCAAAAACTAAAATAAAAGGGCTGAAAAACTGATTTTGATCAGACCCTGTTTCTTGCCTTTTATATATATATATATATATATATATATATATATATATATATATATTACCGATTTTCTGCACTATTGTAAGAACTGCAACCTTGAAACTTCTGAATATCGTTTCTTATGTCTTTGTCCATGAATGCATCAAATTTGATTAAAATTGGACCAACCTTCTATAACCCGATTTTTTCGATTATCGATTTTCGATATTTATCGGGCGTACCTCGACACAAAACCTAGCTAAGAACACTCGCAGACGCTTATAGTACAACTGTATAAATTTTCAAGAAAATTGGTTCAGCAGTTTCAGAGTATATAGGTAACGGATATACACTCACACACAGGCACACACACACACAGAGAGAGACAAAGTTCCATTTATAAATAAGTTTATATATATATATATATATATATATATATATATAGCCTCGTACAAATTAATTGAAACAACTGCATTAGTTTTCTTGCCGCCATAAGTCGAAATTTGTGAATTTTAAAACTTAAGATTTAAATTTTAAACTTAATCTATGAATTTAATAAATTAAAAGTTCTTTTTTGTTAACTAGTAAATTTAAACCCTCTACCGAATACTAATCCCAGCCTTATAGATACTTTTCCTTTTCCTTTTCATTTTACTATCTAGATAACTACTATTTAACATGTAAGAACCTGTAGACCAACTCTTTAGCCCTCATTTTTCCTGCACCTTTGTAATATTTTGTTTTTGTTTTGTTTTTGCAACTATTCTTATTCCCTTTTTGTTTTTCCATGACTATTAATCATATAACTTCCCTGCGCCTTGTTATAATTGTAACAAATGGGTGTGTTTATATACATCTATAAGTTTTTTTGATTAAGATTTTAATTAATTTTTGTGCATGTGTTCTTATATTCTCTTTTTTTCTGGACGTAAATTCTGTAGAAATTGTCGAAATATTCAGTATGTCGAAGCGCTTTCAGCTATTCTTTTAGCCATTATTACGCATGTTTTTAATTTCATTTTTTAACGGAATGTATTTATTTTGTATGTGCTTAGAGTTATAAGTATATTTTATTTTCCAAGCACCGTCACCACATTGTGGCCGTGTTCATAGCTGATGTCATTAGATATTTGCATTTTTTTTCTTTGAAAAACAAATTATAATAGCACCGTTCACGGGCAAGAATAATGTCCAAAATTAATTGAAATATTTAATAATGCTTCAATTACATTTTGACATTTATTTCACAAGTGAATAATGCTGTTATATTTTGTTGCCTACGAGAATGATTCGGATGGAGATGATCATAGAGATGTAGCTTGAGATTTCTTGTTGACATGTAGATGTAAATCCAAACATAATTATTCATGAATTGGGTTCGATTAAGAACACAGTTTCTTAAGGGGCATGGGGATTCATGAATAACATTTCTTCACTGGAATTTGGACATTGCTGTTTAGCTATTGTTGTTGACAAGGAGTTTCCAGTTTGAAGTTGTTCATTTGGGATAGATACCGAAAGGAAAAATATTAAGAGCAGCAAAGGATAGAGGCAAGTGGAAGTACATGATCGCCTACGTCTGTAGTGGATAAGAAATTAAGAATTAAAATCAACCTTTTTCTTCAATTTTACAAAAATTCACAAGACGTGAGAATTCCTCATTTTTCCACAAAAAGAAAAAAAGGATTGACCATGTGCTTAAAGAAAAAGTCGAAACCAGATTTCGCAAGTAGGCGTTAAGTTGGTTTTCGACTAAGAGGAGCGACTTGCAAGACCAAAAAGGACTTTGCGAATAAGTGCGAAAAATCTAGATTACAACAAACGGACTTCATCAGCGTCAGTCAGTCAGAGAGACTCAGATGGAAAGCAGCGAGAAAGACAAAACTAAAATGTAACTTCAACTTCAAATCGACCCGGAGATAAGGTCAGGTCGCACCTTGTTCTCTTCTCCTTATTTTTCGTGGACTGAATACTTTTACTTTTTCTTCTTCATTCAAAGACATTACGACTGAATACATACATACATACGTACGTATGCATATACTCTTTCAACAATTACTACTACAAAACTTGATACTCATAACTTTATCATTGAACACAAATACTACCATTAACTACTTAATAATGTTTCTAATTGCACATTAACTCCTACAACTTATGGTATTCTTTCATTTTAATAAATTTCTATTTTAAAATGAAAAACGTATATTTTATTCTTACACTATTCCACATTATTGCAAACATTCCAACCTGCAACCAACCTTCTGATGAAAAGCTTCTGATAATTCTGATGAGGATAATTCTTGATAACATTTGTCAGTTGTAGGAAGTTCAGTTATGTATGACACAAGGCCAAATCAAATAAAAATTAACCATCTCTCTAAGGCTACACCTCCTGAAAGGAGATGGCACATATAGAAATAGATGAAAATTATATTATTTGTCTGCTGAAAGAATAGCGGAAAACTGTTTCTGCATAATTTATGCCCAGAATAAAATCATAAATCACTAGAAAAATTAAACACAATCTTAATCGAAATAAATTGTGAAACATTTGTAACAAAACATGTAGAAAAGATAGACTGCTGCCCAAATACACACTTACAAACACATAACTTCTCAAATACAGTAGAATTTGCCGTATGCAACCCTCTTCGTCAGCGACAACCTGTCGTTAATGACCGTTTTTCTATGACCGGACGATTTACTAATGTGAATTGACCCTTCGTCAGCGACCACCTGTCGTTAATGACCGTTTTTCTATGACCGGACGATTTACTAATGTAAATTGACCCTTCGTAACCTCCGGCGACTAACATCAACGAATGAAAATCACTGATCAAGCGACCGCTTTAAAAAAAACTATTTTGGTCGTACAGTGCAAACTTCTAAATTAAGAGAAACTAAATGAGTAAGATATTTCATTTTGATTTGATCTAAGTCAGAAACACTTCCTCATTGTTTTGTTATTGTAATATTGTATCAAACTGTTATTTCTTGTTGAAATGTACATTGCCTGAGTTTACCTCACATCGGCTGTTTTGCTAAACATCTATTGTATTTGACATGTTCAAGGGATTTATCGCAGTCTCTGTACTGACTTGGATAAATTCAGTGATTGGGAAAATCACAATTATGTCCCTTTCTCAAATGTATATCTCTTTCGTTTTTTTATAGGTTTATGTATCTATATACTCTATTTTTCTATCTTGGTATATCTATCTGTATCTCTCTGTTTCTCTACCCCCACCCACGATCGCTGTCAGTTTTTTGTATCTTTTTTTTTCATGTATTATCGTATATTCTCTTTTGCTATCACTCACTTCTAAAAGAAAAAACGAAACCGTAAAGGTCGCGAATTTTTCCAACCAACACATTTTATGAGAAATTGCTAGTACTACTACAGGCACGAAAAGGAAAGCAATATCTGATTTTTTCAAAGTCCAATTAATAAATATTTTTTGTGAATGAATATATTGGTCTCTTGTTGTCAGTTGTAAATACGTTTTGTAAAATTTTAAAATGAATTATGCTAAATAATTTTCTTTAAAGTCCGGCCATTTTCTTATGTTCTCATTTATTTATTAAGAAAGTACATGGTAAAATTCTGATATGTACATTCTGATGAGTCTAATATACGTGCTGGCGTAGATAGGTCATGACTATGAGCCTTTAGTGAGCGTCCACCTGCCGTTTGCAACCAGTTTTTGATGGCAGTGAGGTAGTTGCATAAGGCATAATCCAACATATATATATATATATATATATATATATATATACATATATATGGAAAGGGAAACTCAAAACAAACTAAAATAGTTACAAATTAAAATCCATTTCTATGAACTAATAATTTAATTTCATCACGCCATCTTCTATTTGTTTCATTCGGCATCTGGTAAAATGTCTTTTTGAAGAATGAAACGAATAATTGTATGAAAAAAATGAACTAAGTAGTTCATTTCATAGAAATGAATTATAATTTATAACCACTATAGATGACGTGTTGAGTTTTCTTTACAGATATCATATTGCTCTGGATCACATGCTATATTAAACAGAGCTTTTTGGATTATCTTGGGCGTTCACGGATTTTACATAATTATATATATATATATATATATATATATATATATATATATATATATGTGTGTGTGTGTGTGTGTGTGTGTGTGTGTGTGTGTGTGTGTGTGTGCGTGTTTGTTGAATATATGGAGTGAAATCGGACTTCTTTTTTTATCTCTTGTCTTTAACCAGTTCTTTAAAGGAGTTTTATTTAAAGTAAAACATGTTAGATTACGACACATTTCCTATTTTGTTCTTTATTTATTCTATTATATATATATATATATATATATATATATATATATATTTAAACAAAAACTCAGTATTTTATCAATCAATATATATACATATGTATACACACACACACACACACACACACACACACACACACACACATATATATATATATATATATAAAATAAAATAAATTTCGATGTTCAAAACTCTTGAGTGATCATTTCAACATAAAATCACTAAGAGATTTCACATCTTATCGGCAACTACCACATTTCAAAATGAAATTAAAAAGAAATAAAAAATGATGGATAAGAATTAAAAAAATTTATTCACAAAAAAATCGCTTAGCAATCAACGTCTATTTTTAGATTTTAGACAATTTTAGATTTAGATAGAGTTGTAAGTAAAAAAATTGGAAAATTTGGCTTTGTCTAGCTTTACAAATGAAAGGAGGTTAACGGATGGAATAGGAAATGGTGTTTGATTGAAAATTGGGTTAAACAAAACAGAAGGAAAGGGAGGGAAAGGGTAAGAAGGAGAAGGAAAAAGAAAAAGGAAAGAAAACAATTCCATATTTTAGGGACGCGCGATACGTGTCAAACAAAACTAGCGTTTATAAATGTGTGAAAGTATTAGAAAAAAAAATTTTTTAGAAAAGACATATTTAGAGGAAAAAAGCAGATATATGATTTAATTAAATTAATGAAGTTAATCTAATTAATGATAAATCGATATATATATATATATATATATATATATATATATATATATATATATTAATTGATCGATTGATATAATACATAGCTTTTGGTCATAAAAGAGCTAAACCACTACACATTTGTATCAAAAAGTGTCCGATACAATTATATTGTAGAACTTTTGAATATTTTCCATTTTTAAACGAGTTAAAATTAAAAAAATAATTTGTATAATTTCGTAATATATATATATATATATATATATATATATATATATATTACGAAATTATAGAGAAATTTACGAAATTGGGATTAACCGACAAATTTCCTACAAACGACTACTTTGTGAAAGATCATCACAATTGTATGTTTTTATTTTTTTTATCGTTACAATCTGAACCTATATATTGCGTATTTGGACAGCACACTTTCTTTCAAACATGTTTCTTTGAAAACATTGATCTGTCATTGATGCTCCCCACCACACCCGACGTAGGCTTAGTCTAAACATTTCTATTCCGATGAAGAGAAAGGACACTTTTTGTAACATATATTTCTTTTTGTCTATAATGTTTTTCTTTTTATAACACGCTTAATGCTCCTCTTCTTCAAAGATCACATGGAATTTTTATTATGCAATGAACATATCAGATCAAAATCAGTTCCTGAAAGTGAAATAATAACTATTATTGATACTATGAATATATTGATCCAACTTCTCCTTTTCCACGTAATTTCCTTATTTCGTCATTTCACCTTATACATTGTTTCCCCAAATCGATTGGTCATTATACTAAGAAAATACAAGATCAAAAATATATCTGCCATATCAAGTATTAAGGATACTATGAGTAAATTGATCCAACTTTTACTAAAAATACGCATCTGAGCATGCGTATACGTTTTCCAATTTATGTGTTTTGGTGGGTGTTACTGTATAAATGGCTTCGTATGTCTGTTTCACTGCGTGTGTTTCAAAAGAATTTGTGCAGGTTCTGTAGCCATATCTCTAGTAATTCATTCAATTTAATTTAAATTAAAATCTGATGAAAAATTGTTATTATTCGCATTTAATATTTTTGTTCCTAATAATTTATTCTCGGTGTAGAAATTCTCATGTCAAACCCCTTTTTTAATCCGGTCATAATTTTATCAATATCATTAAAACCCAGTGAGATGGATCAAATAACACTATCAATTGAGACGAAATGCAGGGTTCTATTGAGTCAAAATACAGGCAAAGTGTACTACGTGTCCATTCTTCTCCGCCTTCCGTTTTCCTTTTCAGAAACTGTTGAGATGTCCAAATGAGATTGAGCCGAGACAATAACCGGATGACTCATCCCGAGAACGAAGACATGCTGTTGACATGTGTCAAATTGATTGATGAACAAGCAATATCGCTAAGTGTATTTTCTGCGCAGTTGATTCGCCCCTTAACAGCCAATGCATTAAGAGCGATGACGATGTTTAATCCATTACTGGAACCCAATCGGAATGAAACAAACCAAAGTGGCTCTTATGATATCAGTATACACTAACTTACCGGTAATTACGCGGGCTTTGAATACGGCTGATTCTTAATTTATGTCGAGTAGACTCGAACATTATTAAGTAGGTCCGCCACTTCCAATCTACCTAAGCCTATCTGAGATAAACATCGTACGTAGAATCGTATTTGCTAATGACGCTGTGGTTTTTATTGTAGGTACAATTCGGTATTAAAGATCACAGCTTCTACTAAAAGGCTCCGTATTGTCAACTAAAACTGGTAGATCCGTGCCATTGCAGTTGACTGTGTTGTGCATCCATCATCAATCAGCGCATCTCAGACAAGTCCATCTGTCTGCTGATGCCTGTCGGTCTATACAACTGGAGAGCTTCTATCCACTCCAGCATTTTGTTGAGCTTTGCTCTTCTCGCTGGCTATGATTTTTGCCTGGATCCAACCTCTTAGACCTGCCAGGCAAAGTTTAATCTTTAAGAAGATAATTCCAGCCAATATATCACAACGTGTTACAAGGGCACGCAAGTCCTTTCGCTATTTCAAGGTATTCAATCATAATATCTTATAATCTTATATATATATATATATATATATATATATATATATATATATATATGTGTGTGTGTGTGTGTGTGTGTGAATAACAATAACTATATGTATCAATATACACGCAAGCGCCCACACAAACACACACACACACACACACACACACACACACATATATATATATACATATATATATTTTTTTTTTTTTTTCTCGTTTAAATAAAACATTGCTCTCTGCAATGTAACAGCTAAGAAGTATATATCAATAAATGTACATATTATGATACTTCTTTTGCACAACTCGGAGTTTTATGCACTATGCAATCACTAGGTGCATATTATGAACTCTTTTTAATGCATGAAACGCTGAGCCGTGCTATAGATGTAGGATAATATATACATTCTTCAATATATATTAACGGAATCAAGAAATACATAACATAATAAAAAGATTTAATCTTACATGCCTAAACACACACGCGCGCACACACACACACACACACACACACACACACACACACATATATATATATATATATATATATATATACAGTTAGCTTTTGGTCATAACTAAATTATACCAGTACACAATTGTATTAAAAAGTGTTTAAAAAAAATTCTATTGTAGAAAATAAATAAATAGCTTAAGACACCGAAAGGTAGAAACCTAGGTCGCGAAATAACTCGTTTCTAATTTATATATATATATATATATATATATATATATATATATATTACGTGTTACAGTTCAAATTTAATATATTTACTTTTTTGCTACAAATGGCAATAGGAAATTATAACTATGTAATGACTAAGTGTCATGTTGACTTACCCATATGACATATGGACACTTCCAAACTATATATAAGCAGTGGTTGTGTTTTGTAGGAGCAGAGAGGGAGGGAGGAATCTATAAAAGCAGATAACTCTGACAGCCAAACGAACAGTTACGCAAATAATCTCTCCTTAGTATATGTTTTTAACTCTGTTTTTGTTAAATAGACTTGTTTAACTCTATTCTCTTTTTGTTTCTTTATTTCTGGTCCCAACAAGGCCACAACAGTTATAAATTCCGTCATCGGCTTAATAACGATAAGAAAACTAGCTAGTTAATTTTACTGTAGCTTCACACTTTAACCGACCGCAACATATTATTGACAATGTTTGATACACCTTTTCATTGTCTTCCTTTTAATGCCAAGAACGCCGAAAGTCTGTGTTTAAAAAAAAACATTTTTTTAATTAAATTCAGTGTAGGTATAAATTATAATTTAGCCATATTAAACGATTAAAATTTCCCCCAAACTTCATTTAGACACCCAACAACAACCATAATCTTTTCAAAATATGTTTCTCAGTTTTACTGTTGAACTCTCTAAGTGAAACCTTGCATTTCTCCGCCTGTGGAAATCCCTTTTCCGGTTACCTACTTCCGTAATACCAAAAATTTTCAAAATTTTAAAATCAACATGGACCGCCATTTTTTGTCTTCCTGAATTTATTTCTTTTTATGTCATATATGAATAAAGTGTCGCTGCCGGCATTTGAGCTTGAACACGGATCGCCACAGAACAAACACAGTCGACCTTGTTTTGATGTATTTAGAGGAATTGGACTGCTCGGATCACGTGACATTATAAAATAATCGATTGAGCACTCTCGTAAAATGGTAGACTTTGAAAAACAATAGCTACTCTAGCATATACGCATCGTTCATTCAGCAATGAATTAGAACACTCTCAGCTATTGAGCGTGTATAATGATAAATATACACGCTAAAAACCTCCCTCCTTCTACCGAGCGCCCATAACTCAGAGGCAGATTCGCCGATTCGGTCGGGTTTCAATCCTGGGTAAAAAGCAATCGGCTGTCTAACCGTACTGATGAGTTGTATGAAAGCGAAACAGATCTGTCTGCGGATGGCTATATATATATATATATATATATATATATATATATATATATATATATGGATTCAGAAATAGCGTTCGGGTTAAGAAAAGAAAATGTCTGAGAGTATTATTCGAAAGCGTTATTTCTAATATACGTAAATTCACAAATATTTATTATGCTTTATCTCAATTTTCCTCATTATTTTTTTCAAGTTGACTAGAGCCATTATCGCCTTGTTAGGGAAAAACAAATAATTAAAACAAAATGACACCTGGATAATCTACTACATTTTCGGCAGTAATATAACACACGCGCAAAAATAAAAAAAAATTTCACAAAGGTCCCACTTCATTTTATTTCTCGTAGAGGAAAGAAACAGGCGTGGTCAAATATTCACATTTTTAGCATCATTTCTCTCCATGCTTCTGTATATTCTAAAATATCTATTAATATAGCAATAAATATCCTTATTTATACTATTATTATTATTACACTCGCTTTTTATATCCCAATTATCTTACATGGGCCTAATATATATCCATATATAAATATAGACGCCATTTAAGCGAAATGTTCTGAACAAAATTTATTATACGGAATATATTATCGTACATATAACGAATGACTCAGTATCCCTAAACACAAGATTTTATCAGTGACAGAATAGCTATTTTCACGTATGCGTAGCATTGCTGTTTGCTGAACGATCTAAAATATCGCCGACATATCAGGCAAGATCCTATTTGTATATTCAGGACAAGGATAGTTATTTGGCGACGTCCGTCTTTTCAGAATGTTTCAAGAGACAGAAATACGATACCCGATCCCCAAAGCTGTGAACTAATCCAAGAACTGACTTGAATATTCTTCAACAGCAATAAGCCAATGCTAAAACAAATACCGTTGATGGAAGTCTCAATGGGAAGGATTCACTATGCACAGAAAACGGAGGCCAACATATACAAACCCGCTTTTTGCATAAAATGCAATTCAAAGATGACAATATCAAATACCACACGCACGTTTATTCACTTTCGTTTTTAGGAATTAAATTTTACCACATAGCCTCCTCCATAGTAAAATAAATTTAACATTAACTCTTCTGAATATTTTTTTGCATTCTTAACGTGGTTTTTAATTCTGTACACAAATAAGTGTTCCTAAATAAAATATTTGCGCATGTGCCTTGATAAATTCTATCAGAGTACGAAATGTTTGTTAGTAAAGTGCGATTTTCCTTGTTTTATTCATATTATATATATATATATATATATATGCACATACACATATTCTTATATATGTGTATGTGTATATATGTATATATATATGTATATATATACACATATGTATGTATATATATATATACACATACACATATACATATATATAAATATATATACATATATATACATATACATATAGATACATATATATATATACATATGCATATATATATACATATATATATGTATATATATATGCATATGTATATATATATATATATGTATCTATATGTATATGTATATATATGTATATATATATATTTATATATATGTATATGTGTATGTGTATATATATATATACATACATATGTGTATATATATACATATATATATACATATATACACATACACATATATAAGAATATGTGTATGTGCATATATATATATATATACAGCTTGATTGAACAGTAGCTCGCTATTTGAAAATTTGAAAATACATATTTAATAACAATTAGTTTTAAAAGTAATGGATATTAGAGGAAAACGTTTGGCATGAGGCGTTATTTAAAATTGAATATGGACACCAGATTTCACTACCAGCTTTTCCAGCCTTTCCTGAAACGCGTCAAATGATTTCGCCAGAAGTTTGCGGTATGGAAAACATAAGTTCTTGTATTTGCCCTTCAATACTTTTTAAATATATGCTCCGATAGTAGACACCAAAGTAAAAACAAGATAGGGTGAAGTCAAAATTCCTGACTGGACATTGCGGAGGATGGTCATTTTTTATTAAGATTTCTGGATCATTCAGGCCGATACGTAAATATAAATATTGTGTTAAATTATAATAAAACCATAGTGTAAACTGAAATACGCGCATCCATTAAAAACAATTTTTAAACACATAAATTATATATATATATATATATATATATATATATATATAAAATATAAAATATTAGAGAGTATATATATATATATATATATATATTCTCTGTTTCCTTTTAAGAAAAACTTTAAACACCGGTCATATTTCCGTAATAAATTTATTTCAGTCAATAATTGTTGTTGCCAACAATCACCGACTTCATCAGACGGAAGGCCCTATTCGACTTGTTTCATGTCGTATTACTACGGAATGAAAGTTCAGTCCAGGCCAGGCGGAGGGGGAGGCAACATAGGATAGTCCACTATATTAAGTATTTCCGTTTTCGTTTGCCGGGATATAGTGGGAGGAGAAGTTTAATACAAACAAAAATAACACGTGACTAATGTCACCAGCAAATTTGTTCTGTAATATTTTATTACATGGAGCTCTCTTCCTGTATCATTTTTTAATATTAAAATAAATTTTTTAATATTAATTCGGATCGGGTTTTTGGAATTGACCTTCCTGCTTTTTTCGCTTGGATTAAAGTATCTGAATTAATATATATATATATATATATATATATATATATATAATTTATTTCATTTAAATTTATGAAACTAAAAAACCTCATTCGATTTTTCGAATTTTTTCTAAAGGACTATAAGGCAAAATTAAAAATCCTGTGAATTTTATTAACTGGAAATATTCTCAATGGAAATTTTCCCCACTGTTTTCTGACTTTCAGTTTTCTGGCTGGCATTTTTCAAACTGAGAATATGTGCACACACACACACACACACGCAAACACACACTCACACACACACACACACACACACACTCTATATATACACATATTTTTAATTCATATATATATATATATATATATATATATATATATGAATTAAAAATATTTGCAACACGGAAATTTCTATGTTTCGAGATATCTCGTCATCAGGCAATAATAGATGTTAGTTGTGAAAATGATTTTCAATTAATTACAAAACTCAACACGTTTGTTGTTTATGGATGTGTGTGTTCCTTTTTACTAATCAGAATAGCGATTCACTTTGAAATTTGGCAAGTAGTTTCTATTTTTAGTGAATACATAACTTCTTTCTTTAGTCCGTAACAGTCAAAGTGTCAATACTTCTAACCTACTCTTATTTCTACTTTTATTTTTTATTTTTTTATTTTTTAAATTTTAATTTTTTTTATTTTAAATTTTTATACCCCTCACTAGATCCTGTTACCTTTGATGCATACACTCTTGTACTAAAACTGTTCTTTCCGCTTTTCCATATCTTGACTGCTTCTCATAGAAAAAAGAAAGAGGTCAAGAAAGAAAGAACATTTTTATGTATTTATACTATTATCAAGCTTAAAGGGGCTTTTGAGTAAAACTACTATTCTTATTTCAATTCAGTACGTATTTAATTCTATTTTTTTAACTTAATTTATAAATAACAATTTATATATATATATATATATATCATAAAGATTTCGATTTATAACATATTCAGTCCTGTGGACTGCGGTGAAGCATGAATCAGACTGTCAACGATTAGGAGTAACATCAGTGTCTATTTTTATATTTTCATACGCTGTAACTCTGAGACTCTGTACATTATACATAAATATAGCGCAACTTAAAACACTGTGTAAGACGTCATAGGGCTTAATCCATGAGATGCCTTCCTATGTCATTGAGGCTTACCGTCTAATCACGTTGAAACACCGGTTCCTGTACGATCAGCGAAGTTAAGAAAGTCGAGTACGACCAGTATCTAAATTGGTGACCTCTTGGAAATATCAACAGTTGTGTGTGTATATATATATATATATATATATATATATATATATATATATATATATTCAGTAATGAATTAGAACACTCTCACCTACTGGCGTGTGTATTCATTGTATATAGCACGTTAAAGTCAGCCTTCCTCAAGCGAGCGCCCATAGCATATAGGTAGAGTCACCGACTGACGCCAATTCAGTCGGGTTTCAGTCCTGGCTAGAAGCAATCGGATGTCTAATAATTTTGATGAGCTATGACACAGCAAAACAGATCTCTCTGTGGATCACTATATATATAATGATGCAAATAGAATTTTATACTTGCTATATTTGTGGATTAAATTGCTCAGGTTCAGAGATCGAGCGTATATCAATATCACATTGACATATTTGAATTTAATATCCGGCAGTGACAATCTCTTTCATGATTAAATGCTATCTTCGAGTTATGATATTGTGTCTAAACCATGAAATATTTTCAAGAATTTAGAATCAATCTCATACTTGACACCCCTTGAAAACCATGCTTAAATTGCCAGAGCTGTCTAACAGGCCTTTTGCCATTGCGCCTTTATCTGGGTGACCATCTTCTCTAAAACTAAATCTGTGCAGACTGGAGTTGAGAAAACTCTTAATTAGAGGAATTAACAAAACTGTAAAAGCCCAGTCACATTTAAAACATTCAAAACTTTTTCGTGACACGGAAAACGTCTAAACGTGTGCAATGGATATTTCATTATTTCGCTGCTACTGTTTAATCAATATTTCTCCTCTAGTTTTCAATGGAGAAATAGATTTGTTTCAAAAGATTTCCAGGATAGAATCATCATCAGTGATAACAATAGGTTATATATAATCATTTAATATGAAAACGAAAATGGTTAGGAGTCCAGGACTATGGCCATATTATGATTATCAAATCACCTTTAGAAACCCGGAGAAGTATCTATATTTGATCTCTGTGTAATATGAGTTTGGCTGCTTTGCAGCTTAATCCATGGACCTCATGTACAAATCGCTGAGGCTTACAGCTATACCACGCTGAATCACCGGTTCCCGTATGATTACCGAAGTTAAGCAACTTTGAGTCTGATCAGTATCTAAATGGGTGACTGCTTGGAAATACAAGGTGCACTAAGAATGGATGTACGGATGGTGCAATAGAAAATGGGTACCACAGAAAAAAACATGAGCAGATACGATATTTTGGAAAAAACTTAAAAGGAAAAGAAAATTTATACTTAACATCAAGAAGAGACAGCGCAGGATACCGGGTTTGGAAAATCTGATATTCACAGGGCGGATAAAGGGAAAGAAAGACAAGGAAAACAGAGCGTGACATACTTGATGGGCATAAATTGATAGCAAGCAAGGTTTGGAAGAAATAACAGGACGAAATCTATGAAAAGCAACAACGGACAAGAATATGTGGCGGTCAATGATCGCCTACGTTCTAAATGAACGTGGTACCTAATTAGGCTATGACCCATTCTGTCTTAGTGACATTATTTTCTTACCCGAGATTCTTCTTCTATGTGCCTTATCTTTTCATGACATAGCTGATCATGGCTTTCTACGTCTCCCTATCTCTGATGTGTCTTAAGCGCGCTTTCTCCTGTTACCCCACCGAATCCCCGCTCTGCCATCCACCTGCTCAGGCCCTTCAAATATGTTATCCGCTGGTTTCCTCTGTCTGGTTTTTTTCTCTATCTGGCCTGTTAGTATCAGGTTCTCCAAGTCCTCCTTCTTCAATGCATGTACCCAGGAACTTTAGCTGTCTCCTCCTGATGCTCAGTATATTTATTTTTTTTCCTTTACCATACTTTCCAAAGCCTCATCATTGTTCACCACTGTAGCCTGATATTGAACTCACAACTCTTTGGGTCAAGTCACAGGAACCAACCAACGTCTTTATATCCACTGGCCATATGTACTTAAGAACAAGAACAATCGAATTGACCCAAAGAGTTGTGAGTTCAATACCAGGCTACGGCAGCGGTGAACAATCAACTTGCAGGGTTAGAGGCAGATAACTCATGAATTTGAATCTTGGCATTGCTACTACTACTACTTATGGAGTGAGGATGATATACCTCAGTGATTATAATAAAGGGTTCGGTTCGAAATTTCTAGCACCTGAAGAAGGCTGGAGTGTATAACGACCGAAACGTCGTACAAATGTCAACAAAGATGAGTACAATAGTCCGAATAATGTAAAAATTGTAAATACTGCCTCATCTCAGAAATATAGTCGATATATCGAATCTGATGTTTTTAGTAGTCTTTTCAAGGATAACAGTATTTTATAATGAATGGATGTCTTCTTGCGCGACTGTTAGGCCTTAAGCTTAAAATTTTCTACTTTAAGTAGAACTCATACAGATGATTTTTAGCGCAAGATGCAAAGAATAGACAGTTCCCTGTGCCTCTTCAGTAAGTAGCTGACCGCCGTGTTATCTTATGTTTACGGAGACCATACCAGGTCTAAAGTGGACAGAAGTTGCTTAGTCCTCACTTTCCATTTTCGATAGATTCCAAAAGAGTCTCAAAGTCATTGTGGGTGACGAATTATTTTTCATCCCGCAGCCCTTACTACTCCATCCCTACTTTCATGGAAAATACTCAACTAAATTCCTTAGTTCAACCAGTTCGAATATTCATGGCTAGAACCCTCTCTACCGCCACCCTACTTCCTTCTCTATCTTATCGGTGAGATGCAAGTTGTACTTGAGAAGTTACACCCGTAAACTACTGCTCCGTGTAACCGACACCCGAGAGTATGTATTCACAATCACGACAATCTTAACCTGTTCAAGTTTATAGTCCTCGACTACGATTGGTCCCCCGTGTCTTGTTCAGGTTGAACCTAATTGGTAAAAAAAGAAAGAAAGAAATATTTTGTTTATACAGCTATTTGAAAGTCGTTTTTATTTTGTGCGTAGAATATCTATGATGTTAAATGTTATCCTTATTACATCGTAATTCTATTGTTTAATGTAAGTACTCTTATCAAAAACTTCAAAACCGTTACCAACAAATACCTAATGAAAAATAATTGAATTTTCTAGTTAAACATTATAATACACCTAATTATTCTTTTCTGAGGATGGAAATGCATGAAAGACGCTAGAAAATGAATAACAATTTTCTACGATGCATATATTGTTTGATCTAAAATGTTAAGAGTAATTGCATTTTGAGTTAATAAAGATAACGAACTACTGGAGCACCCAATGACAGATAGGTAATAAATAGGTAATAAGGAAAATATAAAGGTTTTCTATCTTTAAATTAATTTAATAGAAAGTCGTAACAGAATATAATACTTGGTCGTTAACCGTTAATATATATATATATATATAGAGAGAGAAATTGGGAGTTTCTAAAAATAGGTGTACAATAAATATTAACCCATTATTGATATGTTATTCATTATGCAGACTATTGTCTTCATCTTCGTTGACATTTTTACGAAGTTTCAGACGTTGTAAGCTCCGGCCTTCTTCAGATGCTAGGATTTCGAACCTAAATCTTTATTGCAATCATAATCGGAACCGAAGCCTTTCTTACAATCGCAATGAAACATGGCCTAGTGGATATAGACGTTAGTTAGTTCCTGTAACTTCATGCAAATATTTGTAAGTTTAAGTGGTGAACAAGTAACTTTCAGGGTTAAAGGGAGATAACTCATGACTACAAAAAAAGGCTCTCGAGGAATGTGAATGATATACCCCAGTGATAGTGATAAGCCATGTTTCTTTAAGGATTGAGATTGTAAAAAAGGGTTCGGTTCGTACAATAGCCGAAACGTCGTACAAATGACAACAAAGATGAATACAATAGTCCGAATAATGAAAATAGTGTAAATAATGTGGTGTCTCTTCATTAAGCAACATTTATTTGTCAACATCCTGGTCTTTTCAGAAAAGTTGAAGGCTCAAAACAGTCTAAGATAACGGATAATGGGTGAGATGCATCACCATAATTTTCTTCGTTTTCTTTCTTTTTTTATTATACATATACTTATAGATAAATGATTGTATAGGGAATAAATACGAAATTTTTACAAACTTCACATATTTCCTTTTTGCTTTAAGGTTTATTTGATATTCGTGTGTGACTTTCATTAGTTAAACAGATATCACTTTTATCTGTCGTCATCAAGGCTGGTTGACAAGAACGTCATAACGGTGTCTTTACAAGTCGGCAAGAAACTGCTCAGTTAAAGTGATAAATAATTTGTGATTATATATATATATATATATAGTCATCCACAGGCAGATCTGTTTCGCTGTATCACAGCTCATCAGTACGGTTAGACATCCGATTGCTTTTAACCCAGGATTAAAACCCGACTGAATTGGCATCAGTCTGCGATACTACCTCTGAGCTACGGGCACTCGGTAGAAGGAGGAAGACTTTTTAGCGTGTATATTATCATTATACACGCCCAATAGCTGAACGTGTTCTCATTCATTGTTGAATGAACGATGTGTGTGTGTGGGGGGGTATGTGTGTATTTTCCTTATAATTCCCAGGGAAGCATGATAAAATTTGAAATACTTATAGTATTGATTCCCTTCAACAGTACCCAATTGAAAATATTCGTAACAGAAAAATAAACGCATTTAGTCTTTTAATATATGACCAATTTCTAGACTAAAACCACGCATAATCTCATGAACATACAAAATATTTCACCATGATTTTAACGTGTATTTTAAAAGTCAACATTTATTCAATTAAATTTGCCTTAATGGGAATTAATTTATATGCATCTGAACCTTGGCAGCGATTTATATCTTGCAGAAGAGAGATTATATTGAAAGTCTTAAAAGCATAAAAGAACGCGCATATACATGTGAATATGATCTGAAGTTCATTATAATTTGATTAAATAACTGAAGCTTCTTATTTTCGCATCAATGCCCGCGGGCCATGTTTGAAATTTAAATGCAAATATATGTTCAAAACCAACACATGAGCGTGTCTTAAATATGTCGAAATGTATTAAAAATGATCGAAAATGAATCTGTGGTGTAACAGACAACACTATTTCAATAAAATGATTTCTTTAATGTTGTTCTGTTTATGAATTTACAAAATAGAAGCTCACGCATGAAACAAACACAAGGGATTTTAAACATGACAAAGCATGATTTTAATATTTACAAGTGCATTCAAAGAATCCTACACTGTGGATATCGGCTCGGAACGAGAAACCGAGTTCGAATTCCAGTTGAATCCATTTTATTCACTTACGCACAAATACCCTTGGGAAAGGTATTAATCCGTCTCTTCCTTCCAGTTATGGGTCAAATAGCAGGACAGATTGGGTTCTATAGCCTTGATCGGCCACCAGTCTACCACAGAAAGCAATGGCAACCTACTGCGGGATAATCTTCTGCCCAGTCAGTCATGTCTCTTTCGAGACATGATCGCCCAAGCGTGTATCGCGTATGGCACTTAACTGACTGACACTTTGTTATATTCATGTATATATCTATATACAGTGTGTGCGTGTTTATACCTGAGTTCCGTTGCCGGTCCAAGACTTAAGTCGTAATTCACGTACTGCACCTAAGTAACTATGTCACTTACCTAAGCTAACTCAGTTATAAAATCATAATCTACTATAATAAAAACACTGTACAGTAAAAATAAGAAATAAAAAAATAAAGAAACGAAAAACATTGCATTTATAGGATACAAATCCTATATCATCCATTAACCAACTAAAACACACAAAATAAATTGCACACCCGTAAAATCGGATTCAAACGATTACAACATTTAGGAAAAACCTAAAATAAAATTGCACATCCACAAAAAGGGATTCAAACGACTTTGGAAACCTCAAAATAAGAAAAATTCACAAGTGAGTGTGAAAAGCTAATACTGAATGCTGATTGGATTAAAAACATCAAATTCACCTATGACGTATTTCCACACCTAAGGGACACCCATTCACAGTCAGGTTAGCCAAATGCAGACAACAATTCTACTCCTCCACTTCTTCTCTCGCATTTCCCGCCTGTGGAACTCGCTCCCGTATTCTTGCTTTCCTGACGGCTACAACCTCCAGAAATTTAAATGCAAAGTCAATACTCATCTACTAACCACTGGACTCTAGCTCTCTCCCAACCCCTGTATAACCTTCCCTTCTCGCCACCTATGTATCTGTCATCGTACCTGCTTTCTCAGCTTTCTATTGTTCCTTTCTAACTAGTTTGTACTCCTCACTCTTTTCTAATTAATCTTTTTACATTTATGTAGCCCCCTGCACATCAGTGGCGTTTCCGCCTTGCTCGGGGTGAAATGATTAAAAAAAAAAGGCTTCGGTGGAGCCGACATCATGAGAAGCTTGACTATAAAGCCACGACGCTAACCTGTCAAAAGGCAGTCGTTATATTGACGACTCTATGACACTGTCAAGCCCTCTGCTTTTGGGTAGAGGGCGCTCTCTGCTTCCGAGCAGAGAGCAATAACCCAGTCGTGGTTCCTCCGAAGGGTAGAATCACGACTGGGGAAAAATAGACAGACATTTTTTGGCCCGGCTATATGGCCGAGAATACCCACTATAAAATGACCATGTTTCACATCCAGCCTACGTGGGAAGGCTAGTAAATACAGTCGACATGGGAGTGGTTAGCTGACGACCTCGTGGCAATGTAACGTAAGAAAATTCCAGAAGCTGACCAGGACGCAGCGCACGTCACGATTTCATTCGCTCTCTTTTTCCAACGTCCTTTTCTTCATTTTCACACTACGCCGCTAAAGAAGATATCACAACGACAAAATGGACACGTGTTAAGTCAGTCAGTCAGTTAAGTGCCATACGTGATACACGCTTGGGCGATCATGACTCGAAAGAGATATGACTGACTGGGCAGAAGATTATCCCGCAGTAGGTTGCCATTGCTTTCTGCGGTAGACTTGTTGCCGGCCAAGGCTATAGAACCCAATCTGTCCTGTTATTTAACCCATAACTGGAAGGAAGAGACGGATTAATACCTTTCCCAAGGGTATTTGCGCGTAAGTGAATGCAATGGATTCAACTGGAATTCGAACTCGGCTCACTCCTTTATTTGCTTTGCCTTCTCTCACTTTCTCTCTCTCTCAGCCTGTTGCGACCTACTAAAAAGAAGGAAGAAACAAAGACTTTACACTCCGCTACTACAAAACCATGAACTCTAAACTTCTGCGGACATTTTAATACCAACATTTCTATACGATCATTTTTACTACCTAACTGAGTGCATTTTCTCAGTGAACATTTATCTCTTTGCAAATATATTATAGTGTTCAGTTAACAAAATTTCACTAATATTTTCCTTCTTACACTTTTGTCATTCTGGAAATAAATCTTTGCTTTGATATACACACGAGGTATTTTATCCTTTCACATTTCAACAAGTAACCTTCAACCTTCTAAAATTTAAATTGTGGGGACTTCGGACGTGTTTGGTACAAGGCCAATTTGCCAAGCATAACCGAGGCCCCTACACGTTAATGATTCTTCTATCTCAATAATTAAACCACTTTGCTGATTTGTAAGCACAATCAATTGAATAGTATCGGATCATAAGTTGAACTATGCATTTCTTAACGGCGGTGCTCGTCAAGACAGTCTTACTATTTTGATCTAGCGTGCAGCTAATGTTCGTCGGTGTTTCAACATTCGCCACCATTTTATTAGATCTAATTTAACTTCCAGAGAAATGGCTTTCCTTCTCTTCGCAGCACTGCACCCAGAATAATCAGATTTACGCTTTAGAGACGTAATGAAGGACAACATATATTTAAAAAAGAACACATAAAATACGAATGAAAAGTAATTGAAGCACAACTGAAGTACCAATCAAATATAGCATATTTTGCGCGACTAACAGCAATGGCTTCCTCCTTTCCTATATATATCTGCGATTTCGAATCATTGGTATATCTGTGTATGTGATTTCACTATTTTTTTAAATGCCAAAAGATTTTGTTTTATACAATGTTATTAACAAATGTATCTATCTACAATTCATTTACGGATAAAGTTTGAAATTTCTATTTCCTTGCAGGTCTCCCTACCTCTACCTTCACCCTGTGCATTTTCTCACTTTTTCTCACTTTCTTCCACCTCTGTGAATTTCTTCACTATTTTCTCTTTGTTAAGCTCAGACGTCGTGTGACCGATGTTTGTATATGCTTATACTGTCCTCTCTTACTTAAATTTGAGGTCTATTTCTCCTTGAGCCGTCTTTCATTGGCTTTTTCCTCATATTTCTTTCTCTCTTGTTTTATTCTTTGTTTTTTACTTCCTCTGTGTCCTTCTCTTTCCTCACCTTTTTTTATTTCTTTTATTGTTTTCTCATCTTTCCCATCCTCTTTACCTCATACGAAATATAATTTTGTCAATAAAGAGAAGTGAATTTTCATCAATTTCCTTTTCAAAAATAATGTTCATTACTAATTACTTGATGTCTACGGCTATATCCTTGTTGAATACACCGGTTCCCGTCCGATCACCGAAGTTAAGCAACATCGAGCCTGGTTAGTACTTAAATAGAGAACTATTTGGGAATACCAAGTGCTGTAAACATAAGGACCAAGAATGGTCCGCCGGTCCTCCGTGTTTAGGGGTTGCGTACAGGGCTAACAACCCTGCCCACTAAAAAACAGTTTGTTACAGAAACAGCAACAAAAAGTTGCTGCCCTATGAACCATCTGTGTGTGATAGATAAATGATGATGATAATGATGACTAACTACTTGATGAGACATTATTCCTTCAATGTCGAAACAAGATGTATACTTTTGAAGTAGATTGTCGTTTGTACATGTATAAAGTACAAATTATTATATATATATAACTAAATTAAACCTAGTGAGCCAACAAACCTACCAAGGTTTGACCTAAACGGATCTTCAGAGAACGCTAGGTTTGTTAGCTCACTAGGTTTAATTTACTTATTCTGCTCTGCTTAAGTACTGATCGCTTTTTTGTTATTGATTACTCGTCTCGGATTTTTTCTTTGGGCTACGTACTGGCTCGGCCCAAATTGCTTTGGCTGATGTTTATGTGCTTAGCACTTCCTTTTTTTACAAACTTTTTTCCTTTCAGGTATATACGCGGGCGCTTTTCGAAACGATGAGTTATAAGCTTATATATATATATATATATATATATATATATATATATATATATATAAATAAATGGAACTTTGTATGTGTGTGTCTGTGTGTGTGTCCGTTGCTTATAGACTCGGAAACTGCGGAATCGATTTTCTTGAGAATTTACACAGTTGTACTATAAGCGTCTGCGAATGTTCTTAGCTAGGTTTTGTGTCGATGTATCTCCGATAAATATCGAAAATCGATAATTGAAAAAATCGGGTTATAGAAAGAGTGGTCTGATTTTAATCAAATTTGATACACTCATAGACAAAGACATAAGAAACGATATTCAGAAGTTTCAAGGTTGCAGTTCTTACAATAGTGCAGAAAATCAATAATATATATATATATATATATATATATATATATATATATAAAGCAAGATGTTTGTCTGCGTGTCTGTTTATCTGCCTCTATGCCTGTATTTTTCAGCCCTTTTATTTTAGTTTTTGCTTCGGGTTTGGCTCTGAGTAGGTATAATTGTAGTTCTTAGTCTCAGCCATGACACCATTTACTCAGAGGACTTATTTAGCCTTCAAAATTCAGTTTACGACGAAAAAAACTTATTTGATATCGATATCAGGAAATCAGAATTTGACTTACTTCCATTCATTTTTCTTTCAGTTTACGGTTTCACTTTAACTGGAAGCAGCTACTGCTTTTTATTTTTTCGTGCCAACGTCCAAAGAGTCTGAGCTCAAGGACCATGGATTAGTTTTAAAGCTTTCATTACACCCGAGAAACGCCGGGCTATACTGCTAGTATATATATATATATATATATATATATAAGAGGTACTGGGTAGACTAGTAGACGGATATTTTTTTAAATACTGAACGGAATATGTAATGCCAACAATATATTAAAGAACAAAATTGTCCACATCTATTTACTTCCTGAGTTTCATATTGAACGCAGGGTGTATGGCCAAACCGCATTTCTAAACGCTTATTCCTTTTACACACGACCCCCAAAATTCTCATCCAAATTCTGTGCTTTTCTAAATTAAATGATGACTGATGGTTACATCATCAGGATGTGGATATTCCTTCCCTAAATCCCACATAAATCTTTCCCTGTCCATTGGCATCACTGATTAAGCACTCTAGTGACGAATATTTGAGAAAAAAAAAACAGTTACCACGTCGGTGATTTATGCATAACTCTTCAGCAATGATTAAAGTTTTTTCGGTGACGGGTGTGTGTATACACCGCTTATATATAAAAAAAACTAGGTAATTAAACAATATATATACGAAAGCTGCTTTCTAAAATCAATGGTTTCAAAAAAGCTTTAATGGATCTAGGTGAAACCTTCAGTTTATAAAAGCTTCGTGTACTTGGCGCTAGAAAAATTTCCCAAAGAACTATACCAAATGTCAGGAACCACATTAATTGAGAATTTCCATCAACAACAGAAACTAAAAAGGATAGCTGTGTTACTCGAAGAGAAAATAGTTGCATAATCAAAAAGTTAACCTTTACTTTTTCTTTTTTTTAGTAAACCGTGTACCTCCATCTATTCATTCTATGTCACTAAATATGGTATGCATTGTTTTCTTCTGTCAAACTTGTCTTCACTCTATCCTGTGAGTATATATTTACCCTAATCCTCCACTGTAGCGAGATGTGATACAAAGTCGATTATGTAACGGAGGGAGCCCGAACGCGTAAGGACGGTTGAAGGAACCAAAATTCCCCAGCCCCCAAACTGTCGGTTGCGCTGACGAGCAACTGGTCCCACTCCTCTTGCGCAATCAGGTGGCGCGGCCTCGGGACACTGTTCACCGGAACCGGACATCTACACAGTATAATTTTTTTTAGATGTATCTCCGTCCTCGGACAGAGCTACAACTAAGCCGCAATCTATCTTCGTGGATAGAGACGCAATTGAGAAATGATTTTTGGTCCCCATTTGACACAAAATGTGCCAGGTGAATAGCATGTTCTCCAAGACCTCTTTCTTCGTTATATACACTAAAAATATCAACTGTCTCCTGATGTTCAGTATGTTTTAATCGTATCACCCCAAGCAGGGCGATAGTGCCACTGATGCGCGGGAGCTACATAAGAGTAAAAGTTTAGACAAGAGGAGAGTGAAGAGAAAGAGGAACCTGTTACAGGGGATGTCAGAGAAAGGGCAAGAGAAGGATGGGAAACACAGGTGTGAAGACATTTGCGAAGGTAGAGAGAAAGGAAATGAACAAGATATACAGGGTGATGTAGAAAGAACTGGAGTCAAATGAATAAGAGATGGGCATTGACATTGCATTTAAATTCCTGGGGGTTATCGCCGTCAGGACAGCAAGTATATGAAAGGGAATTTCACAGGCTGGAGGTGCGAGAAAAGAAGCTGATGGAGTAGAATTGACGACTGCATTTGTTTGATCTAACTGTAAGTGGGTGTGAGCTTGTTGCCAGTTTGGTTGCACGAGTAAGTTCCTAGTGGCGGCGGCAACAGTGACTTAAGTTAGTTGGAGCAGAAGCCATGAAAATATTTGTATAGTAGCCAGAGATAAGCCACATCTTGTCGGTGAGATAGTGGCGAGAGCCGAGCTGCCAAGTCCGAACTTAAAGTACCAGTAGCTTTTTCTTTCCATTGCCCCTATTTAACTTTGTCGTTGTTCAAATGTTCAGTCCATGTTATTCTTAATTTCTTTCATTTCTGCTTCTTTAAGTCCTTTTTTGGAGAGGGGAGATTTCCAACATTCATTGTAATATTAGAAGAATGATATTGGCGTTACATTGTAGTAGTTTTTCTTAGCTTTGGGAAAATATATTTTGCTATCCCACTGTGCCTTCGGATTTCAGTGTCAAACATATCGTCCTCTGTTAAGACGCTTCCCAGATAGTTTCATTGAATTTACCAGTTTGATTTCGTTATCTTCAATTTGTATTTTTTTTATTTGCTGACACCCATGCATTCTGTTTTCTAACTGATGTTTAGTCCTTTCCTCTCACATTCATTCAATACTTCTATACTTAATTAAAGAAATTAGGCTTGAATCCAGTTCATGATATGTGTATTTATCTAAGTCGTGTGCATTGTGGTGCATCGGATATCGTGTTGGAACAGGAAATCGGAGTACCGTGTTCGAATTCCAGTTGAATTCTTTGCATTCACGTACAACAAATAACATTGGAAAGTATTAAGCCATCTCTTCCCTCTAGCTATTTGTTTAATAGCAGGACAGATTCGGGTTCTATAGCCTTTCGGTGGAAACCAGTTTATCGCAGAAGGTAATGGAATCCTACTGTGAAAAAATTTCTGCCCAATCAGTCATGTCTCTTTCGAGACATGAACGCCAAATCCTGTAATCCCGTATGGCGCTTAATCGACTGACATTCATATAAACGCGTTCGCTATCAAAACCGTATAGAGTAGACTGTGTAGAAAATATAATAAAACATACTTGTTATGCAAAAGTTTGCACAATTTCAAAGAGCCGCTCAAGGTAGAGGGAAATGAAGACGGTTTTATGATATAAAAGTAAAGGAAGGAAGTAGAGAGTGAAAATATAAAGATTGTCAGTAGACTTGAAATGGTTAAGATTCTTGTGTTCTTGAAGAATCATCACCGGAATTTCTTCCACATGAGAGCGTTTCTTGGGAATAAACGTTCTTAGTAGAATATGCTTCATACCACAGAAATACAAAGGAACTAGAGGGGAACGGTGCAAGGCGGGTTTTGGCTGCAAAGGTTATAGCGAGTCGCAATGAATGATGGTGATAATCGGAACATTGGACATTGAACTAGCAATAAAGTAACGATCGGTATGCAATGTTTGGTTTGTGGAAAAAAGGTCTTTAATGGTAGGGAAATAAATCATCCTCACCGATTTTGAATGCTTTCCAAGACTGGAGATTCGGCGTCGTGCAGTTGGTGGCAAAATATCGGATCAATACTCCATTGTTAGTCTTATCTAAATTTTGTAAAAATAAAACATGGCAGAAAGAAACTGACATTTCCTGCAGTCGTTGAGGTGTAGCGGATATCTGAACGAAAAATCGGAGATCCGTGTTCGCATTCCGGTGGAATTCGTTGCATTCACTTGCGCAGGACAGGTGGTGATGTGATCACTGCGACTTGAATCTACATAAATGTTACTGTACAGACGGATATTAAAGCGTATAATGGACTGATTCTGCAAGCAACAACAAAGTTGACAAAAAATGAAAACTAAAAAGAAACTTATCTAAACTTATTTATAAATGGAACTTTGTCTGTCTGTGTGTGTGTCTGTGTTTGTGTGCCCATTACCTATAAGCTCCGAAACGGCTGATCCGATTTTCTTGAAAATTTACACAGTTATAATATAAGCGTCTGCGAGTGTTATTAGCTAGGTTTTGTGTCGAGGTACACCGGATAATTATCGAAAATCGATAATCGAAAAAATTCGGGTTATAGAAGGAGTGATCCGATTTTAATCAAATTTGATACACTCATAGAAAAAGACATAAGAAACGACATTCAGAAGTTTCAAGGTTGCAGTTCTTACAATGGTGAGGAAATTTGATATCGATACCAGGAAATCAAAATTTGACTTACATTCATTCATTTTTCTTTCAGTCTACGGTTTCGCTTTAACTGGAAACAACTATTGCTTTTTAATCTTTCGTGCCAACGTCTGAGCTCCAGGACCATGGATTAGTTTTAAAGCTTTCATTACACCCGAGCAACGGCGGGCTACACTGCTAGTACATAATATCATAAAGAGAAAAGTGAAATTTCTAAGGCACATGATAAAAGAGATCTTGGAAAAAAGGATCCTCACAGGACATATTGAATCAACAGGGGCATAGAAAAACAACTTATAATACAATTAGCTATCTTAATGTTGATGCACCTTTTTTTACAGAATAAATGGACTCGTCTAAGGTATACAAATCATCCTTCCTGTACGGAGAACGGCACTGCTTGTCACGGAGTGTGTAACGGAGTTGTAACGAATGCATGTTGAGTAGTTGTACTGCCGCATAGTTGGTCAGTAGCAATATAGACTTATTACCCTTACTTCTTATCTACAAGATTGTATATATGAATTCTTGCTAACAGTATTCCTATTATTTCTGAATCTACTAACCCGTGTTCCAGATTGTATATATTTTTTTCAATATGCTTACATTTTATCTCACCATATCAGTCTTTTTTAATTATTTTATGCGTTTTCTAAACAAGAATCCACAACACTTAAGTGAATGATTGGCAAAGAGGGTTTTGGAAAATAACAGAAAAACACAATTTATTAGAAGCTACATCCATGATCGCCTACATTCAGAAGGGTCACAACACACAGTGAGGAATTCGAGTTCGCTGTTTCTATATGAATCATTAAAGCAACATTGTCTTCGTGTCCCACACAATTCTCATACGGCGTTGTGTTAGACTAAACTACGATTATCAAACAGCTAAAACATAAAACGAAGAAACTCGCTCATCTAATTGAATATTAAATAGTGTATATAACCTATCTCTCGCGTTACTTAGAAGACGATACCGCTTCCTTATCTTATCAGGAAATTCCTTAGCGCACTGAAGCCGGAATAATTAATCTATAAAAGATATTTGCTGTGTAATATCATTGGGGAAATTATTCGAACGATTTGTAATTGTTCAACGAAGTTTGGAAAGAAGTCGATTAAATTGTGAGAGACAATCGAACAGACATTTGTTCGTTATCGATTTTTTCTTGGCTAAGATTTTCCCGCACGAAAATGGGTTTAGGTTTGACATTTGCCAGAGAAAATTTGTTTGCTGTCTTTTCAAATCAGTAGCACATACCTGAGCGGAAAGCATTCGTAGAGTGATAGCCATCACGCACTGTTACTGCAGTAAGTTCGATCCTCACTGGGGATCCTCAATATTGTGCCAGACAGACAAAAACGTACACCAGGAAAAAATGTTAGTGATTACTATTTTATTACCCCCATAAGGCCCAAACCGCCTTTAATTAAGATTAACATTTCACTTTTGAGAATTGATCCCTGGTCGTCATATTGTCCTCCGCATACAAATATGGCACCCGGGGATGATTTACCTTATATATATATATCACGCATTCACGCATCATTCGTTCAGTAATAAATTTGAACACTCTCGGTTACTGGCGTGTTCTTACATTGTATATAACACACTAAATCCGCATCCGCTACCAAGCGCCTATAGCTCAGAAGGTAGAAACGTCAACTGTCAATTCGGTCGGGTTTCAATTCTGGCTAGAAACAATCGGGTGTCTAACCGTATTGATGCGTTGTGATACAGCGAAATAGATCTGTATGCGGATGACTATATATATATATATATATATATATATATAGCTGGCTAGAAACTATCGGGTGTCTAACCGTATTGATGCGCTGTGATACAGCGAATTAGATCTGTATGCGGATGACTATACATACATACATATATATATATATATATATATATATATATATATATATATATATATATATATATATATATATATATATATGATAGCTAATTATATCCAAGGATGTCTGTCTACATGGCTGATTAGCTAATCCCAATTGAAGAATCCTGCTCAGGAACATTTGTCTTTTTTCAACACTTACAGAACCGACCTGTGGTTTATATTATCACTATACTGAGCAGACCATAATTACAGAGAACGTATTATCCTACGTGAACAACCGTTCATACAACTGTTTCAATATTTTAGGAAATAGCTAATCATATCTCTCCATTGATTCTTTTTGTATTTCTCTATATGCGTATCATTAGGACTTTTTGGGAAAGATAATGGCCTGATTCTCTTGATTTATTCTCTAGAAATGCAAAAATATATTACATTTCTGAAGTTATTCATTACTGGTGTGTGGGCCATTTCCCCACATTTTGCTTTGTATCAGATCAATCTATACGTAACATATCCATCGGAATATTCTTTAATCATTTGGAAGCTAGACGTGAACACCGATAGTGTTTAACTGTTTTAACCTAAGCAAGGCACTATTGCCACGAGAACGTAGGAGTTAGAGAGAGTGAAATGAAATGAGAAGACTTTAGTGGTGAGGATTTCTGAAAAACCGATAATCATGAAAACGAAATATGGGGATTAATGTTGCATTTCAAAATGGAAGATTGTAGCCATCAAGAAAGCAAGAAATCGAAAGCAAGTTTCACAGGTGAGAATTGCGAGAAAAGTAACTAGCTCAACGGTAAAACGATATGAGCTTCATTGCCAATCTTGTAGTCAATATAAATTCGTATAGTCGGTTGAGCACCAAAAGAAAACTCTCATCAGAATTATTACCATGAAAATGCTTGTAGAAAATGCAAATGAAAGCCATGTCACAACGGTGAGAAAGTGACTGAAGTCGACATTCCTGGTCAGGATTGATTATATTATTAGTCCCTTTTTTGTATTTTGTTATCTCCAGATATACAGCAAAAGCAACAAGACCACAAATGGCAACAATATTCAAATGCATGTGTAAATGATAGATTTATGACTTTGCAAGCTAGATTCTGAAAAAAAATATTAAAAAATACAAATATTGAAGAAAAAGCATGAAAAACAGTGAAACGAAAAAATTTTGTTTTCCTCTCCCTGCGATTCTAACAAAACGGAACCACAAATCTTAGTAAAACTTAGCATTTTATATCCAGTAAACAGAAGCTATTTTCTTTGAAATTTCGCCCTTCTTCATAGAGTACTTCCGTTTTTATTTGGATATTTCCAGCAGTGTATTTTCTTTTTGCGGCCCAAGGAGTGGAGGAGGAAACACACAAACGAACTATAATGCTATTCAATATCTTACAATACGAAAATCATTTTTAAATTAAACATTAATATATTTATAAACTTACTAGATTCTGAGGTAAAAGAAAATTTCTAACACTGCATAGTTTAAATATCTTTCCCAGCAGTAATACGTAACATTTGATTCAATATAGTTACTCTATTCCATATCAGTGGAAAACGCAGGCCCAAGAAGTGCTGCTGTCCTTGGAGTCTAACATCAGACATGCTGATGGCAGGCAGAAAAGTTTATCTGTTGGGATTAATTAAATATAGTCTTCTTTTGAAAGCGTTAAATTTTCTAATTGAATGAAGCAAACGCTATTAATAAGTAAATATTTAACTCATAAGATAAAGATACCCAGAAACACTAGATTTAACATTTTGATTGATCAAATGCAAAACCTTATATATAATAACACTACTGGACAATATCATCAAAGACGAAGGAAAAACTCGAAGCAACTGAAATGTGGTTCTACAGAAGGATACTGCGAATATCATGGATCGAGCATGTGAGCAATGATGAGGTTTTGGAAAGGATGGAAACGAATAAAAATTAATACTGAGCATCAGGAAAAGACAGTTAAAGTTCCTGGGATATGCAATAAGGAAGGAGGGCCTGAAAAACCTGATACTAACAGACCCGATAGAGGGAAGGAGAGACAGGGGGAAACAGCGTGTAACATACTTGACTGGCCTGAGCAGGTTGATGGCAGACCGGGGGTTGCGTGGTGTAACTGGAGAAAGCGTGCTTAGGGCCACCATTGATAAGGAAACGTGGAAAGCCATGATCAACTACGTCCTGAAATGACAAGGCACATAGAAGAAAAGACAGAAAACCCTGTCGTCACATAGTATACGGAGAGCTGTGCTGAAACTACTACTACACACAAAGAAATGCCAAACATAACAGAAAGTAAACAAACCACACCGAAAGCACTGTTAACCATTCTCCCTAACGACCTTAGGTAACTATAAAATGTAGTCCTAATAGTCGATAAATAATCGTTTTTGTGTTATGCTACAGCATGTGTACAATATCACAGGGGTGATCATTCTCAAAATCTCTGGATCATTAACAATTTACTCAATAGTATTGTTTGGAAGATGAATTGAGAATTCAAAGAAAAATTGAAACTGTTTATACTCTAACAGCATAGAAATCAACGTGACCAATATTTGCAGGAATTTGAAATCATATAGTTTTCAAGAGTAGGTGTCAACTAAAAATACTAGACAGTATATTTTAAAACAAAGATGACAGAGCAACAAAAACTATTCTTTGGTATGTGTGCGAAAGTCTTGCATTGGACGCGAAAGTCTTGCGGTGAAAACAATAGATAAGTCCTGCTAGTAAATAAAGCTAAGTGTGAATTTGGACAAATTATAGTATTTACATTATTCAGACTATTGTCCTCATCTTTCTTGCCATTTGTACGACGTTTCCGACCAGATATGGCAACAGTATTCAATGCATGGGCGGATGGTAGATTTATATATGCAAGGTTGTTTCAGATGGGAAAAAACTTCTTAGCAGCAGATTTAACTATTGATTGTATATAAATAAACCAACTTGCAATTTCAATACCTTAAAGTTAAAAACAACATAAAAACAGAAATCCGAGAAAGCACAATGAATTACGCAACTGATGGTTAGCATCTGCCATAGTGATTAAAGACAGTAAGTTTTCTCTTATATGATAAATAGCAATTTTGTTTTAAATCTGTTAGAATTAACAAGCCATTTTTGCCTCAGTTTACAACAGAATGTAGCTCATTTCTTTTAGATCAGCTGCTAATTTGAACTTCTTTTTCTATTTGACATGTCCCTTCAGGACATAGGCAATCATGGCCTTCCACACCTCTCTGTCAGTATTGGTTCTTAGCACACTTTCTTCTGTTACCCAAACCAAGTCCCGCTTCGCCATCCACTTGCTCAAGCCTGTCAAGTATGTTATGCACTGTTCACCTATGTTTCTCTTTCCATCTATCTGACTTGCAAGAATCAGATTCTCTAAGCCTTCCTTCCTCATTACATATCCCAGAAGGCTTACGGCCTATTAGTTTGAATACACCGGTTCTCGCTCAATCACAGAAGTTAAGCAACGTTGAGCCTGGTCAGTGCTTAGATGGGTGACCGCTTGGGAATACCAGGTGCTGTAAGCGTATAATGACGGATGTAATTTGTGGTGCAGTGGATATCGGCTCGGAAAGAGAAATCGGTGAGCCGAGTTCGAATTCCAGTTGAATACCCTGCATTCACTTAAGCACTGGTACCCTTGGGAAAGGTATTAATCCGTCCCTTCCCTCCAGTTATGGGTTAAATAACAAAGGTAGGACTTGGGGACGCTGCCCTTAAAAACAAATCCCAATGAATCTTAATACTCGAAAAGAAAGTGTTACTAGAAATAATACTTATATAAAACAACAATAAATTGTTGAATGAAAAAGGTATTACCATCAATAAATAAATAAAATTTAGTTGGCAATAAATGACCCGCCGAGGTTTATTTGCCATTAAAGCAAAACAACCAACCAACCAACAACGTTTCCCTTTTTTTTTGTAGGTGTTAAGCATTAGTTTCTTTTTTTGTTTCCATCCTCTCAAAAAGTTTATTTTTGCTCAAATGTTTGGTTCATGATATCCGCAGCATTTTTATTAACTTACCGAAAACCTAAAACTTGCTAAGAAACAAAATAGGCAGTTGTGGAGAGATATTATCAGCATCATCGAGACAGGATAATTTCATTGGAAGCAAAGAAAATAGTACTGGAATTTTAGGGGATATCTCTCCTTCTATATGGCAGCGTATGCTGTACGATCTCATCAAGGATAAAGAAAAGACTTCAAGGAATTGAGATCTGGTTCTGCAAAAGGATGCTGAGAATACCAAAAAAAAAAAGGACTAGGTTTTAAATATAATAGCAAGAAAAAAATCTTATACTTAAAATCAGGAAATGACAGCTAATGAATCTGGATCATGTAATGTGGAAGAAGGACTAGGAGTACCTGATACTCACTGAACGAATTGATAGAATGAGAATCATTGAAAAGCAATGCATAACGTACTTGATGAGTTTGAGTAAATGGTTGGAAGAGTAGGGTTTTAGAGGAGTAACAAATGGAAACGGTTTTAAGACTTACAAAGGGGAGGGAAATGCAAAAAGAAAGCCATGATCGCCCACATCCTGAAAAGACACAGCACTTAGCAGAAGTTTGACTTAAAGCCAAAGGCACAGAATTGTTTTTCTTAATAAATTTAAACAATATTTAAATTTTATGCAGCACAAATATTAATTTGGACACTAGAATAAATATGAATAATTCTAACATTGTCACATACAATAAAGGCTACATACATATACACATATGCACATATATCTGAATAAACGTTAAATTTTATATCAACTAAGTCATTAATTTTCTATGGATCATCGATCCAATGCTCGGTTATTCAAAACCAGAAAATATTTTTAGATTGTAAGAATTATGTTTTTGAGCTATTGATTTAGGGACAAAATTCTTACTAATAATTCCATATCTAAAGATGTAGATCCATATATTATCAGAATTTGATAAACAAGCAATTATAATGTGGACATAAATTGAGGGATTCATTTTATATTACAATTTTCATATAAACTGGTCCCTTATTTTGTGTCCACATTAATTTTTATACACTTATTCCGGAGAATGTAAATATACCTAAAAAGCAACCCCTGTATATCTAATCCGTATTTCACATCATGATTGATTTGTTTTCTCTTGTTTATCAACACTTTCAAGGTTATTTAAAGCGAGTAAATATTTTCTGACTGTAATAATTCATTTTTTTTTTAGATAATAATGATTTAGCAATACAAGGCATAGCTGGTGGGTTAAAAAAAATACATTCATAACTTTCCCACATGTATTTGCTCGAAATGGAACGCGGCTCTTCGATTAATAATTACGAGCCATTATCTATTACACCAGCCTTACACACAACCTTACAGCAAATAGTAATATCAAGCAGCCGTCCCTCGAGGTAGTGACCTCGAACAGCGAAAGAATATCTGTAGGAAACAATAAAAACCTCTGAGAGAATTCTTCATCTTGCAATAGTAGATAAGTAACAGTGAAGTTCACAATATCGAGGGGTGAAAAATTGTGCAGAATTTACATAATTTGAAGGTGATAATATTCACGTGTAAAATATGCATTATTGTGCTAACCTAATAAATATTTATGTGGGTTGGATCTTTTCTTTTTTCATATTGCGCAAACGTTGAACGGATAATATGTACTGACACAAGTAATACTAAATGTAATTAATATTTTTAATGAGGCAAGATTTGATTAGCTGAATCTAGCAAGTTTTATTGCTGATATCCACACCAGTTTATCAAAATATTTTGGAAATATTGCTTTATATACCGACATTACATGAGAACATGATGTGCAATTATATTTTCACACACAGGAATTCTCTAACAGAACACACAAACACACACACATATATATAAATGTATATATATAGTTTGTACAACACACATATGTGTATACACACACATGTATGTATATATATATATATATATATATATTGTACAACACACACATATGGGTATACACATACGCACACACACAAAAACATATATAACTCACACCACTGTAGATGATCTCGGAAAGAGATTGAAAGTACTTGGGCACCTTGAGAAATGAATGATAATATCTGTCAACGTTACAGCTCATTTCTGACATCCTTTCAATTATAATCCGCAAATGATTTTACGTGAGTATGAAAGGATTTTATTAAAAATAAGCAGACACAATGTTTGCAATTTATTTAATCTGATATGTCTAAAAGAAAATTTGCTGCCTAAGTAAACAAATATATATTATTCATCGCGCATACAAGCCTGTTCCGCTGCATTACAGCTCATCACTGTGATAAGACACATCCACTTGCTTCTGGCCTGGATCGAAACTCAACCGGTTTGTTGTCAGTCGGATATTTTAACGTGTTGTATATAAGCAGTGTATACACACGCCAGTCACCGAAAGAACTCAATTCATTTCTGAAGGGTCACACTTAAATTAGCAGAAGTGGAAAATGTTTTTAAAATGTTGAAGCAGCAGAAATGTGGTTCCACAGAGGGATGCTGTGAATATCATGGACCGAGCATGTGAGCAATGATGAGGTTGGAAAGAATGGTAACGAAAAGAAAATTAATAGTGAGCATCAGGAAGAGACAACTGAAGTTCCTGGGACATGTACTGAGGAAGAAAAGCTTGGAGAACCTGATACTGACAGGCCAGATAGAAGGAAAATGAGACAGAGAAAGGCAGCGGATAACATATTTGAATGTCATGATCAGGTGGATGACGGAACAGGGGTTGCGAGGTGTAACAGGAGAAAACTTACTAAGAGCCACCAGGGATAAGGAAACGTGGAAAACCATGGCCGCCTACGTCCTGAAAGAATAGGGCACATAGAAGAAGAAGAACTCTTAATAAGTTCCAATTCTTTGTTGATATTAGTTCACTAATTCAAACCTGACCTCAAATCTTAGATGTATATAGATATATCATTGTTAAAAAAATGAAAAAAAATCGATGTTTTCTTGTATATCTACGGGAAATACTTGTTACCTGCAGTGCTTTTAATTTCCATGAGTCAGATGAAATTAAATACGGAGTGTTGTTCCCATATCGTAGCTGGACTTGATTATTTTCACTTACCAAATTTGATAGATTTCAAGATCCTTTATGTCTTGTTGTGATGGAAAAATATGTTATTCATTCTATCTTTTCCTTACTTGAATCTATCTTACATATTTTTAAATCTACCATGTGTCCATGCATTAAATATTGCTGCTACATAGGGTCTGGTGCTGCTGCTATTATAAACTTATAAATGGAAATTTGTGTGTGTGTGTGTGTGTGTGTGCGCGCGTGTGTGTGTGCGTGTGTGTGTGTGTGCGTGTGCATGCGTGTGTGTGTGTGTGTGTGTGTGTGTGTGTGTCTGTCTGTCTGTTACCTATAGACTCCGAAACGGCTGAACCGATTTTCTTGAAAATTTACACAGTTGGTAGTTTAAGCGTCTGAGAGTATTCTTAGCTAGGTTTTGTGTCGAGGTACCCCCGATAAATATCGAAAATCGAAAAAATCGTGTTAATAGAAGGAATGGTCCGATTTTAATCAAATTTGATACACTCATAGACAAAGACATGAGAAACGATATTCAGAAGGTTTCAATGTTGCACTTCTTACAATAGTGCAGAAAATCGTTTATATATATATATATATATATATATATATATATATAAGAGACAAGATGTTTGTGTGTGTGTCTGTTTATCTGCCTGTATATCTGGAAATTTTTCAGCTCTTTTATTTTATTTTTTGCTTCGGGTTTGGCTCTAAATAGATGTAATTTTAGTGCTTATCTCAGGCATGATACCATTTACTCAGAGGACTTATTTAGCCTTCAAAATTTCAGTTTACGACGAAAAAGATCTTACTTGATATCGATACCAGGAAATCAAAATTTAACTTACATCCATTCATTTTTCTTTCAGTCTACAGTTTCGCTTTAACTGGAAACAACTATTGCTTTTTAGTCTTTCGTGCCACCGTCCAAAGAGTCTGAACTCCAAGACCATGGATTAGTTTTAAAGCTTTCATTACACCCGAACAACGCGGGGCTATATTGCTAGTATAAATATAAATACTTGATAAAGTCCAAAGAAGAATAAACCATGTTAAAGGTCCTGATCTGGCAGTGAAGATTCAGTCACGTTCTCATCGATGAAATGTAGCTTCACCGGTGCCTTTTCTATTAATATTTTCATGGTACTTGCTTCTGATGCACTTTTCTATATAATACTTAGACTATAGCTATTTAACCGCAGTTCTATATTAGCGACAAGGTCTCATCATTTGAAAGTTGAAATGGCTAGACGTAACTGTAAGATCTATGCTAACATTTTTTTCTCGCACTTCTAAATTGTGGAATTTTCTTCCGTTTTCTTACTTGCTAATCATGTTTGATCTACAAAAATTTACATGCAATTTCAATCACAATTTATATCATTCGAAGTAATGTCCTCATCTTCGTTGCCATTTTTCAGATGTTTTGGTTGTTGTACACTCTGAGTTTCTTCAGGTGCTAAGAATTTTGAACCGAACACTTTATTACAATTACTGGGGTATATCATTCTCATTACTTGTGCAAAACCACTTCTGGCAGTCATATGTTATCTCCCTTTAGCTTATCATCATTTATCCATCACACCCAGATGGTGCATATGGCAGCAACTTTTTTGTTGCTGTTTCTGTAACAAACTGTTTTTTAAGGGGCAAGGTTGTTAGTCCTGCACCCAACCCCCAAATCTGGAGGACCGGTAGACCATTCTTGGTGCTTACATTTACAGCACCTTTAGCTTAGCTCTCAGATTATTTGTTCACCACTGCTGTAGCCCGGTATTGAACTTACAACTCTTTGGGTCAAGTTACAGGAACTAACCAACATCTATATCTACTGGACCGTGCAGATTCACTCATTATCTTCTGTCTTAGTGTCTTTTCTTTTGTTGTTTTCATTCCTTCATAATTACACCCAGTAATCCTCTTGAATCATAGTGGATTTATTTCCCTACTAGGGAATTAAATTATTAAATAAAGAAGCGTATCGCTATATCCATGCTAATTGTTTAGATGAGCTCTATTATTTTGTTCCACCAGCTCAGATCTTTAATTCTACATTCACCTGAGCTTTAATTTCTTTTCAATCCAAATATGAAAGGAAAATACAATTCAGAAAGTTTATGTTCCTATGATCGAAAATTTTAATGAACAGCTTATCATGACGATACTTGCTTGAACGCTAATGATTTAAACTCTTCGAGTCAATTATGATATAATCATAATCTATCCTTACCATGTCTACTGCTATATCGTGTTGAATACACCTGTTCCCGTCCGATCACCGAAGTTAAGCGACACCGAGCCTGGTCAGTACTTAAATGGATGACCATTTAGGAATACCAGGTGCTGTAAACGTAAGCACCAAGAATGTTTCACCGGTCCTCCAGGTTCGGGGGCTGGGTGCAGCGCTAACAACCCTGCCCCGGAAAAAAAACAGTTTGTTACAGAAACAGCAACAAAAACGTTGCTGCCGTATGCACCATCTGGGTGTGATGGAAAAATGATGATTTACTTTACCATCATAATCTTCACTTCATAATATCTCCTATTTCCTTCATAACAAACACTTCATTCATCATAAAACTCTAACTTGAATAACTCTCGTGCCTTGATTGAACTTTAGAAGAAAAGCAATATTTTTCCAACTCTTTCATTCACTGCTCTTAGGCATTGCAAAGTTAAATTAAATCTTAATTTCTTTGTTAACGCGCAATTTATGAGCAAAGTCTGAAAACTAAATTTTTAATTAAGGACTTGATCACATCCCCATTTACCAACCAAACTGTAAACGATTCAGTTGCGTTTCAAACAGTCTGCTTATTTCTTGGATATATAGAACTAAGCAATTTATATTCTACATTTAACTTTATTAAGTTTTGGCGAAAAAATATTTGCTTTATTCGTGAAGAAAAGAGACGAGATAATGACCAGCTTAAATATTTATTGAACGTATTTTCTTTGTAAATGAGAAATTAAAACAAATCTATGGTTTTATTTATTCGTTCGCTTACTTTTATAGTCCAGTCAGCCTTTGTTTATTTTCATCTTGTTTGATAAGAGAAAATGAATGATTAAGTTAGACGATTTCATTACACGACAGCAGATTACTGTTTTAGTCGACAGACTTGGAAATTGTGCTTCCTAATCCAGGTGGGGGATACTAGAATCAAGCAAGTACTAAAATTTTAAATACCTAGGAAGTGTTCTAACAGGAGATGGAAAGTGCGACACAGAGATTCGAAGGTGAATTGACATAGCGAAGGACGAATTCTAGAAGCTGAGTAAAGTACGGAAGACACAAAAAAAATTTCACTAGAAACAAAGATGCATATTTCATTGAAAAGTGATTTTAATTATATATACTGTCATTGTAATGTCTAGTAACGATAACTGATGGCAATAATTTGTTGACTAATTATTAAGGGTTCCAAAATATTATCTTATAAACCGTCTCTCTCGCTTTCTTTTAACCTTTTCTCTCTCCCTCTCTCTCACCTTCCTTCTCTCTCTCCCTGGCTCTCTCTCTCCCTGGCTCTCTCTCTCTCTCTCTCTCTCTCTATATATATATATATATATATATATATATGATTAATGAGAGTAATCTGGATGTGGAACGTGTAGATTCCCATAAGGCAAGTTCGTCTCGTGCCATTTGGTTGATATTTCAATGCTTGGAACTGTAGGTATTGTGTCGACAGTTGAACATTCTTGTAGACAGATGAAGCTGAGTTCCTAAAAAAAGCTGAGTTTTTGTTGTGGAGGAGTATCGCACTGAAGGTTATAATGTCGGGCTATGTCGGTTGCTAATCGACTTAACGCCCCAAAATGCTAGGAACTTGGTAATCTTCCCCTGAAAGCTGACTCCTTAGTATTCGGCTAACTGCCGACTAATATCAACTGCTTAGTGGTTCTACTGAACTCTAATATAACTCTAAAGAATTCCTATGAACTTCCCAAAAACTTGGTATTTACCAACCTTCCCACGCAAGGCTAGATGTGACACAAGGTCTTTTTATTGTGGATCTTCCCGGCCATATAGCCAGGCCAAATATATCTGTCTATTTTTCCCCAGTCGTGAGTCTACCCTTCGGCGGAACCACGACTGGGTTAGTGCTCTCTGCTCGGAAGCATAGAGCGCTCTCTATTCGAAGGCAGAGAGCTATCAGTGTCATAGTAGAGTACAGCAGGGGTACTCCTCCCAACTTCTCAAGTACCTCTGCCGTTAACTTACTGTTAACTCTTGTTAATATAAGAGGGAGAGTCCATTATCTGAGGAATAGGTGTGTTTCCCCATAACATTTTTACAAAAATTCACAATGACGTGTGAAATCCTGGTTTTTCCCAAATAGAAAAATATTGACCATGTGCTTAAGGAAAAAGTCGAAACCAGATTTTGCAAGTAGGTGTTAAACTGATTTTGACAAATGGGAGAGACTTTCCAGACTTGAGCACTTACCGATCCAGTGCAAAATTCAAAAGAACAATAAAAGTCTCAGATCAGTCAAGATAGTCGGGGATGGAAGCAGCAAAGAATGAGAATTCGCAGTGCCTTAGTTCGAAATTCAGTTAGGTTTGTTGCATCACACTAAATTATCATCGGGAAAAAGCATAAATCCACCCCAACTATGAGTTAAAACGTAGAGCGTATTTCTGAAAAAAAAAACATTGTTGTATTAAAAATAATTCTTACTGCAATATTCAGTTAGAAACAAAAAATATTCTTAAAATCAGAAATATTACTTGGTTTCACTTACTCACAAATACCCTTGGGAAAGGTATTAATCCGTCTCTTCCCTCCAGTTATGGGTCAAATAATAAAACAGATTGGGTTCTATAACCTTGGTTGACAACCAGTCTACCGCAGAACGTAATGGCAACCTACTGCGGGTTAATCTTCTGCCAAGTCAGTCATGTCTCTTTCGAGACATGATCGCCCAAAGCGTGTATCAAGTATGGTACTTAACTGTTAAGACACATGATTTAAAATAAACAATCTCAATCAATCAGTCTAAAAGATGCAGTTAGTAGGAAGCGAATTCACATACTTGTTAACAGCCGGCATACATCACATTAAAGAAAGCATTTATGATTTGCATCTTAGGTGAACATCTAGAAGAAAAATACTTCCTTATTAACATGTGAAAAAGCAGTTTGGACAGAGTTGAAAATAGCAGCTCGAATACTCTCAATTCAATGGCTATATTAATATGGCGTCTGATTACCTGCGCCTGCCTTCGAAAATGTCTGTAGAAAGAAAGGAAAAAGAACAATAATAGCACAAATGTAATGATTTAGACAGCCTATTTCCATGAAGGCAGGTGAAATCCTTTTCTTCCGATTTCGTATTTCATTGAAAAGTGATTTTAATTACATATACTGTCATTGTAATATCTAGTAACAATAACTGATGGTAATAATTTGTTGACAATTATTAAGGGTTTCAAAATATTATCTTATAGGCCGTCTCTCTCGCTTTCTCTTACCTTTACTCTCTCCCTCCCTCTCTCTCCCTCTCTCTTTCTTTCTCTCCCTGTCTCTCTCTCTCTCTCTCTCTCTATATATATATATATATATATATATATATGATTAATGTGGAGAAGTTTGTCAGTTAACTGAGGAGAGCCATGCTGACTTCGAAGTTTTCTGAAGGCGTCATTATGATGTCCTCACGTTTCTGAGTTTACTTTAGAATCTGTTGTTGTGTTCCGTTTTTTTTTGTTTCTTTTATATGGAGCTTAGTGTAATTTACATATTTAGTATACCAGTGTTTCAACAGATGGTTAATTGCTTTTGATCCTTTTGTTGTGTTGACTTCGGTTTAATGTCGCATTATTGGATGGCAGTTGATTTTATTTAATTTATTTTTGTTGTGTTTGTTTCCTTTTTTGGGGTGTCCATTTAATTGCTGTATATTGAGTTGGTTCCTTCTTGTTATTTTGGTTGACCTCTTTTTATTGTGTTAGTGGACATTTTTCTGAACGTGTTATTATATGTGACCGCTTTAAGGATTTTTAGGTCAAATGTTTGTGTTCTTGTGTGTATTTTTGTCTGTGAGTTTTATGTATGAGTTATTCCGTTTTGTAGATATCATATTATCTTCTGTTTTTTGTTTGTTTGTTTGTTTTTTTTGTTGAGATAGAGTGCTTCTATATTTATTTTTATTTGCATGTGGTAGTTTTTGGTTTGCGTTTATGTTATGTTTATTTGTTTGTGTTGTTACTTGCGTAGCAAAAACATATTTATTGGAATGTCTATATTTTTCCATTAATTATTTTTTCTGTATGTTACTTGGGTATTTAAAGCTAATTATTGTTATTTTTTCTTTTAAAAATAGTTTGCAGTTTCTGCTATTGCTCTTGTGTCGGGGTGGACATTTTGCGTTATCCCATTTAATTTTGGTCGCATTATTATTTTGTTTTAGGTTTCATATAGAAATTTCAATATCAGAATGTACTTCTGAATAGACGAAGAGATCATTAATATATCGCCATAGAAATAAGTGTAAATTGCAATACTTATCTTATTCTTCTATTTAGTTACAATAAAGTGTTTTTTAATTTACTTAAACATTTGCCTTCCCCCCTACCTACCACTACTAACCCAGTGGTCAAGCCAAATACGTCCTACTACCATAGAAGAAATTACTACTAATATTCCGCTAGCTTAATCCTATAAAAGCCAATATTCCCCAACCACTTCCTTTACTAGACGAAGCTCCGGTATTATAGTTTTTTTCATTTTTTGTTTAAAGGGGGTTGACAAGCATGTCTTAAACTGACATGTTGAAAATGACTATTTACCTCTAAATTTTATCTGAATATATATATATATATAACTCTTTAAATAAATTACATTGTGTCTGCGTATTTTTAATAAATTCTTATACTCACGGATAGTCATTCGTGTATTATAATTGAAAGATATCAAAAATGAGCTATAACGTTGATAGATTTTATTATCATTCATTTCTCAATGTTCCCAAGTACTTTCAATCCCCTTCTAAGATCATATTCAGGGGTATGATTTGTGATAAGAAATAAAATCTGCAAAACTGCGTTGCTAAAAATTACTGTAAACTTTCTTCTGTTTCAAATATAATGGTTGACAAATTGCTTAGCGTTCATTACTACGTGAAATTTAGCCAAAATATAATTTTTTATATGTTGTAATGACACGGCCATGCAGGTGTTAAAGCATGAAAAATATGTTCTTTTTGCAAACATTTTACAACATTACTACAGTATTCACAGATAAATGAATGATAATAACATCTGTAGAAGTTACAACTGATTTCTGACATCTTTCAATTATAATACGCGAAAGATAATCCTTGAGTATGAACGGATTTTATTAAAAATAAGCAAACAAAATATTTGCAATTTATTTAATATTATATCTGTAAAAGAAAATTTGCTGCCTAAATACAAAAATTATATATACATATGGGGTGAAATGATTATTAAAAACGGGTAGTATTCGCTTCTGTAATCGTAAATTAGATTTTGCGGTATACAAATTCCTTCATTAATCTTTTATTCATAGTTATGTAGTTGATATTCTTTTGTATTCTTCTCCTGGGTTTCTTTCATACCCGTATTAGTCTTGGATCTTCTTAGAACCAGGTTTTGGCGATTACAGTCACCCTGCGCCATTGAACCTAAAATTTTTCGCGTTCCTTGCGGATTCTTAGTCCGAATCAGCAGGTATTTCACAATCCCGTTTCTTGCTTTAAGTTTGTGCTACCTGTATGAATTTAAATTTTCTTCATTTTCGTACTTTGTATTGTTATCTTAAGCCAATGGGAAGAGTTAATTTTCCCGCCCTCACCGATTTAATAACAAATCCGACTTGCACCCGTTTCTTTGGATCTTTAATCGCGGCTCCTCTTTCTGGTATGTTCGTCAATTTTTTTTCTTTCTTCACTAAATTTACCTCTATACTTTGAATTGCTAATGCTAATTATATTTTTTATACATATTTATTAACATACCTTTAAAATGAAATTTTACTATTCAACTGGTCTATAATTAGATATACCCATCCCAAAAATTTATCGAAACTACCTATATTCGTCATTGATTAGCTAATCCTATTTCTGAAAATTAAAACTAAACTACTTATGCTAGTCAATATGATATTACACTACTTAGATTATTGGTTAGGTAAAAATTTATCGAAACTACCTATATTCGTCATTGATTAGCTAATCCTATTTCTGAAAATTAAAACTAAACTACTTATGCTAGTCAATATGATATTACACTACTTAGATTATTGGTTAGGTAAAGTGGCTTGACCCAAAGAATTGATTTCAATATCTGGCTTCAGCATTATTGAAGTAATAACTTAAATAATTGGTTTAAAGGAAGATTACGCACAACATTTAATAAAAAAATAGAAGAGTCTATAAATACATTTTTTTTTTTTATTTAATTTTTTTATAAGCGTTTCACCCCGAGCAAGGCATGTCACTGCCACTACTGTGCAGGGGGCTACGTAGAGTGGAGAAAGGCTGGTTAAATATAGGAAATAACAGAGGGTGGGTGATAGGCGGGTGAGGATACCGAGAATGAGGGTTGGGTAGATGAGAGTGTTGTGAGAATAGTTGGGAGTTAGTGTGATAGGAGGTGTCTATTGACCCTACATTTAAACACCTGGAGATTGTAACTGTCGGGAAAGCCGACTTGTGGAAGGGAGTTCCACAGGCGGGAAGCGCGAGAAAAGAAGCTGTTGGAGAAGAATTTACGGTTACATCTTATTTGTTTAAATGTAAAAGGGTGGGACCTAGTTGCTAATCTAGTATCTCGTGTAAATTCGTGCTTAGGCGGCACCAGTGATCTAAGCTCATCGGAGCAGAAGCCATGAAAGTACTTGTAGAAGAGGCACAGGGAAGCTACATCACGCCGGTGTGAGAGCGGCTGCAGCCGGTCTGCCAAGTCAGTATCAACCACGTTACAGATCCTCCTTTGTATTTTGTCAAGAAGCCCAAGGAGAGCAGCAGGGGCACCCGACCAGATATGGCAGCAATATTCAATACACGGGCGGATGGTAGATTTGTATATGTGCAGAATAGTTTCAGGTGGGAAAAATTTCCGGGCCCGTGCACAGAGAGCCGACTTTCATAGCAGCAGATTTGGCAATGGATTCAATATAGTCATTCCATTTGAGGTCCGCCGAGAGTGTAAGGCCAAGGAGGCGTAGTATTTTACTCTCTGGGAGGCTAGCCTGTCCCATGCTAATGGGAGGTAGATGCGATTGTCTATGGTGGTTAGTTGATAACAGCTTTGTTTTGGAGGCATTGAAATTTACCAACCATTTCCTACCCCAGGTCACTACGGATTGGAGGTCCCTTTCAAGTGCGGCAGCGAGGTTCACTTTGTCGTCCAGACCTGGTTTCTGATCGATGCGGGAGTAGATTGTTGTGTCGTCGGCATACATGCCAACTTGAGATCTAATGGTGTCGGGGAGATCATTAATGTAGATCAGAAATAGCGTGGGACCTAGGATAGAACCTTGAGGGACGCCCGCGTTCGTCTGGTAGTTTTGGGAGGCATGCCCATTTAATACCACCTTTAATGTGCGGTTAGAGAGGAAGGACTGGATAAGGTCAAACAGATGTCCAGTATCCCATGGCTCCGCAGTTTGCACAAGAGGCCAGCATGCCAGACCCTGTCGAATGCTTTGGAGATATCCAAGGCAACGGTTCGGGCTTCACTATTCTTGTCGAGTGCCTGGTATATGTACTCGGTAATGGTCGTTAGCATATCAGCAGTAGACCTGGTGAAGCGAAACCCATACTGTTTGTCAGAGAGAAGCCCGTTGGTCATAAGGTGCTGAATCACCTCGGCGTTGATAATGGCTTCGAAAACTTTGCCAAAGATTGGAAGGAGACTAATAGGACGGTAATTGGCGGGGTCTGAGGGTTCGCCAGAATTCTTAAATATAGGTACTACGCAGGAGGACTTCCAACAGGCAGGAAAGCAGGAAGCAGATAGGCAGAGGTTATAGAGTTTAGAGAGGACAGAGGAGAGTTCTGGGGCACATTTCTTCAGTACTATGACTGGGATTCCGTCACCGCCGCTTGCTTTGTGTGGGTCAAGTTGCGCAATTATCTTGGCGACCAGCGAGGGTGAAATGTGGACGTTATTTAGTTGAGCTTTAGTTCTGGGTGGGAAGTCTGGGTGGGAAGTCTGGTGTAGGTATTTTTGGTACTTAAAGGAGTTATTCAGTGATGTTCTGCCTTCATTGCCAATTTCGGGTTTTTAAACATCATATCGGCTCCGGCAGTAACCTCGATTTTCTGTCCAGAAGTACCAAGCAGGCTCCTTTCTTTTGTGCTACTCGTCTGGATTCAATTTTTTTTTTCTTTTTAGCAGAATCCATACTTTTTATTGTTAACTCTGGCTAATGGGAAGAGTTCATTTTCCAACCCTCCCCTATGTAATAAATCCAAGTTGCGTCTATTTTTTTGGATCTTTAGTCGCGGCTAGTCTTTCTGGTATGTTCGTCCATTTTTTTTCTTTCTTCACTAAATTTACCCCTATACTTTGAATTGCTAATACTAATTATACTTTCTTACCTCTATTTATTACCATTGCTTTTAAACGGAAATTTACTATTCAACTGACCGATAATTACCTATATCCTTCCCGAAAATTTATCGAAACTACCTATACTCATCAATGATTAGCCAATCCCATTTCCGAAAATTAAAACTAAAAACATTATATCAGTCATCTTTTGCTATTCTTAAAAACCGTCTGACTCTATAGATTTCTGCTGAAATAACTATTTTTCCAGTAGGGGGTGGGTGGGGAGAAATAAATGCTACTACTCTTGCTAATTTTCCTTCCTGCTCTGAATGTTTTTACTTGTCATTAAGATATTTATTCAAATTCTTCTTCATGTACCGTGTCTTTTCAGTACGTAGGCGTCATAGACTCGCACTTGACTTTACTTCTTGTCGTACTCAATATTTTTCCTCCTGGTGTCTCTCCCAAACCCCGCTCCGCCATCCATTTGCTCAGGCCTATCAAGTATGTCTTGCGCTGCTTAACCCTGCCTCTCTTTCTTTCTGTTCTTCCTATGAATACTAAATTCTCCAAGCCCTCTCTCCTCGTTACGTCATAAAACTTAACTGTTTCTTACTGATCTGTTAGGGTTCTCTCCACCTTTTAAGTATAATGAACTGTTCGAGGAACTATGAATGGTGGTAGTGTCGAGAGTTCGAGTCAGTTGCGTATTTCCGGTTGTAAACCGGAAGTGATAATTGCACTCTACGACGTACAGAGACGTACACTAATACATTAATACCCTGTTTTCCTGTATTCTACTAACCACTTTTGTAATACCATTTCTTCCTTAATACATTTTATTATTATTATATTTCTGTTGTTCGTTGTTATTACCTGCACAACTCAACATGATCTTAGGAGTTTTTTTTCCCCGTTTGCATCCTCTCCAACATCTCATCGTTGCTCACGTGCTCATTTCATGGTATTCTCAGCATCCTTCTATAAAATCAAGTTTCTCCTTCATCCTTGAGGAGATCGTCCAACATTCACTTCGCTACAAAAGGACAGATACCACATAGCAATTTGGTACTCTTTTATTCGTTTCTAGTGAGATTTTCCTATCTCTCATTACTCTGGTTAGCTTTTGAACGTGCGTCCTTTGCCATGCAAGAATTATTTCTCTGTATTTCAACTGAATGTAAATTATTTTTAATATTTTATTGAAAAATATTTTCACGGTTGAATTTTTTCAATTATAAGTTTTTGTCACTATTGTTAAAGCGGAATTTTGTATTTAAATTATATGAACGCTTAATCCTGACGGTTTTTGGATGTATTCAAAAGTTCCTTATTTAGAATATGCCCGTTTTTTTTTTTGGTCTCAAGTACAAATTTAAAACTGTCGTTGGAAATGAACGCTTCCGTGGACATATGTACTAATTTCTAATATTGGTCGCAATGCGGAAAAATTTGAGTCTGCTCATTTTTCGTTTACGTAAGCTTGACAAAATATTTTTCAAAATGTATCTGCATGTATCAGGCTACGGACGTGTATCAGATCTTCTCCGATTTCTTTTAGATATTTTGAAAGAATCGTTATTTTCTAAAATGCGAAAACATATATTTTTCGCAACTTAATATATTGTTTATTACTTTGTAAGTGAGGTAGAATTGTATTGTAAATCGCTATAGACGTATTACATATGCCCTCTATATCAATATTTATATATATTAACTGTCTTAATATGTAATTTAATTCAAGTTTAAATTATTGTTTTCATAACTTGAATATAAATGGCTCTTTAGACTTTCCGCCTATAATATAAAAGTCACTTATATATTTAATATAATAGGTTGAATTTAACCTATTGTTTACATTATGCGTATTAATTTACGTATATATTATTTTAGAAAAGAACATCGGTAAAGTTATTTTCGATGTGTAAAATCTTTAATATATTATAGCTCAAAATTAAATATTGAGCTTTTAATAATACTCTCTTTTTTTATATGTAAAAGACAATGTAATTTGTTTTCCGTTTTTGCGTAATTTACGGAAAAGTTTTATCATCTGTTTTTAACCAGTCAACTTACAACATTTCAGTAAGTCTTTCTTCTAAACTAATTGTAAAATTTATTATTTTCATAACATTTTGTAAAAATCTGTTTCAACGTTTATCGTAGTGGCTTAAAGAAACTTTTAAGCAGTCTATATTTGTATTATTACTGTTCTTTTAAGATTAACAAAAATTTTTTTTGGATTGGACTCTCGGAATTTATAATTCTTACTTTGATAACTGTAACAGTATTTCATAAAACCCCAGAGAGATTTTTATATTAATTTTAATTTTTTCTTTTTACTCTGCTTAAAAACATTTACTAATAATCTTTTCACACTGGTTAGCTTTTGAAGTGCGTCCTTGGCCATGCGAAAACGTCTTTGGATCTCAGTATCGCTTTTCCATTCCCTGTTAGAACACGTTCCAGGTATTTCAATTTCTTTATATCTTTTATATTAGTTTCTTCGACTTGTAGTTGGCATTATGGTGTCATCTTTTTCCTGATAATCACACATCCCGTTTACTTGAAGCTTTATGCTCATTCCTTTCTTCTAGGTTTCATTTGCTTCTGTACGTGATCCTGCATTTTCTTTTCCGTGTCTGTTTTCAGCACAGTGTCATCGTCGTATCTTACATCGTTGAGAATAGAGCCGCCAATGACGAATAGATCCGGTGAGAAAATAGATTCTTGCCTTTCGCCCATTTTTAATTTTGTATACCTACTTAATTCACTTCCTATCAGTACGCAAGCAATTTACTACCAATATAGATTCTTAATTATCCTAACGTCTTTTCAGAAAATGTCAAAAGCTTTTGCATAGTCTATAAAGCGCAGAAAAGTTTCAAATTTACCATGCAAATTAAATGTTATCCATTATTTTGCAAATGCAATTTGTTGGTAATATATATTAAATGCTTCTTTGGAATCAGTGACGTGTTAAGAATGAGGTTTGGTCTATTGATGTAAGGTGAAATTTTTAAAAGATGTATCGGAGTGAGTCTACGAACTTACGAATACACTCTTACATTTATTTTTCAAAATATCTCTCCTTGTCAAAGCAATTGAATCACTGCTAATATAAACCGAATATTTATACAATAATAATTTCTGTTAAGACTTCGTGTAACAATTTGTTTACATCTTTAATTAGAGGGTAATGAATCAGGTAAGATTTTGTACCCGAGTATGTCTGGATATATTCCGTTTTCCGCTTTGTTGATACAAAGACTTCTACATGAGTAATTTTAACCAAGCAGTAGAGGAAGTAGTAAAATTCCTGTTGTATTTTTGGTCGATAATGCATGAAATATGTATAGAAAAGCGAAGTTAAATCATATTTTGTCTAAAGCTTCTTCAACTCCGTTAATGACTTTTGGTGAAGATTCAATACAGAAAGAGTGTTTTGATTGTGCAAGTGTATCAAGACCATGTAGAGATTGCCTAACAGAGAGAAAAAGCAAAGAATATTTACTAATGATTAGAGTTTTTGAAGACTTCTAAATAATTGCAGGAAGACCAAATCAGATGTGACAACAATATTTAATGCATACACAAATGGTAAACATTATAAATGTGCAAGATAGATTCAAACGTAAGAATTTGTCCAGAGCGGCACCGTAAACTAATCTTCTAATACTACACTCAAATTACTAAAGTCTAGGTACTAAAGAGGAAAGGTCATTAGAACAATTATAATAAAATAGTTATAAAAAATGTATAGGGAAGCTACATTACAAAGATGGGAACGTGACTGAAGCCTAAATGCATGGTCAGTGCCAATAACATTGCAGATTCTTCTAAAAGCACTCACGTATTGTGATTCAATGCATAGTCTAGGTACCATAGCGGAAAGTATATGAAAACAATTGCCACGGAAATTGTTATAAAGAAGACATAGAGAAGCTGTGTTACCAGGGTGGGAATGTGACTGAAACTGAAATGCATGATTAAGTCAAATAAAATTATTTGCAGATTTTTCCAAAAAGCTCACGTATTGTGGCTCAATTTATAGTCTAGGTACCACAGGGGAGAGTCGATCAGAACAATTACCATGAAAACAGTTATAGAAAAAAAACAAAACAAAACAGGGAACCGACAGCAAAGTGGCGGAAAAGTGACTGAAGTCGAGATGCCAGGTCAAGATCAATAACATTACAGATTATTACTTGGATTTAAATTTTTAAAAAATCTGCAAATACGTAGCACAAGCCTCAGACCAGATGTGGCAGCAATATTAAATGCATAATCGGATGATACACTTTTTAATATGATAAAAATGTTTGAGAACAGCATCAGAGCGAAGAATTGATTCAATATGTCTTCACTTCATGTCAGCGGATAACGTTAGCTTGAGAAAGTGAAATGTATGTAAATATAACTAGTAATAATAATATTAGTTTTAAAAGTGAATTGTACGATGTTTAAATTCTTCGTCTTGAATTAAATGAAGCAACCTAGGAATTACAGAACTGAAAATGCCAGGAGGCTGAATTTCTTTCTTTCAAACAGGATTTAAAATATTAATTTAAATGTACGCAATAATCATCATTTTTCATTCGCGATGTCGACTCTCTTTGCTGAAATGTAAACACGCTAAACAATTTTTCCCTGTTTTTCTTTCTTTTTTTTTTGTAAAATCAAAACGACACAGATAACAAGCAAAAGAATTCTATAATATCGTATTATATAGAGAAATCGCAAAAAAATCATAAAAAGATTATTTAAAAGAGTGAAATTATCATCGACCAATTTTTGTGTCGCTAGAAGGTTTCCTGCCAAAAACATCTCCAACATAAAATGTATGATAATAATAATAATAATAATAATAATAATAATAATAATAATAATAATAATAATGTATATACAAAAAAAAACTAGTCAGCGTCTGACCCCCTAGAATGTGCCATTATCCTCCTGAAATATATAGCAGTGCCAAAGAAATCGAAATTGGAACGCCAGATCTGTTATTACGAAAATTGCCCCACGTTGAAGTCAGACATAATTCAGCCCGCTTGTGACCCAAGCGTACAGGAGTTGGTTATTTTCTTCTGCAGAAGGGAGAAGAGGACAATAGTTCCACTTTATAAAGATTTGCCCAATTCGATTCTGGTGAATGTGTAATCATTATAGAATAATGAAATGAAACTTGCGTCTTTTATTTATGCGATGACAACTCTGAGGTATTTACTGGTGAAGAATTCTCCGTTCTTTTATTCTTCGTTATACAAAAAACTATTTATAATTTCTTATTGACCTACCTATATGGGCCCCGCGTCTGCGTGAATGAATGGGTCTCAGATTATTGGCTGGGCGAATGAAAGGCCCATATCGAATAGTGTAATTTCTCACTGACGATAATTAAAACGCAATTTTGCTTTCAAATGAAAGATTTTATTTATCTTTTTATGTTTCAACTTTTTCACAGCAATTATATTTTTAAAGCTATAACTTCTCTGTCGGCATATTGTGTTGAAATAGCAGAAAATAAAATACATCTTCATTGCCTGCATAAAATAGTTTTATTTTCTTGCAAACAACTGACATATATGATGGAATATGAGTAATATTTTTTCTTAAATCATTTCACCCCAAGCAAGGCATTACACTGCCAATATTGCGCAGGGGTTTTCCATAGGGGAAAGTGCTGAAAAAGAGTGGTTAGTTATTAGAAATGTCGGAAGGAGGGTGGTAGACGGATGAGGATACCGAGGATGGGGGTTGGGTAGAGGGGTAGAGTGTTTAAGAGAGTGTTAAGGGAATTCCACAGGCGGGAAGTGCGAGAAAAGTAGCTGAGTTGCTAATCTAAATATCTAAAGAATATATGTTTTTATGTAATTATTGGTCACGCATCCTGAACTTTTCTCCAACGAAAGCTGCTATCTATTATCTATCATAGACAAACGATCCCTCTCATTATCATGGAACAGGCTAGCCTCCATGAGAGTAAAACAACACGCCTTCTTGACCTCACACTCCCAGTAAACCTCAAGTGAAATAACTATATCGAATCAATTGCTAAATGCGCTAAAGTCGGTACTCTGTGCAGGGCCAAGGAGTCTTTTCTGTCTGAGTCCATCCAGCACATGTATAAATCTACCATCCGCCGTGTATTGAATACTGCTGCCACATCTGGTCGGGTGCCCCTGCTATTCACCTCGGGGTTCTTGACAATATCCAACGGGGATTCTGTAATGTGATCATTACCGACTTGGCAGATTGGTTGCAGTCACTCTCTCACCGGCGTGACTTGGCTTCCTTGTGCTTCTTCTATAAATAATTTCACGGCTTCTACTCCGATGAACCTAGATCCCTGGTGCCCCCTAGATATGAATTTACAAGAGCTACTAGATTATCAACTAGGTCCCACACTTTTACAGTGAAACCGATAAAATGTAACCGCAGTTTCTACTCTAAAAGCTTCTTTTCTCGCATTTCCCGTCTGTGGAATTCTCTTCCATATACTTGCTTCCCCATAGCTACAATCTCCAGGAATTTAAATGTAAGGTCAATAGACAACTTCTATCACACTAACTCGCATCCATTCTCAAACTCTTTTCTCATCTACTCCACCCTCATCCTCGATATCCACATCCGCATATTACTCTCCTCCTGACATTTTCTATAACTAACGCCTCTCTCTCATCACTTTCTTTTATGTAACCCCCTGCGCAACAATGGCAGTAGAATGCCTTGCTTGGGGTGAGATGATTAAAAAAAAATGTTCCATTATTATATAAACGGGAGGGACTACTCTGTGAGGCCATTAAGCGACCTGAGTAAAAAGATTGATCATATTGATAGTATGATATGGTCTATTTATTTTTGTTCGGTGTTAATGTTGTAAAGCTGTTGTGGCGAAACTTCGCCGCAAAATTCTAGTGGCCAGTTTGATCGGAAGTAAGATACGGAACATAAAAGGTAGGTTCAAATCCGTGTATTAACATAACAAGAACAATATATACAACGTAAATGTTAGTAATTAAGTAAATAGAAATAAGTAAGTCCGAACGGTACAATTACGCTGCTTATTGCCTGAATCGTAACCGACTCTAACTGCGTACTAGCTGTCGTACTGGACTGCCTCCTAAACTGCCTCCTTGACTGCTGTTAACTGCCTGCTCCGGAAGTCACACAAGTAATTATATATCAAGAGGAAGAGTCTATTCCTCGTAGAAGGGCACCACAACAGTTAATCTCTTTAAATGTGCGTTGTGGTACAGTAGATATCGGCTCGGAACGAGAATTCGGACAGTAAAGTTCAAATTCCAGTCGAATTCGTTGTATTCACTTATTCGCATATATGCTTGGGAAATGTATTAATCCGTCGCTTCTCCATTCAGCCATGGGTCAAATAATAATTTACTTTCTATAGCCTTTGTTGACAACCGGTCTACCGAAAAATATAATGGCAACCTACTTCGAGAAAATTCTTCTGCCTACTCAATCATGTCTCTTTCTAGACATAATCACCAGAGCGTGTATCATGTATAGCGTTGAAATGACTGAACTGTTAATATATTTGGGTATTAAAAATGATATTTAAAACAGAATTTCACCCTACATTTGGTAAAAGACTTAATTGTTTTCATGGAAATCTCAGATTTCTCATGTGAAACATATAACTAATGCAATTTCAAAAAATACCTACTGTGAAGCCAATGAATTTTAAACACAAATTCTACTCCAGCAGCTTCTTTTCTCGACCTTCCCGCCTGTGGAATTCTCTTCTACCTACTTGCTTGCCCGAGAGCTATAATCTCCAAGAATTTAAATGTAAAGTCAATAGTCATCTCCTGTCACACTAACTTACATCCTCTCTCTCATGCTTTTCTACATCCACCCCACTCTCATCAGTACTCTCTTCCATCTCTTATTCTCTTCCTGAAACACCCTGCAACCTATCACTCCTCATAACATGCCTTCTCGTCCATCCCACTCTCATCAGTAATCTCTTCCCTCTCCTAAGTTCTTCCTGACACCCATGCAACCTATCCTCCTCATAACATTCTTCCTCGTCCACCCCACTCTCATCAGTAATCTATTCTCTCTGCGACTCTCTTCCTGACACCCCTGCATCCTCTCACTCCTCATAACATTCCTCCTCCACCCCACTCTCATCAGTAATCTATTCTCTCTCCAACTCTCTTCCTGACACCCCCTGCAACTTCTCACACCTCATAACATTCCTCCTCCACCCAAATCTCATCAGTACACACTTCCCTCACCTACTATCTTCCTGACACCCCCTACAACCTCTCACACCTCATAACATTCCTTCCTCGTCCACCCCACTCTCATCAGTAATCTCTTCTCTCTCTTACGCTCTTCCTGACACCCTTGGAACCTCTCACTCCTCATAACATTCTTCCTCGTCCACCCCACTCTCATCAGTAATCTCTTTTCTCTCCTACTCTCTTCCTGACACCCCCTGCATATTCTCACTCCTCATAACATTCCTCCTCGTCAACCCCACTTTCATCAGTAATCTCTTCCCTCTCCTACTCTCTTCCTGACACTCCCTCCGACCTCTCATAACATTGCTCCTATGTAACCCCCTGCACAACAGAGGCAGTAAAATGGCTTGCTTGAGGCGACACAATTAAAAAAATTGTCCTCATGAATATACAAACTGACACTATATCATTGCGAATATTAATGTTAATATTCGTTTTTGCACCACTGCAAAACGAACCATCCGTCCGTGCATGGAGTACTGCTGCCATTTATGGTCAGGTGCCCCTGCCGTTCTCCTCAGTGTTCTTGACAAGCTCCAAAGGAGAGTCTGTAATGTGATAGGTACCGATCTGGCGACTCGTCTGCAGCCACTTTCCCATCGTCGAAATGTGGCCTCCCTCTGTCTCTTCTATAAATACTTTCATGGCTTCTGCTCGGATGAGCTTAAGTCACTGATGCCTCCTCAACAGGTGTTTACCCGTTCAACCAGACTGGCAACTGGGTCCCACCCATTCACAGTGAGGATAGCCAAACGCAGACGACAATTCTACTCCTGCAGCTTCCTCTCTCGCACTTCCCGCCTGTGGAACTCACTCCCGTATTCTTGCTTTCCTGACGGCTACGACCTCCAGAAATTTAAAAGCAAAGTTAATACTCACCTACTAACCACTGGCCTCTAGCTCTCTCCCCTCCCCTGTATAACCTTCCCTTTCTCTCCGCCCATGTATCTGTCATTGCACCTTTCTCAGCTTTCTATTGTTCCTTTCGAACTAGCTTGTACTCCTCACTCTTTTCTAATTAATCTTTTTACATTTATGTAACCCCCTGCACATCAGTGGCGTTTCTGCCTTGCTCGGGGTGAAATGATTAAAAAAAAAAAATAAGGACACATACACATCGTGTTTGTGTTTTAGTATTTTACCGGTTTTTTTAGATACAGAAGAACTGATAAATTAGACATAAAGATTCTAAATAAACATATGTGTGTGCCTTTAGTTCCCCGATTATGTACAAAATCATTCACACTTTTTTACATGAATGCCTACTTTCTCTCACATTTATCTACTGACTCGAGCATGTACATAACATTACAGGAACTCACGTTCACCCGCAGCCAGACATATTAGCAAACGTTATATATCCACTGAAACATCATGAAAATTAGAAATACCAACATTTTATATTCTACTCAATATTTCATTTTCAGAGGAATCTTAAATATAATGCAAAACATGTTATATTTCAAAACGTTTACTATTTGTTATTTGTTCTCTCATTCTGTCTGATTCGAATACGTATCCGATCCCAATTCATTTATACAGTAGCGAGCATAAAGATCAGAACGATGTTAAGGAAAGTCTAAGTGTGAAATAATTTTTAATTTCAAGCGTCATAGAACAGTTTATCAAGGAAAAATAAGGATATAAATGTAAATTATATTATTCCAAAATATAAAGCTCAATAAACTTATTTTGATAAAGTTATTAGAATTCGAAAAAAATAGATTAAAAATAGATTAATAGATTAATCTAAGAATTTATTTTGACAGTGGTAAACACTACATACTGCTTTGTTAAACCCGAAAAAACAAGTTTTGATTTTGAGAAAGCAGTATATAATTTTTACAACTGTCGAAATAAATTCTGAATTTATAACCGTTATAATTATGTGTTGAATTTTTTTCTTCATAGTTTATATGGCTCTGGATAATATATATTTTAGCTACTTCATATTAATTATATGCTTTTTTTTTATTATCCTTTCCCTAATTTTCGGGTTTGTCATTTTTTCTATATATATGATTAATTACTATGAATTTGTTACGAAAATGTGCGTCATTCGGCAGACTTCGAACATGTGACTCATATCACCATCGACCACGGTCTGTGTATTCGCGAAAAGTTAATAAATCAAATGTTCAATCCACCAGAATTTCAACTTCAGTGACTTGCTAGAACGACCACTGGTGCTTTTATCATCCGGCTACTAATAAACCCACAATAAACAAGGTTCTGTTTTGCTTTTTATGACACATTTACTCATACAGATTGTTTTTTTTTCTCAAGATCAGAAACGAAGTTTGCTTTGACAGCCTCGGTAGATTTTTTATCAAGGTGGGAGTAAATGGTTGTGTCGTCAACATAGACGTCTACTTGAGATCGTTAATGAAGATCAGTAAAAGCGTAGGACTTAGCATAGAGCCTTGAGGGACACTTTCGTTCGTATGATAATATCTGGAAACATGCCCATTCAATACTACATTCTATGTGCGATTTAAAAAAAACGACTAGACTAGGCCAAACAAGCGTCCAGTTATACCATAGACTGTAGCTTGCATAGAAGGCCAGCATGCCAGACTGTTAAATTCTTTGGAGATATTTTGTGCAACAGCTCGAGTATCGCACTTCTTATTAATAGGTTAGTATACACACAATGCAATGATTGTTACCATATTAGCATTAGACCTGGTGAAGCGGAAACCATATTGTTTATCGGAGAAGAAGCTGTGGCCTGTGAGATGTTGAACCACTTCGACATTGTAAATAAAATGTAAACACAAATTTTACTTCAGCAACTTGTTTCTCGCACTTCCCGCCTGTGGAATTCACTTCCGTTTGCTTATTTCCCCGACAACTACAATCTTCAAGAATTTAAATGTAAAGTCAATAGTCATCTCCTAACTCATTAACCTGCATCCTTTCTCTCATGCTCCTTTTACTGTACACTTCACTCTCATCAGTATTCGCATCCTTCTCTTACCTACTTCCTGACACCCCCTATAATCTGTCACTCTTTCTCATAGCTTTCCTCCTACGTAACCCCTGCAAAGCAGTGACAGTAAAATGCCTTGCTTTGGGGCGATATGGTTATAAAAAAATGATAATAGCCTCGAACACTTTGCCAAAAAGGGTAGGGCAACAATTAGAGGTACCGGTGGTTCTCTAGTGTTCTTAAATAAAGGAACCACAGAGGAAAACCTCCAGCAAGCAGGGAAGCAACAAGCAAAGAGGTAGTAGTTGGAGAGTTTGGAGAGGACAGAAGAGAGTTTTGGGGCACATTTCTTCAGGAAGTTGATTGGGATTCCGTCACCTCCGCTCGCCTTAGGCGGGCCAAGCTTTGAAATTATATTAGAGACCAGCGATGGAATAAAGTGAACGTCACTCAGTTGAGCCTCAGTTCTAGATTTATTATTTTTATTATTAGTTTATTTGATAGTTTAAGATTTAGTTTATATTTTCACGATTTCATGTGGGTTTATCTATGGAGCCCCGTAAAGGACTTATAGAAAATGCTGTAGATTTAAGTAGTGTCATTGGAAACTCCTTTTGCCTTTTACAGAACAAGTCTCATAGAGAAACTGATTTGATTTTGAGCATTATCTTCAATTTGTTTATTTCTCTATTCCTATTTATTAACCAGTATGAAACGCGCGTCTCTTCATTTCGAGACAATTAATATTTATTGTCGGCTACGCAATTTTGGAGGATCTCTTCAGAAAATAATGAACACTATATTTCCTAATTAAATTGGATATTTAAACAGTGTGAATACATTTATTAATCAATATTCATGCGAGATTAATAAAATTAATATTTCGTTTATCTTTGTTTCGTTTATAAAAGCGATAATATTTGTCTGCAGAATTAGTTTATTATCTAACCTTTCGACAGGTTTGATCATTCGTTCTTTTATACAAGTTTAAGTTCTTAAACTTTAATTAATTATTGATATTTTGGAATATTTATTCGAGTATATTATATTAAGAAAGAGACTTAGCGATTTCGATAATAAAAAATACGAACCGAGTTATTTATCAACACGGATTTTCAGTAGTGGCATTAATAGAGTTTTCTTGCTTGGTGTCAGCTTCTTCTACCTAATATAAAGTGATACGCATACATAAAACAACTTAAAAATTTGACACGTACATTAACATATGTAGAAGTATTTTCTTTTTTTTATACTAATGCAATTGATTCGGTTTTATTTTAAAGACAACAAGAAATATATTTTCTGTGAACTTCACAAAGAAAATTAGTAATGCATTTCTTTCAATTCGGAACGAAATAAATACACATTAATAAAAAATCATTAGATTTGTAGAACATTGTAGAATATTCTTCATTTCTTCGTTTTATCTACACATGCTCCTCTCTTTATCTCTTTCTCTCTCTCTCTTTATTGTGTGTATTTTGGCAGCATTTTTTCATGAATACAGGTTTCGTTGAATAATATAGACAAGTTTTGTCTATTTATTTTGTGTAGGCTCCGTTCGTATCGTCTGATAAGCTTGATGGTGCTATCGTTGAAAGACAATAAAGAATTACAGTAATTGTTGATTTTTTTATCAGTTCTAAGCTTTCGGCTTACATAAGCCATTATCAAAGAATAAACATTAACATATATTGAACATAAAACATTTAAGCTATTAACAAAGTGGAATTAAATAAAGATAATGAAATCAAAGAGACAAGTCTATTTAATATATATATATATATATATATATATATATATATATATATCGGTAATAAATTCGAGGAAAAGATTTAGTAAGTAATCCCAATGTATCCTAGCAATATTAGGTTAAGCATTATAACTGATCATAAAACATCCAACCTCTCCCTTAAATGTTGTATCTTTTCTTTTTCTGAACAAACCTTTGCTTCTGGTCACACAAACTTTTTTTCCATAATAACTGATACTTGGAGCTGAGAAAACAGGTTTTGAAAAACCTGTTGAAATATCAATTCTCCTAATGAAATTCAAATGGGGAATTTATATATATATATATATATATATATATATATATATTTTTTAATCATTTCACGCCGAGCAAGGCGGAAATGCCACAGATGTGCAGGAGGTTACATAAATGTAAAAAGATTATTTAGAAAAGAGTGAGGAGCACAAACTAGTTAGAAAGGAACAATAGAAAGCAGATGCGATGACAGATACATAGGTGGAGAGAAAGAGAAGGTTATACAGGGGTGGGGAGAGAGCTAGAGTCCAGTGGTTAATAGATGAGTATTAACTTTGCATTTAAATTTCTGGAGGTTGTAGCCGCCAGGAAAGCAAGAATACGGGAGCGAGTTCCACAGACGGGAAGTGCGAGAGAAGAAGCTGCAGGAGTAGAATTGTCGTCTGCATTTGGCTAACCTGACTGTGAATGGGTGGGACCCAGTTGCCAGTCTGGTTGCACGAGTAAACACCTGTTGAGGAGGCATCAGTGACTTAAGCTCGTCCGAGCAAAAGCCATGAAAGTATTTATAGAACAGACAAAGGGAGGCCACATTTCGACGATGGGGAAGTGGCTGCAGTCGAGTCGCCAGATCAGTACCTATCACATTACAGACTCTCCTTTGGAGCTTGTCAAGAACACTGAGGAGAACGGCAGGAGCACCTGACCATACATGGCAGCAGTATATATATATATATATATATATATATATATATATATATATATATATATTCTGTATATATACATTCAGTAATAAATTAGAGCACTCTGGCTACTGACGCCAAATCGGTCGGGTTTCAATCCTGAGTTAAAAGCAATCAGATGTCTAACCGTACTGATGAGCTGTGATACAGCGAAACAGATCTGTCTGCGGATGACTATTTACGCTCTCACACCCTGATTGAGCACTCTGGAAGAATGGTAGACTTTGAAATAGCAGTATCTTGTCTAGCATTTACGTATCGTTCATTGAGCCACCAAGGATAGAGAGACGTGGAGAACCATGATCGCCTACGTCCTGAAGGGACAGGGCACATAGAAAAAGAAGATACATATAAGAAGAAGATACTCATTGAGTGCACTAATTCATTCAGTAATGAATTAGAGCACCCTGGCTACTGGCGTATGATACATCATCATAGGCTAAATATCTGCCTCCTTCTACCGAGCGCGTATAGCTCAGATGTCTGTCTGCGGAAAACTATATATATATATATATATATATATATATATATATATATAAAGTTATATGTGGAATTTATATATATATATATATATATATATATATATATATAATTTAGGATAAAGAACAAACATATTATAAAACGATTATAAATACACCTTATTTCTCTTTCTTTTAGCTTCATCAGGGCATATGATATAGAGAAAAAACCTAAATATAATTTCCAGTATTTTCATTTTTATTTATATGCTGTCCTATTTTCATCTGTTAATCAGGATTCACGTATATTTGTTTTGTTAAATAACGTTGGTGTATTTTAGTTGTTCAGAATTCAAGTAGAATCGATGCGTACCTTCGAAAATCTAGATAATTAACGGATTTGAAGTCTAACCGAAAAAAAATGTCAACATTGTTTTATGTCTGTAAATGTATCTTCTTATTCTATGTGTCCTGTCCCTTCGAGACGTAGTCGATCATGGTTCTCCACGTCTGCCTATCCCTGGGGGATCTTAGTATGTTTTCTTCTGTTAATCCTCGCAACCCCCGTTCCGTCATCCATTTGATCAGGCCCTGCAAATATGTTATCCGCTGCCTTCCTCTGTCCTTCTATCTGGCCTATCAGGTTCTCCAAGGTTGTCTCTTCCTGATGCTCACTATTAATTTTCTTTTCGTTGCTATTCTTTCAAGCACCTCATCGTTGCTCGCATGCTCGGTTCACGATATCCGCAGCATCCTTCTATAGAACCACATTTCTGCTGCTTCAAGTTTTGTTCTCATTTTCGATGGTATTGTCTAGCATTCACTACTGTATTGAAGAACTGACATCACATAGCAAACTAGCACTTTCTTCTTTGTTTTCTAGTAAAATTTTCCCTTTCTCTTAGTTCTTTACTCAGCTTCTGGAACGCGTCCTTTGCCATGCCAATTCGTCTTCGGATCTCTGTGTCGAACTTTCCAACTCCTGTTAGAACACTTCTTAGGTATTTAATTTTTTTGTACTTGCTTGATTCTGGTATCCCTCACCTGTATTTGGCATTTTGGGTTGCTCTTTCTGCTGATTACCATGCATTCGGTTTTCTTAAAGTTTATTTGTAGTCCTTTCTTGTCTCTCTCCACAGCTACCTTCCATAGAAGGTCTTGTAGTTTTCTTTCCGTGTCTGCAATCCGCATTGTATCATCTGCATACCTTATGTTGTTCAAATTTTGGCCTCCAATAACAAATCCTGGCATAGCATCTAGGGTCCTCAAAATATTCTGGCTGTAAATGTATAGTAATTTTAATTTGTCTATGTGGGTTACATATTAGAATGTAATTGTGTGTATGTGCGTCGGTGTATGTTTGCAGTGTGTGTCCGTGCGTGTATAGTAGATATTATCTATGTTTGGCTCCGGGTGTTGTTTTAGAAACATTTAATGTAAAAACTGTTTGTCGTAGATAACCATACGTTAGATATTTTAAAGAATGTATTTAATAAATGTTGGTGATATAAAATAATGATTTTGGAGTGTGCTTAGAAATGTTAAAATATTTTCAGGCCACCATGGAAACATTTTTGAATTAAAGGATGATGTTCTTTTTAATTATGGAGGCATTTGTAAAATCAAAATTCTGGCCAGTTTTGATCCTTTGTAATACATGAGTTCAAGAATTGTGGCAAAGTCAACTTTGGTACTCTTAGATACTGGCTTTTAACTTACAAGCTGTTTTCCCGATAGAGATGTTTTTACATTGTAAGATATTTATTTGATGGATACCGGTATCTGAAGTAGGGTTGGATTTATTTTTCTTCCTAACATCTTGCTCAATTTTCTCCATTTACTGTTTTATTTTCTCAATCATTCCCATTTTTAATCGTCTAATTTTTGTTCACTACCTGTCACCCGCTGAACTTTAGTGGCATTAACGCTTTTCTATGGATGAAATTATTTAGAAAGACAGAAAGCAAACAAAAACAATGAAATTCAAATGACACAAAAGTACTAATACCTGAAACATGTTAAATAGATGAAAGTTTTCTATTTGTTATTTATCCTATCATATTTTATCGAAATTCATATATATATATATATATATATATATATATATATTTGCTCTGTAATATTTTATTACATGGAGCTCTCTTCCTGTATCATTTTTTAATATTAAAATAAAATTTTTGATATTAAATAGGATCGGGTTTTGGAATTTACCTTCCTGCCTTTTTTCACTTGGATTAAAGTATCTGAATTAATATATATATATATATATATATATATATATATATATATATATATATATATTGATGCATGTTCCTTTAAATAAAATAGACAAGTTTTGTCTGTTTATTTGATGTAAATTGTTTTCATATTTTCTGAGATTAAGCATTCGGCTTACATAACCCATTTTCAAAGATTTCAAATTACATTATAGTAAAACAATTCACAGACAATAATTAGAATAATGAAGATTTTCAAGCAACGACAAACTCGTGTATACAGTACGCTGTAAGCGAATATTGCGCCACAGCTCATGAAGTCACACATGACCACGCGAGAGTGAAAACAAGAAATATTATGTGTGGGAAGCCATTAGAATAAACCAGTGGATTCTGTTATTAATTATAGGCATTTAAGGATATTTGTGGAAATTTCATAGTTTATTTTGTTTTGGTTAGTTCGCAACTGTTTTATGTATATAGTTTCAAGAATTTTTAGTTTTTGTTTATTGCTTTCATGTTTAAGTATAGTTGTGTTTTGAAATCTTAGATTGGATTATAAAATAAATTATTTATCAATATTGTGATTTTTTTTCAGTATTTAATGATAATGCTATTAAGCTTATCAGATAATATGAAAAAGAATTACATAAACAGACAAAACTTGTCTATATTATCTAATGAAACATGCATCAACGAAAAAACAAAAAATTCTACCTAAATACACACACACAATATATATATATATATATATATATATATATAATTATGAATTAAATCTACATCGCGACACGCAAATGTCTATGTTTCGAGATAGAATTAGAATCTCGTCATCAGGCAATGTTAGATGTTGGTTGTGAAAAAAGATTTTCAGTTAAATACAAAAAACTATCGGTTTGCTATTTATGTCTTTCGGAAGATAAAAAATTTATGTGTGTGTTTCTTTTAACTAATCAGAATAAAGATTCACTTTGAAATTCGGCCAGTAGTTTATAGGGAATACATACTTACATTTTCTATCTTTTCTTTTCTTTTTTTTTCCCTAACGGTCAAAATGTCAACATATATTTAACCTAGTATGTTTTCCTTTTTCTTTTTCTTTGTATTACTTCTTTCTATATCAGATTATATTTAATGTATCTATTCTCGTACCAAAAATGTCCTTTCCGCTTTCTTAATATATTTACCTCTTCTCACAGAAAACAGGAAAGGGATGAAGAAAGAAAATAATTTTTTTATAATTTTGTTCAAACATAAGGGTGCTTTGGAGTAAATTTATTCTTTTTATCAGTCCGTATTTAATTCTAATTTTTTCAAAATCTTAATTTAAAATATCATTTTTATTTTTTATTCTAATTTACTTTCTGCTGTCATTATCCCATCTTTCTAATATCTATTTATTTATTATAAAACTTTATTTTTATAAAAGATTTTATATACCAATTTACTTATTTGATTCTATTATCTCGTTAATTATTATTTTCCTTAAGCGAATTATTGGTTATTTGCATATTAATTAATATAAAGTTTTTTTCCCATATTCTAAGATGAACATTTTGCAACGTCTACATATGACATTTATTTTGATAAGTTTAATTAATGGATTTTTATTTTTAAGTGATTTAATAATATATAATTTTTCGTATTTTATCGAAACGTTATTTTTAACGGATAGTCTGTTTGAGTAGATAGTCTGTTTTTATTATTAAATATCTTAATTATTTATTTAAATGTCCCGTCTTGAATATTCAAGAAATCTTGTTTGAAAAATAAGCCGTAGGTCGTATATTTTTTCTAAAAGTATTTCTTAAATATTTAAGCCAGTAGATATTAATCAATAATTACTGCATAATAATAAAAAGACAATTTACTAAAATATGAGTAGCCGTTAAAAATATCGTTTAAACAAGAAATTAGAATTATATATATATATATATATATATATATATATATATATATATATAGAAAAGAAAATTTTAAAATTCAAAGGTGTCGGATGTACATTTCGACATAGGATCTCTAATAGAGATTTTACATCACGTCAGCGACATTGTTTTTCCAAATGGCGTAGGCCCTGAGTTACAGTGTGGAGAGGGGTTTTTGGTTAACAACGGTCACAAAGTGGGAAAGGGACAGAGCTGGTAGTTGCGGGGTTACAGGGTGTTGAAATGGTATATATATATATATATATATATATATATATATATATATATATATTCAACTCTTACTCATTTATGCAAAAAGAATTATTTATTACTCAAAATAAATGTGCTAACCTCATCCTCAATAATAACAATTTACCTGCAAAATCTAAAATAGAGTGAACCAGTGTCGTTTACAAATTTACATGTCCTTTAATAAATTGAACAATCCAAATTCGTAAACTATCACATCGACCACACTACCACAAAATTGACAAGGTCATTGACATTACACTTTTCATACCATAGTTCAATCTGATCTCATTTGAACACACAGGTATTTCTAACTACCAGTGACATACCTGTTGACTATTAACACGTAATAGCTTCTCTACATTCAAACATTAAAAATAATAGCAGCATTATTAATAAAAAAAAATCCTGCACTTAATAATATCAATTATGAATACGGCAACTATGTACTTAACATATTCAGAATATAACACAAACATGACTCCTCATCCAGAAAATCTCCACATATTCAGCTACACTTAAAACAAAATTTACCCTTTATAATGGCTAAAGGTAAAGTCGAAAGCGTTTAGAAAACCAAAACATTTAGACCATTTTTATATAATTTGAGTTCTGGTAAAAATAAAAATTCATAGGAAAAATTATAAAACATCTTAATATTATTTTGTCTGTCATTTTTAATAAAACCTACATAAAAGAATGTTTGCTGCCTAAATACACAATACACACAAAACAGACACACACACACACACACTCTCACAGGGACCATGAGAAAAACGTCTTAATTATGTGAGTGTATCTTCTCTTCGAATATATTCACTTGTGAAACTGTTTAAGCAGGTGTCCATGTTTGAAATATAAACTAACAAATGAAGAGACACGAATTGCCAATACCCCACCTCCCTGCTTCATCCACATCGTGTGTGCCGAAAATTAATTTTCTGTACCATTTAATCAAGCATTCCCTACGGATGCTATTCGAATAAGCGGCGGGGTTCATGAACTAAAATCAACCAAATGAGATTCACTCGAGGTGACAACGATGGGAAGTAAAATTTTCAATCTGTCCACTTGGTGCGAAAGACGAAGAAATGTTTCGGGGTTAGCGCTCCTCCAGTCGAATACGGGCAGATCGTTAACTAGAAATCTCGTATTTTCTCGCTCGGATGCGCACAATCTCGTACTGATTTGTAAAATCACACGGCGGTGTAAATCCACGTAATTGGAGACGTAGGGCATGAATTGACTCTACAAGCCAATGGCGATGTCACCGTTTATGATCTAATGTCTTTGCATGGGGGTCTGGCACTAATTTATTAAGCTGTAAAATGATTTCGACAAATTGTGTTAATCAGTAAAACTTCCCGAGAGCCTTTGCGAACCACAAGCGGTTTGAGTTTACATATGCTGATCGACCTTATCAGGAGGTCTTGTGTTCAGGTCTCATGATATCGAGATTTCGGAAAAGCTGGTCATTCAATTAGCTACGAAAATTATAAAATGTACCAGCGGGTGTTGAAATGTTATCGAACTGATTTATTTATGAAATCGAAGTATATGGTTGAACAGCAAATTTAGATATGTCATATATTTTTAATACATCTTGTAATGTCTAATATTAATGCTCAATGGACAAACTGTCTGAGTTTTTAAAATTAATTCACATTGTAATTCTGAGAAAAATATTTTTTTATATTTACACTGGTTATTTGAGTTTCATTATTTTGATGAATTTTTGTTCGGCTGTATTTTTCTTTTAACTATTCCTTATGCAAATAATTTCGAAGATGCTTTAAAATTCTGAATTAAGATAATCTCCATTTTCATTTCTTAGGATATAAGTTTGGAAACATCTACAACTAGCAATATAGCCCGGCGTTGGTCGGGTGTAATGAAAGCTTTAAAACTAATCTATGGTCCGGGAGCTCAGACTATTTGGATATTGGCACGAAAGATTAAAAGCAATAGTTGTTTCCAGTTAAAGCGAAACCGTAGACTGAAAGAAAAATGAATGGATATAAGTCAAATTTTGATTTCCTGGTATCGATATCAAATAAGTTTTTCTAGTCGTAAACTGAATTTTGAAGGCTAAATAAGTCTTCTGAGTAAATGGTATCAATGCTGACAAACTGAGAACTACAATTATACTTAATTAGAACCAAACACTAAGCAAAATGTAAAATAAAAGGGCTGAAAAAAATACAGACATACAGGCAGATAAACAGACAGACACACAAGCATCTTACCTTTTATATATATATCTATTATCGATTTTCTGCACTATTGTAAGAACTGCAACCTTGAAACTTCTGAATATAGTTTCTTATGTCTTTGTCTATGAGTGTATCAAATTTGATTAAAATCGGACCACTCCTTCTATAACCCGATTTTTTCGATTATCGATTTTCGATATTTATCGGGGGTACCTCGACACAAACCTAGCTGAGAACACTCGCAGACGCTTATATTACAACTGTGTAAATTTTCAAGAAAATCGTTTCAGCCGTTTCAGAGTCTATAGGTAACGGACACACACACACAGACACACACACAGACAAAGTTCTATTTATAATTAAGTTTAGATAAATATCGTATGCTATTCTTTGATATACGAAAATTTATCGGATGTTTTTTCTAGTATGCTCATTGCAATAATAAAAGAAACTCAGTTGCTTTAATTTTGGGGTTTTTTTATTTGCAAATATGGGCAAACTTACCTGCAATAAGACGTGATGTCAAAATAACGGTTTTCCCCATGATATCCCTTTAAAAAAAAACAACTTTATTATCACGCAATGTTTATTGTTTTAAAAAAATAGATCATAATTGAAATAAAACTTAAAATATGAAATTTCTTTCTCTTTTTTCTTGAGAATTTAGTACAAAACTTTGAGTCCTATTTCTTGATTAGAGACTTTATTTGCAAAATCTATGTTTACCATTTTTCAACATTTCCTGGCAATTAACATTTATCATTCTTTCCTCTCCGTTGCATTCAATTACGCACAAATAACATTAAAAATCAAGTATGAGCTTATCTTTTCTCAGTACCATTAGGATTTATACCGAAAAATCATTATTATCTTCTAGGAATTGTTAATTCAATATTCCCTTTTCAAACCAACAAAAAAATAATAGTAATTCTTACAGTTTAAAAATATGTTTCGGAATTAAAAAAAAACAAATTGTTGATAATCCATAAAAAACAATTCGCTCAATTTTTCAATTGTCTTGGAGATTTCCTGACAGTAGCATTTAATGATAGAGTGATTCCGTTTTGTGTTTTTAATCTTGCCAAAACTGTTAATTTACGGGTTGTCTGGAAATCCATGCCGATTTTTAGACCTTCATGTTTCATCACGTTAGGCCAGAGCGCACAACGGCCGAAACGTTGTATAAATAATAACCACGATGAGGAAAATAGTGTAAGAAGTGCAAGATGCACTACCAAACGTCTTTTAGTATACATTTCCCCTTCTCCTTGAATAGTCGCTAACCTGTCGTAGGTTAGCGACGATTCAAAGAGAATAGCGAAGTGGAGAAGGTATTGATTTCTACCTTTTCTAAATGGATTTATTTACAATTGACCGCAGCAAACACGGCCGGGATTTGAACCCTATTTGACTCCAATAGTTGGCGTAAATCTTTCAGATCAGTTTGTCACAAAAATATTGGCTTTAAAACTCAGATGCATAACAAAACCTAGGAAATTGATGGACAAACTCGTGTGCATAATCTAGATTTTACAGAGTTGCAAGCCGTACGACGAACCTTATTTGAATTTGCATATTACTTCTTAAGAATTAATTAGCAGTCAATGCTATATAACCAATGCTGTCTCTTATTTAACCCATATGAGTGGCGAAGATCCATAGCTTTCTCATATGTATTTGTTTACAGGTGAACGTAACGAAACCAGCTGTAATTGTAACTCTATTCCACTATTTAAGCAACTTTCATAACCATCATATCAGCCTATATAGATATTGGCTGGTTTTCTTTCATAGCAAAATAAGATATTGTTTTCTCACATCGCAAAATAAGATATTGTCACTTAGCAAAGTTATTAAGGAACAGAACGATTTCTTTAGGAAGAAGGAAGTAAGGACTGAACTGGAAGTAGATACCGCCTCAGAACGAGAAATTGGAGAGCCGGTTTCGAATTCCAGTTGAATTCATTGCATTTACTCATACGCAAATAACAAAGGTATTAATCCATCTAGTCTCCTCCCCAGCTATGGCATAAATATAAGAACAGAAATGGTTCTGTAGCCTTGGTTGGCAACCACTCTACCGCAAAAAGTAATAGCAACCTACTAAGGGAAAATTTTCTGCCCAGACAGTCATGCCTCTTTTGAGACATGATCGCCCAAGCGTGAATCACGTATTGCACTTTACGGACCGTTCTCATATCATCCTCATCTAGGCCATTATATTTTATGTGTAGAATAAATCCATAGACCTACTGCTCTAGATGTTGTGTTTACTTTCTTTAGTAAGAAAGATTTGACACGGTTGCAAGCCATACGACGAAACAGATTTTGCAGAGTTGCAAGACGTAAGCTCAACCAGATTTAGCAGAGTTGCAATCCGTACGACGAGCCAGATTTGACAGAGTTACAAGCCGTACGGCAAACCAGATTTGACAGAGTTACAAGCCGTACGGCAAACCAGATTTGACAGAGTTCCAAGCTGTACGACGAACTATATTTAACAGAGTTGCAAGCCGTACGACGAACCAGATTTTACAGAATAACAAGCCGTATGACGAACCAGATTTTACAGGGTTGCAAGCCGTAAGACGAACCAGATTTTACAGGGTTGCAAGCCGTAAGACGAACCTGATTTGAATTTACATATTACTTCTTAAAAGGTAGTTGGCAGTCAATGTTATAGAACCAATGCTGGTCTCTTATTTAACTCATATTTGAGTGACGAAGATTCATAGCTTTCTCATGTGTTTTTGTTTAAAGGTGAAAGTAACGAAATCAGCTGTCATTTAAACCTTTTTCCACTATTTAAGCGACTTTCATAATCATCATGTCAGCCTATATCGATATTGGCTGGTTTTCTTTCATAGTAAAACTGTTGATTTACCTGACACAAAGTAGAATTTCATCTGTATGTTTATATATCGGTTGATTCCCATTTAAAACTTTAACCAATATTTCTTTAATCCATATTATCCTATCTGCGCCATTTACTAATGAATAAATGTTGGTGATTTTGTCAGGCCACTGTCATCGACCATCAATCAATTTCTGTGATTCATCTCGGTCATTTGGTTGAGATTTTGCCTTTTTGACACCACGACAACCTCTGCTGACCTACGTGAACCGCCCGGGAAACATGACTGGCATTCTCGTCTATCACGAACTTTAAGATTTTCTTAATTTCTATGAAATCTTCTTACGACTAAATGACTGTGTGTAATGGACTACAAATTAAATTAGTCATAAACTCTATACAATTGATAATGAATTTGGAAATGAAGCAAGGCTCTTAGGAATGGAACAGGCATTTTGTAGTTTCTTCTAAAATCGATATTAATACGTTCCTCCCAGTTGATGTTTCTGGTTGTGTCTATTTGTTTTTAAAACTTCACTTCATAACTCTACAACAAAGACAGCATAAACTACTGGATTTAATATATATATATATATAGTATATCAAGGCAGCAAATAATTTTCTAAACATATGCTGTGAAATATAAGAGACAATCAATGTCTATTATCTTTAATCATGAGCCGTTCTAAACGTCGTATTTTGCCTTTAATTTCAGTTGAAAATAAAGACGAAAATTCTCCAACATTTGGATAATTATTTATTGATTTGATTCTAAGCTTTCGGCTCACATGAGCCATCATCAGAGAGGTTATTTAGACTGAAATATAATAACAGCCACCATCACCGACGATTTTATTTTGTGTTGTCATAAAACTCCGCTTGGCAACGGCAATAGTTATCAAAAATAATAAACGCAGTTCTCAAATTTGCAATGCGGTTTTTATGACGTCACACCGCGTGATAGAGCGAAATGACAACAAAACCATATAGTCAAATGCAATGTAATATGTTATGTCCGGATTTAAAGTTGATTTTATTGAGTGTTGGTTGCTTAGATTTAATGTACATTGCCTCCAATATCTGCAGGTTCCTCTTACTGTGTGTATGAGAAATGATCACCGTATTGTTGACCAAAATCTGTCTGATATTACCTACATGTTTATGTTTGTCAGAGAAATGTTGTTTAATAGTACTCTGATCAGAAAGATGACATGTAAGTCTACGGGAGAGCGTGGTTGTAGTAAAACCAATATATGCACTGGGTTTTTTATTAGTATCAGAAATGCAATCTCTGAATGGGCATGTAAATTGGTACACTACGTTGGTTTTTTGTAGAGAATGTAGTTTAATGCTTCTAGGGTTATTATAGACTATGAGGTCAATTGTTTTGAATTTTTTATAAGATATGATGAGTTTAATTTGATTATTACTTTCTACTGGTTTAACATTTCTACGTATTATGTTTTTGAAAATTTTTTCATCTTGTTTATAATTATTATGTATTTGGCTGCAATAGTATAAGTTAATAGTGTTATGTTTATTTTGATGTAAACCATTATTATTAATATTATCATTATTGGTAGAGCTATTGTTAATTTTGTTGAGATACATTTTAATTTGTTCGTCAATAACGGAGTTAGGAAATCCATTGTTGACTAGTGTTTGCTTAATGTTGTGTAATTCTTTATAAAATATAGATTTGGAAGAAGATTCTATTTGTGTGCGTTGAAGCAAGTTTTTTATAATAGATAACTTATATCGTTGGGGGCATTCACTATTATAATTAAGGAAGACACGAATTTATGCTAGTTGGTTTCCTATATAGAGAAGTAGTAAATTTATGTGTGCTAGAATCAATGAATACATCAAGGAATGCGTTTTTGTTATTAATATTTAGTTTTAATGTAAATTTGAGGTGATATGTTAAAAGAAATGGTGAAAACTATTTGTTTTTAAAAATATAATATTAATTTCTGGTTATTTAGAAAATAATGGTGTAGTATTTGGAGGAAATGCAATAGGTGTGTCTAAACAGTTCAATCAGCATTTAGAATCATGTAACCATGGAGATTTAAACGTTTGGGTTAAGAAAGGTTTCTAAGTAACCATAAATTCATCTTATATTTTCAAGCTTTCTAAATAGCCAGAAATTCACCTTATATGTCAAAAAACAAATCGTTTTCACCATTTATTTTAACATATCACCTGCAGAGGAACAGTTCTGTTCTGTAACATGAAAATTCTTGTGTAGTGATATTACGCATTTATAAACCATTGTAATAAAAACAATTACAATATTAACATATACTCTTAATCGAGCACTCTTCATAAAAAAAAATGCACGAATAGCGGGTTTTTAAATCATGTGTTCTTTGATTTTTCTGTGTTATATATAAACTTATTTATAAATGGAACTTTGTGTGTTTGTCTGTGTGTGTATCCGTTACCTATAGACTCTGAAACGCTGAACCGATTTTCTTGAAAATTCACACAGTTTTACTATAAGCGGCTGTGGGTGTTCGTAGCTAGGTTTTGTGTCGAGGTATCACCGATAAATATCGAAAATCGATAATCGAAAAAATCGGGTTATAGAAGGAGTGGTCCGATTTTAATGAAATTTGATATATTCATAGACAAAGACAAAATAATCGAGATTCAGAAGTTTCAAGGTTGCAGTTCTTACAATAGTGCAGAAAATCGATAATATATATATATATATATATATATATATATATATATATATATAAGGCAAGATGTTTGTGTGTATGTCTGTCTGTATGTCCTTTATCTGTCTGTATGTCCTTTATACAAATTTTTATCCGATTCTCACCAAACTTCACACAAATATTCTTTAGGCTGAGTCAGAACTCCAGGACCATGGATTAGTTTTAAAGCTTTCATTACACCCGAGAAATGCCGGGCTATGCTGCTCGTATATATATATATATATATATATATATATATAAATATATATATTCTTATTTTATGAGGAAAAATACACCGAGCATTGTCTGTAGGATAAAGTGAGAGGATGAGAGAGACGATTGAGGAGATGAGGTTAAAACTGCAACACGGCACTCAATAAGTCCAGGGTCTGATATGTAAATAATACGACTAATATAAAATCCGTAAAATATTTTCGAAGTACTAACCTTGTGCAGAAGTAGTGAGATTTAGCAGGACTAATAATGCAGACCCGCATAAAGAAATAAGACGAAAAACCTGCTCCTCAACAGGATGTATAAAATCTAAGGATGGAACGATCATATTGGAGAAAGAAGAAATACTCCAGCGATGTGAAGAATATATAAAAGATCTTTTCCACGAAAAGAGAGAGCAACTGATATTAAAAAAAATGAGGACGGTCCGGAAATATTCCGAAGTGAAAGCTGCGATGGCCAAACTTAATAGGAACAAAGCAGTTGGACTGGACGGCATTGTAATAGACATGCTGATTTTCCTGGAAGAATTCGGCAAAGAGAAAATAAATATCAGAAATAATAAATGAAATTTATAATACTAGCATAATATCAGACGACATGAGCAAGTCGATTTTCATATTACTGCCCAAGAAGCCATGGGCAAACCTTGTGCGAACTCCACGGAACAATCAGTTTGATGAGTCACGTTACAAAACTGATCGTCCGAATTCTAATGAATAGAGCGATAAGTATAATCAGACCGGAGATAGGACAAGAACAGTGCGGGTTCGTCGAAGACACCGGAACAAGGAATGCCATATGTTTGATTAGGATACTCCCCGAAAGAGCAATACAAATGAAGAAGGACGTGTACCTACGTTTTATCGATTATGAAAAGCATTCAACAAAATACACCACAAAGAATTGATGGCGATACTCAGCATCCTCGACATATGTGTGAAAGAAATAAGAGTAATCATGAATCTCTAATGGCTGCAAACCGCCTGCATACGGAAAGGTAAAGAATTCAGTAGATATACATTAATAGAAAGGGGCGTAAGACAAGGATGTGTCTTTTCACCAGATCTATTCAACTTGTACAGCGAGAAAAATCTGAGGACCCTAAATGTTATACCAGGATTTGTCATCGGATGCCACAGTTTGAACAACATAAATTAAAATTAAAATCAAGACATAAAATTAGAATCATAATGGGTGACGTGAATGCCAAGGTAGGTAAAGAGAGGGAAGGGGAGACAACCGGCAACATTCGATTAAAAATACGCACCGAACGAGGAGAAAAATGTTCCCAATGGTGCACAGCAAATACCAGGTAATAACTAACGTCTGGTTTCAAGAATATCAACGGCGTCTATGGACACGGAGAAGCCCAGGAGTCGACACAAAAAACCAAATAGATGACATAACAAATAAGCTGAGGTTTAGAAATGCAGTGGTTCAATGTAAAACCTATTCAGGTGCCGACTGTAGAAGTGACCACGTTCCAGTCATTTGCAAACTAAGGGTGAAACTTTGGAAAATGAAGAAGCCTAGTGCAGCACCAAGACTTCAGTAAAATACGCTCGGGAATGACTTCAACCTGCAGAGATAATACACTTGAATATCGAGACTATTTTGAGGATCCTAGATGTTATACCAGGATTTGTCATTGGAAGCAACAATTCGAACAACTTAAGATACGCAGATAATACAGTGCTGATAGCAGACGCGAAAAGAAAACTGCAAGACCTCCTACAGAAGGTAGATGAAGAGAATGACAAGAAATGACTACAAATAAATTGCAAGAAAATCAGATGTATGGTCATCTGCAAAAAGACTGCCTAAAATGCCAAATACAGGTGGGAGATACTAAAATCAAGCAGGTACAGAAGTTTAAATATCTGTGAAGTGTTCTAACAGAAGACGAAATGTGTGATATAGCGATTGGAAGGCGAATTGCCATTGCAAAGGACGCGTTCCAGAACCTCAGTAAGGTATTTAGAGAGAGGAAGATTTCACTAGAAACAAAGAAGGAGTACTGGATAGCAATGTGTTTTCAGTTCTACAATATGTCAGGGAATGCTGGACAATATAATCGAAGATGAAGGAAAAACGTGAAGCAACTGAAATGTGGTTCTACAGAAGGATGCTGCGGATATCATGGATCGGGCATGTGAGCAATGATGAGGCTTTGGAAAGGATAGAAACTAAAAAGAAATTTATACTGAGCACAAGCAAAAGACAGCTAAAGTTCGTGAGGCATGCAATGAAAAAAAAAGGTCTTGGAGAACTTGATACTTGGTATAACGATATTCTGTCTCGGAACAAGGGATTTCTGTGTCGCAATATGCATTTAATTCATAATTTTATGATTATATTAAGCTCTACAATATCTATTGTATTGAGCACTGTTTATAAAAAATAAATGCCAGTGCCTTCCAGTTATGTCATTTAACGACAGGACAAATCGAGTTCTATAGCCTTTGTTGGCAATCAGTCTACCGCAGAAAGTAATGGCAATCTACTGCGTGAAAATCTTCTGCCAAGTCAGTCATGTCTCTTTCGAGACATGATCGCCAAAGCGTGTATCACGTATGGCACCTAACTGACTGCGATGGATTGATTGTCGGCATTCAATAATTTAAATTGGTGCATGCTCGTTATTTCAGTTTTTGAAGTAGACAGTATAATAAGGTCTTTCTGGACAACATTGTGAAAAAATATGTCACGTGACACATTTCACGCCACCAAAAATTTGGAAGCGTCATGCTGCACGGCTTGGCATTAGCGCCGAAATTTCGAATAAGAATGTATTGATTAGATTTACTCTTTTTAAATATCTCTGTGTAATTTTGCTTAATATATCTGTTAAAATGATCTCAATATTATTTTAATTTTTGAGTAATATAAATGACAATTTATTCATCGCACCCTGTACACACATACGTACGTGTGTGTGTGTGTGTGTGTGTGTGTGTGTGTCTGTTAACCAATGTTTATTTAAATTTCCACTGCACAAACGGAATTGCGGCTACGTATCCGTTTTACAGATTAGTAAATAAACAATGTGATAAATTCACATTATGAATTCATTTTTTTTCTTTTCACTTAAACTAATTTGTGTATTGTGAATGTTGACATAAATTTGAAAGTATAGCAGTTTTGTTTCCCCCAAATATTTTAATACGAATAGCGAACATTTAAAACCCATCAAACACGTACGACATTGCGCTATGTACTTGTTGCGTTAACAGACATTTTGCAGGAAATCGCGCAAATGTTTATTTTCGCATAGTAAAATATTTGAGCAGATGGTTGCAAAATCGTGTAAGGCACCTTCGAAAGAACTTTTCGAGTAATATTCATGAGCTTAGTAGCATGAGGATTTCGACTTCGTTGAGATTCTTTCCACTTCCACAACCTTAAGAAATGTATTATGTTTAGCACATATTTGATATCACTGTGTGGGCAAAACTTGATAAATTACCAAATATGAAAGTTTTATAGTCAAGGAATTTCAGATTGATTTTATCCGGCGTTATTTATTTTTAGAGATACAATTTTAGACTTCATTAATAAGACAGTTTGAATGGAAGATAGTTGATTTCCACGGCTAGCAATTTCCCATTAAGATGCTAATTCTCGTCTCTCAGATTTCATTTTCATAGAACACGAGTACCCTTTAGAGCTTAGGACTCTTTAGAATATTTTGGGCCACCCCTCTTCGCATTCAAGACTATTCTTATTGAATACTAGGTAAACGAATTCTGAATATCATTAACAACATGAATTTCATTAACCGATCAAAAACATTTTTTTGGATAATTCTAAATGAAAATAGAATTGTTCTTTTATTATTATTAATTTGCAAAATTTTACAAGGCAAGGCAACGAAGCAAAGATGAACTTGTCCGATTCACCCTAAATTTTCTTCATTCTTTCATTGATGAAACTGCAATATAGGTAATTATTAAATATTTATAAATTCATTTGATGCACATGTTATTGTGCAGTATTAAGAAAAACAAACATTCTATTTTCATTTACAATCATTTACTTGGCAATAAATACTAAAAAGTAGTATGAAATACATAATTTTTAAAAACATTGGGGTTGCCTAATAATTATGGCCGGTAGTGTACCGTTAAACAGAAAAATCAAGTTAATCATTAATGGCTATTTTCTAATTCCTTTCATTGAACCTATTATTACCATATAGTATACTATGTACAATATGATGATATATTATAGTATGAACACTATACTATAGTATTTATGCTTTATGATATCGGCAAGGAAGCTGAAATTCGAGAGACGAGTTCGAATACCAGTTGAATACGTTACATTCACTTAAATACAAAAATCTCTTGACAAAGGTATATAATTGTTCTTCTCTCTCCAGATATGGGTTATAAATAAATAGAAATAAATTTATAAATAGAAGAACAGACTGGGTTCTATAGTCTTGGTTGGAAATCAGTTTATCGGGGAAAGTGATGGCAACCTACCGCGGAAAAATATTCTGCACAGTTAATCATGTCTTTTTCGCGACATGATCGTATAAGCGTAAATCAAATATAGCATTTAACTGACACTAAAATTACAAAAAATTTCTACATCTTTTGTCCGTTTTTCGTTTTAGGACGGAAGTCTACGGAATTTACTATCCACCACTAAACAGTCTCGAAACATATTTATCGAGAGGATAACAGGCGGTGCGGTATTTGACACGCCATTTTTTTTTCTATTACAGTATAAACATGGTGGCTGCACTACCAGTGTGCACAACGGTGGAACATAAATACCACTTGCCTCACTATGAATCAAGATACAAATTTGCTTTCTCTTGCGATTAATAATCTATATATATATTTCCAAACATCACCATCAATTTCTTCGCCTATAGAGATATTTATGCTTCTAAGAATTGATTTCTATTTTCATAATTCGCAACGTATCTCAGAACCAGCATTCCGCATTTACTTTCGGTGACATATTTTCAAGTTGCTTAACTCTAGTTGTATTAAAGATATTCAAACCATTCATTTTATTTCCATTTCCATTCTCCTATTTTAATTTTTTCGCCTGACGAAAATATATTCTTGTATAAATATGTAGTAAGTTTTTCATCCATATTCTTTAACTGTTCTTTTGGATCATTGGAATGGAACAATACTTTTATTTAATTTCTGTTAAAATCTAAATCTAAATTTCTCTCTGCTGGTTATTTAAAATTACTTGCAAGTTTTCCAATGATTTTATATTCTTCTTCTTCTATGTGCCCTGTCCCTTCAGGATGTAGGCGATCATGGCTTTTCATGTCTGCTATCTACTTCTTTAATTTTTATATTAGCGCTAATGGATTTATGTATTCACTAGCTGTATAACCCGGCGTTGCTGGGATGTAATGAAAGCTTTAAAACTAGTCCATGTTCCTGGAGCTCAAACTCTTTGTACGTTGGCACGAAAGACTAAAAAGCAATAGTTGTTTCCAGTTAAAGCGAAACCGTAGACTGAAAAAAAATGAATGGATGTAAGTTAAATTTTAATTTTCTGTTATCGATATCAAATACGTTTTTTTCGTCGTAAATTGAATTTTGAAGGCTAAATAAGTCCTCTGAGTAAATGGTATCATGGCTGAGACTAAGAACTACAATTATAACTACTTAGAGCCAAACCCGAAGCAAAAACTAAAATAAAAGGGCTGAAAAAAATACAGGCAGATGAGCAGACACACACTCACAAACATCTTGCCTTTTATATATATATATATATATATATATATTATCGATCTGCTGCACTATTGTAAGAACTGCAACCGTGAAACTTCTGAATATCGTTTATTATGTCTTTGTCTACGAGTGTATCAAATTTCATTAAAATCGGACCACTCCTTCTATAACCCGATATAATTTTCTTTTCAAAAATAACTTTTTTATTACCATCATTATTAAATACCCGATGAGACATTGTTCTTTCAATCTCGAAAAATATGTACAGTTTTATAGCAGATTGTAGTTTTACATATTCTAAAGTATATATATATATATATATATATATATATATATACTTTCTAAATATATATTCTAAAGTATGTATATATATATATATATATATATATACTTTATATATACTTATACCACACTCACTTCTTCCTCCGTTCTAACAAACCGTTAACCAGGCTAAACACACACACACACACACACACACACACACAGAGAGAGAGAGAGAGAGAGAGAGAGATAAATACGTTAGGTAGATTTAATTACAATACTACACATAGCCTTTACACACAAAAAAAAATATTTACAATAACCACGCTAACACACTTTCTCCCCCCCCCCGGACTGTAGTAGCAGAGGTGCCCCTAACAAAGCACGTACCAGGGCAGAACACACACACACACACACATAGAGACACACACACATAAAAGTAGATTCATTTACAGCACACACAACGAGCAAACATCACCAGATAAATCAAACAGATAAGACAACATCCATGAACCTGATATCCTTTGACCCGGTTAAAATCACATCAACTCCTAGATCCTACGAACTGATTCCTTCAGATCGATAAAAACCCCATCTTGAATAAACACACACACACGCTCTCTCTCTCTCTTACACACACATACACACGCTCTCTCTCACACACACACACGCCATTAGACCATATACAAAACAAAAAACAACTAGAACACACATAGATACACACTCACACACACGCACACACGCACACGTACATACACGCACACACGTACAGCAGCAGTGGATAAAGCCAGCCATTCATAGATGGACAGCTAAAAGCACGGACAGTTTGAAGTTTTCTCTGCCATTCTGATGATGAGATTATAGTCTCGAAATATAAATAAACAGGTCATACAAACACCTCCCGACCTTCCTTTATTTCATTCAACGCATTGTGACAGTCTTCAAGACATAACACGTATATATATATATATATATATATATATAGAGAGAGAGAGAGAGAGAGAGTGAGAGAGAGTGAGAGAGAGGGAATAATAACGTGTAGTTAGAACGATCATTTTCTGGAAGACTGGGTTCGAATCTCACTATGGTCGAATAGGAAGGAAATGACTTCTTGATATTATCGGTCTGGAGGAGGCAATTCAAGCGTCTGGCAACTTTGGAAAGTGCCCGAAAACCATACCACGGGTAAACCCATGCCTTGTGAGTGAAATTAGATATACGTTTTTTTTTGTTTTTTTTTAAGTGACTCTCGATGGTTGGGCTAGCTCGAAGTCACAAGTCATTGTGAAGGAGGATTGGGCGTTTTATTTTGTTCAGACTGTTGTTCATGCAAGATGACGTGCTCTTTTCCAGAAATTGTAACTAAGGTCCACGCAGCATAATTGCAGTATAAACCACAGGTGAGCTCTGTGGTTGTTGAATACACACAAATGTGCCTGAGCAGCTGTTTGCAAAGGGAATTAGCTAGCCGCCTCGGTAGACAGTTATCTTCGAATAATAGTTGCCAGCAATTATATATATGTATATATATGCTAATGGACTTTTATTTATCATTCCAAATTATTTCAATACATAACGTTATTTTAAGTGGACACACCTATTTGAGTAGACGTTCCGTTTATGCATTAAACAGTATATTTTCTTTTTGTCTACAGGCTTGAACATATGAGTGAATTTTGAACACGCAATATTTAAAATTACGAGAAATTATTCGTGGATGAAAACGTTATAAAAAATATAACGTAAAAAAACACCGTTACGTGAGCGTTCTTAAAAAGAAAAACTGTAAAATCAGTTATTGAAAATTGTCTGAAGGCACCACTTATAGTAGAAACTTAGGTCGCGTAATAACTCGTTTACAAATGAAAAATATTCAAAAGTTCTACAATATAATTGTATTGAACACTTTTATATATATATATATATATATATATATATATATATATATAAATATATATATATATATATATATATATATATATATATATATATATATATATATATATATATATATATATATATATATATATATTTAATCATATCACCCCGGGCAAGGCGGTAAGGCCACTGGTGTGCAGGGGGCTAAGTAAGAGTGAAAAGATTGGAAAAGAGAAAGCCGGAAACCACATCCTAAACAGGGAACAAGTAATGTTCAATAGACATGGGTGGAATGTGAACCGGGCGATAGTTCATATATAAATATATAATTTTCCTGTGTATGGAAGATATTTCGGGCTTCTACCAGTAAAAAAATATTTTAACACATTGGAATTTGAATAAATAAAATTTTGATTTCAGCTGCTGTGAAAGAAGCGCGGAATTCCTCGTAGAAATGGCTATCCAACGGATTTAAGTTTCGAAATTTTTGTTTTATTTTATATATATATATATATATATATATATATATATATATATATATATATATATAACCATATCGCCCCAAGCAAAGTAGTTTACTGCCACTGGTGTGCAGGGTGTTACATAGGAGAAAGTTATGAAAAACTGTGACAGGTTATAGAGGAAATTGGTAAGAGAAGGATAAGAATACTGATGAGAGTTAAGTGGACAGAAAGGAGCATGAGAGAGGATGCAAATTAGTGAGATAGGAGATGACTATTGACTTTGCATTTAAATACTTGGAGATCGTAGCTATCGGTGAAACAAGCAAACGGAAGCAAATTCCAGTGGCGGGAAGTGCGAGAAAAGAAGCTGAGAGAGTAGAATTTGCGTTTACATTTTATTGGTTTCACAGTGAAAGGGTGGGACCTAGTTTCTAATCTTGTGGCTCGAATAAATTCATGCATAGGGGGCACCAGTAGGTGTGTGTGTGTGTGTGTGTGTGTGTGTGTGTGTGTGTGTTGCCTGACGGTTACGGCTAAGTATAAAACATATTCAGATTTTAGTAGAATGATAAATTTTAGTAAAATTATGACCAGAAATAAATTTCATTCTATCGTGAAGTCTCCGCACAGCCCTCTTCAATTTGTAATTCACTTTTTAGAGACAGGCTTCTATACAAGAAAGTTTAGATTGATCGTGTATTTATTTAATAGGAGGATTCATGCCTTCCTTTTTAAAAATATTAAAGCCATGTGAACGAATTCGAATTTATCGGAATTTGAACTCGGCTCGCCGACTCCGCTTTCTACCCTGATACCCATTACGTTATGTTCAGTCTTCTAGCATTTATCAAAATGGCCATGAATATATCTAATAACAGTATACACTTCAAGTCTCCACCAAGATAAATTCTACGTTCAACAACATTTAAATACAACTTGTGACAGCTTCACAAGAAGACGTCAAGTTTTCTCTGGCTTCATTGTAAAATTACTGTCATTGAAGAATTTTCACATTTTATTCTCAGATAACAACTGTCTATGGGTGAACATCAAAATTTCCAGATGTTCAGAGCTCTTTAACCATCACTTAGTTTTTCAGAAAAAATCGTTTAAAAAATCAAGCAAGTAAGAAAAGTACTACAAGAGATAATAAAATGAGAAATTTGTAGGAGTTTCGCTTTTTATGCTTATCGATTTTCCATTTTATTTATTTAGTTAGATATATTTACGCACAGGCATTCCAAAGCAGTACATATTTATCTATAGCGAACACACACATAGACAATAAAAAAAAAACAGACGCACAAATGTATATTGTGTGTCTGTCCCTGTGTGAGTGTGCATGCATTTCCGAGATGAAGAGAAACATCTATGCGTGGTGTAATGTTTAACAAGTTCGTTTCGCTAGAACAATTGCGACTGAGTGATTTCAATCCTCACTGGGTGTCCCATATTTTCAGCCTTGTGCCATATCTAAGTTTCGCTAAATAAATCAGGTCTGTTGGCACCTAAAGGTGGTGCAATTGTTAGGAAGCTGGTCTCGCTTGAAACATTACAATTGAGTAGTGTGTTTGATCGTCACTAGGTTCGCCAGGTGTTCACCTTCACCCACACCTAAGCTGCCACCATCATTCCCGAGAAGAAAAGCTACACGTTCTCAACCTATAATAATTGTTCCCTACAAAAAAATAAAATAAAGGACATATATTCTAAATTTTAACGCATTATTTATTAAACTTGAAAGGAAATTACAAAACTTCGTAAAGAAGGTAGGTCAAGAGAGTGACAAGAAAGAACTACAAATAAATTGCAAAAAAAAAACAACAACAAAAACAAAAAAACAAAACATGCATGGTCATTAGCAAAAAGGGCAGCTCACAATGCCAAATACAGAAGTGGGATACTAAAATCAAGCAGGTACAAAAAATTTAAATATCTGGGAAATGTTCTCACAGAGGACGGAAAGTGCGATACAGAGAACCGGAGGCGAATTTCTATGGCGAAAGACGTATTCCAGAAGCTGAGTAAAGTATTAAAAAACAGGAATATTTTACTAGAAACAAAGAGGAGAGTACTGGGTTGCTATGTGGTGTGAGTTTCTTCAATGAATGCTGAACAATATCATGAAGACGAAGGAAAAACTTGAGGCAACTGAAATGTGGTTCAACAGAAGGATGCAGAAGATATAATGGCTCGAGCATGTAAGCAATGACGGGGTTTTGGAAAGGATGGAAACGAAAAGGAAATTAACACTGAGCATCAGGAAGAGACAGCTAAAATTCCTGGGACTTGCAATGAGGAAGGAGGGCTTGGAGAACCTGATACTAACAGGCCAGATAGAGGGAAGGAGGGACAGGGGAAAACAGCGTGTAACGTACTTGACTCGTTTGAGTAGGGGGATGGCAGAACCGGGGTTGCGTGTTACAACAGGAGAAAGCGTGCTAAGAGCCACCAAGGATAAAAGGAACGTGGAAGGCCAATATCGCCTACTTCCTGAAAGGACAAGGACAATAGAAGAAGAAGAAGAAGAAGAAGAAGAAGAAGGAGGAGAAGAAGAAGAAGAAGAAGAAGAAGAAGAAGAAGAAGAAGAAGAAGAAGAAGAAGAATGGGAGATAGAGAGGTAGGAGGGTATGAATAGAAACATGAAATGAAGGGAGAAAGAAGAGGTTGAAGAATACATGAGAAAGGGACGAGTTGAAAAGAAGAAGAAGAAGAAGAAAAAGAAGAAGAAGAAGAAGAAGAAGAAGCGATGTAAAAAGGTAAGAATAAAAAGTAATGAAACCGAAGAAGATGAAGTAGAAGAAAAGAGGAGGAAGAGGCCGGTAGAAGAAGAAGAAGAAGAAGAAGAAGAAGAAGAATGGGAGATAGAGAGGTAGGAGGGTATGAATAGAAACATAAAATGAAGGGAGAAAGAAGAGGTTGAAGAATACATGAGAAAGGGACGAGTTGAAAAGAAGAAGAAGAAGAAGAAGAAGAAGAAGAAGAAGAAGAAGAAGAAGAAGAAGCGATGTAAAAAGGTAAGAATAAAAAGTAATGAAACCGAAGAAGATGAAGTAGAAGAAAAGAGGAGGAAGAGGCCGGTGGAAGAAGAAGAAGAAGAAGAAGAAGAAGAAGAAGAAGAATGGGAGATAGAGAGGTAGGAGGGTATGAATAGAAACATGAAATGAAGGGAGAAAGAAGAGGTTGAAGAATACATGAGAAAGGGACGAGTTGAAAAGAAGAAGAAGAAGAAGAAAAAGAAGAAGAAGAAGAAGAAGAAGAAGAAGAAGAAGAAGCGATGTAAAAAGGTAAGAATAAAAAGTAATGAAACCGAAGAAGATGAAGTAGAAGAAAAGAGGAGTAAGAGGCCGGTGGAAGAAGAAGAAGAAGAAGAAGAAGAAGAAGAAGAAGAAGAAGAAGAAGAAGAAGAAGAAGAAGAAGAAGATATGTAAAATTTAACGTGCAGAAGTCTTTTTCCACAATAAGAAGACATGAAAATTAATCGGGAAATATAGAGTAAATTTGCAGTATGAATGAAGTTAGGCAGTACGCCTTGCGTACAGAAATTGAGAAAAGGCAGCTGATTTGCTGAAAAAGATACAACAAAGTTACAGATAACTTAATTGGTAAACTTAGAATTTATTGAACCCTGTTTAAATTGAGAATGTTGTATACAACTATATCTTATTTATATTTAACTCAAAATAATATTTCCTTTAAAATTATAGTCCTTTTTTTTACTACCGCAGATCCTAACACACACGCACACACATACACACATTATATATATATATATATATATATATATATATATATATACCACCGGCCATAATTATTAGGCCACCCAATTTTATAGAAAAACTGACGTATTTCATATTGTTTTAGTTTTTATTGCTAAGTTGACAATTCTAAATGAAAATATAATTTTTTTTTGTCATTATTCCTTTGCAAAATTTTACAAGGCAACCAGGAAGCCTTTGCTTCGACCAGCCAATAAAAAAGAGACTAGCATGAGGAAAAGTGCACAAAAAGTGGACACCAGAACAGTTCATTTGAGGCACATGTTATTGTGCAGTGTTAACAAAAGAATCATTCTATTTTCATTTAGAATGATATACTTGGCAACGAATGAAAAAAATGGTATGAAATACATAATCTTTTTTTAAACTGGGGTGGCCTAATAATTACGGCCGGTAGTGTATTCACCATCTATAATGCCTAAAAATATAGACGAGAAGGCACAGCATAACAAAATCTTTTGGCAATTTTTATATAATTATATATAAGACAAAAAATCGTAAGAACACATGAAAAACTACGTAAAGAGAAAAGGTCATAGCTTGTTTGTTATTTTCAATGAAACTAGCTTGAGAGACATTACTGCTCAAATACGCAATATATATATATATATATATATATATATATATATATATATATATGTAATTGAAAGTTGCGTATTTGGGAAGCAATCCCGTTTTTATACACGTTTCGTTAAAGATTACTGGCAAGTTACTGCGATGAAATTTTGCATTTAAATATTGTGATCGAACCAAACCCAATAAACTAAAATCATAAATACTTATATTTTTGTCATGTCACTACATGCCGATCTATCGGGGAGCCGAGTTCGAATTCCAGTTGAATTCTTTGCATTCACTTACGCGCAACTAGCCTTGGGAAAGGTATTAATCCGTCTCATCCCTCCAGTTATGAGTTATATAGCAGGACAGATTGAGTTCTATAGCCTTGACTGGCAACCAGTCTATCACAGAAAGTAATGCCAACCTACTACGGGATAATGTTCTGCCCAGTCAATTATGTCTGTTTCGAGACATGATCGCCCATGCGTGTATCACGTACGACACTTAACTGACTGACTGATTCTTATTTTGTTGCGTTTGGTGGGATAAAGGTGTTTTAAAATTGTTCTTGATTTCTCTTGTTCCAAAGTACCTTCGGTTATTTTCAGCCATTCGCAAGCGGTTGGTTGATAATTACTTTAATTTTTTTTTCTTGGTTGTTTTTTTTAATCATTTCACCCCGAGCAAGGCGGAAACGCCACTGATGTGCAGGGGGCTACATAAATGTAAAAAGATGAATTAGAAAAGAGTGAGGAGTACAAACTAGTTAGAAAGGAACAATAGAAAGCTGAGAAAGTAGGTGCGATGACAGATACATAGGTGGAGAGAAAGGGAAGGTTATACGAGGGTGGGGAGAGAGCTAGAGTCCAGTGGTTAGTAGATGAGTATTGACTTTGCATTTAAATTTCTGAAAGTTGTAGCCGTCAGGAAAGCAAGAATACGGGAGCGAGTTCCACAGGCGGGAAGTGCGAGAGAAGAAGCTGCAGGAGTAGAATTGTCGTCTGCATTTGGCTAACCTGACTGTGAATGGGTGGGACCCAGATGCCAGTCTGGTTGCACGAGTAAGCACCTGTTGAGGAGGCATCAGTGACTTAAGTTCGTCTGAGCAGAAGCCATGAAAGTATTTATAGAACAGACAAAGGGAGGCCACCTTTCGACGATGGGGAAGTGGCTGCAGTCGAGCCGCCAGATCAGTACTTATCACATTACAAACTCTCCTTTGGAGCCTGTCAAGAACACTGACTTTTATCTTTTAGAAATTAAGATGAAGAAATTAGCAAGAACTATCAACAGACACCTAGTTGGCTTGTTCATTGCAGACTACATATGCAGACGTACGCTATGTTCACGCAGTGAATCAAGTGACAGTCCTGTTAAGACTGTGTTGAGAATTTGATAGGATCTTCCAATTGTTTGGATTGAATAGACAACATACCTGAAACACCATTTCGGAATGTTAACTAGTATAGAATCATGTAATTATAGTTGAAGTCAGTTGATGACAGAAAAAATTAAGGCAAACTTGGTTTATTTTCCGAGGCGGATTGGTAGACATTTTTTACTGCTCAATAATTCATCGCTCCTTGCATAAACCTTTCTAATTATTAAGCAGAATTCATTCGTTTCAGCGTAAGTCACATAAATTAGTGTAAGAAAAAAGTATTTCCCTTTCTTTATTGATAAAACGTCGTTTGTTTTACAATGTAAATCACTCTAAAATAGTGAGAAAATGAAACTAACTCCATTTACTGTCGTTTATATATTTATATAAGATAGTCACTTAAATACTTGCATACAATGTTTCTCCTATTCTCGTATATTATGCCCGCGAATATACTTTTAAATTACAATATATCTATATATATATATATATATATATATATATATATATATATATATATATATATATATACAAAAATTGAAAGAACACGTAGATTAAAAATCCACTGTTCAAGTATTTACTTTTATAAAGAGTGCCCGATACAAAATAGAGCTTAATATTGCAATTTTATTACAAATGATTTATAAAATCACTGCACAAAAATTGTCATGTTTCAGAACGAAACTCTTCCTCTTCAGGTGATATGTTAAAATAAATGGTGAAAACGTTTTATTTTTGAAACAAAATCAGCTGAATTCATGGTTATTCAGAAAATTCAGGCGTGGTAGTTGAGAGGGAATGCATTTACGTGTGTCAAAATTGTTCATTCAAATTTTAGAACTATGTAACAATGGAGATTTAATATTTGGGTTAGCAACGGGGGGCGTATGACTCAGATCCAGACATATCACTTTTTAATTTTGTCTTAGTTTGATTATTTGAGACCTTAAATAATTTAAATTGGTAGACAATAATTTTTATCATGAGCCTGGATTATAGGTTTTATTTATTGAACAATAGATGTTTTTTACTACTATGAGTAAAAAGGATAGAATATTTAAGTCAGAATTAGGATTAAATAACTGTGGTATTCTTAGTTATATTGTATTAAGAACAACATTTTAGTATTGCGTGGGCCATTTATTTTATTAAAATAATATTCATTTTGTATTTATGTTAGAGTATAAGTTATGAATAAAACAAAGTAATTAAATGTTAAAGAAAATTATTTAATATATATACTATGGGTTCATATGTAATTAATTATATATATATATATTATGCGTGTATATGTTTTCCTTATATATATATATATATATATATATATGTGTGTGTGTGTGTGTGTGTGTGTGTGTGTGTGTATGTGTTAAAACTCTTAGTATTTGTCTATATTTCTGAGATGTGGTTTGAAACGAACCCTTTATTATTACCCTTAAGGACCTAGTAGATAGGAATATTGGTTAGTCCCTGACTTGACTCTTAGCGTTGTGAATTCAATACCAGGCTACAGCAGTAGTGAACAAGTAACTTTCAGGGTTAGAGAGAAGTAACTCATGACTTCCACTCCAGACTTTACGCAAGAAATGAGAATGATATACCCAAGTGATTGTAATAAAAGGTTTGGTTCGAAATTCCTAGCACATGAAGTTGGCGGGATCGTACAACGGCCGTAACGTCGTACAAATTGCAACAAAGATGAAGACAATACTCCAAATAATATAAATACTGTTAAAACTCTTTTAATGCTAAACGGTAACCTACAAAATTACACAATAAGTATTTTTCGAGACGACTAGCCGTTACCAAAATCAGTAGATATTATCGTAACAATACATATGTTGAGTTCATTCATTCATTGTACGTTTGGAAACCACAAAATCACTTCCTGTTTTGGTGTCAAACCAAAATTTAAGTGAACCTCTTGTCCAGCTTAGATAACAGGAATGATAATTTTAAAGAAGTATCTTTAACTTTTTCAACTCACTCTATAGAACTTCAAAACTCCACTTTAACTATGATTCCGACAAAAAACCCAATTTTGCCGAAGTTTTTGTTCAGGACAAAAATTTAGTTCTTCAAATCACAAATTCAGTGAAACTTCGAAATTTAGTTCTTCAAATCACAAAAACTCTATTGATATTTAAATCATAACGTAACGAGACCTCTTAGTTTAAATCTCATTCCTTGACATTTTGGAATAATATTATTGATTTCCAACAATTCACAATCTTTCGGAGATATTTTAAAATGAATGTAGGACAAAAAATAAATTAACACAGTTTTGTGATACTTTAAACTCAATTTAAATTAAAAATATTTAAAATCACTTTGTTTTTCAGTTATTATAAAATAATTGAAAACCTATTTGGAAAGGCTAAAATGGGCCGTATTCATCAGACATTGCCCCGTCCGATTATCACTTATTCCGATTAATGGCACATGGCCTTGCTGAATACAACTTTCATTCCAATGAAGATGACAAAAATGGGTCGACTTAGCGTTAAATCTCAAAGACCGAGCCGTTTTTCCGACGGGGAATTGAAATGGTGCAAGAAATAAAAAAATATAGTGGTTAGCAATGTCAGTCAGTCAGTTAAGTGCCATACGTGATACACGCTTTGGGCGATAATGTCTCGAAAGAGACATGACTGACTGGGCAGAAGATTATCCCGCAGTAGGTTGCCATTGCTTTCTGCAGTAGACTGGTGACCGACCAAGGCTATAGAATCCAATCTATCCTGGTATTTAACCCATAACTGGAAGGAATAGACAGATTAATACCTTTCCCAAGGTTATTTGCGTGTAAGTGAATGCAATGAATTCGGCTGGAATTCGAACTCGGCTCCCCGATTTCTGGTTCCGAGTCGATATCCAATGCACCACAACGCACATACATGGTTAGCAATGTACAATAGCTTAATTTACATGTATTCTACTAATCTTTGTAAATAAAGCAATAATTTCCATGAAAAAATCAACGGGGATTTATCCAAGATCCCTATATATATATATATATATATGTGTGTGTGTGTGTGTGTGTGTGTGTGTGTGTGTGTGAAAATTTAATTTAATTAAAATAAAACAGTTACCACCTCCGCAATTTATGCATTACTCAAGCAATGAATTGAGTTCTTTTGGTGTCTGGAGTGTGTATATCCTGCTTATGTATAACACGCTAAAATTTCTTTTCTCTGATTTCATAGGCCTATGGCTTAGAGGTTAGCGACTCCGACTGATACCAAACTGGTCAAGTTTGATTCCGGCCAGAAGCAAGTAGATGGCTAGCCACACTGATGAGCTGTGAGACAGCCGAAACAGGCTTGTATGCGTATGACGAATATATATATATATATATATATATATATATATATATATATATATATTGGGTCAAGTTTTTCAGAAAAGAAAGGATATATGTTTATATTTACTTAAGCAACCTTCATATGTTAAGAGTTCAGAAATTTTACAGCCGTTTTTAAAGATCCGGTGCACCAATAAGAGACTGCATAATGTCCTCAATAGATGCTGTAAAGTTCCAGAAAATACATCTAACTGGCACTGTAAAACCTTAATCCTTAAATGACTCTCAAATTTATACAGAATATTTTACACAAAGTTTCAGTCTTAGAGCAGCCATTGGGGATCGAAAACATAACACTAGCAAATTCGTCTTTGGTGATATCTTAAAAATCTTCAACCTAAATACACACTAATTTTTTTCTGATTTGGAAGATATTTTCCTGATGAGGACAATAAGAAAAATCAATTTTAGCAATCTTTGCATAAAATTGTCATTCTTATTTCCAGCCATAAAAAAACCTGAAGCAAACCTAAATGAAAATAGGATAAAATTATGTTAACATATTCTATAGACACTGATGCCAGCAAAAACTGCATAAATTCTTCTTGGCGGAAATATTTTTTCCCTCATAAGGAGTGCTATACATAGAATGAATAGTTCACAATAAATTCTTGCATTGTAAAAATCAAAGAGAAAAAGCTGAAATTGGCTGCGAATTTTGGGCGAATAAAAAATGCAATTAAAAAACAATCACCAGTGTTCAATAAGTTTAATAAAGTACATCAAACCATCAACCATACTAGAAAAATAATTAAAATAGACCTTCGCGCTTTTGACTGAAAAATTCACACGTAGAATAATAAAAGTCACAATAATGTAGAAATAAAAATAAACTGAAGCACTGTTAAACAACAACAGGATCAAGTGCGTTACGAAATATCATATTTCGTATAAAAATATAATGCTGTTTTTCATCACATCTTTTCATTTAAAAAAATAAAATAAAATGAGTCATACATTTTTCCTGCCTTCTGGTCATATATAGAGAGAGCAATGATTACTAAAGCAATTTCTCAATTTAGAATGATTTGTCCGATTTTAACATGCTTAATTATTTCAATTCAGTTCTCCAATATCCCCGCCGGCTTTCGACTTGTTTGTTAAAAATGAAACACGTCCGATATTCAAACGAGAAAATTGGAGCGAAATCTTTCAAGATCGATAGATGCAAAACCGAAAAGACTGTATTTTAAGATGCATTTGCAAAATAGGTAACGTTTGCCTGTAACAGCCAGTCAGTCAATCAGTTTAGTGTCATACGTGGTACACGCTTTGGACGATCATGTCTCGAAAGAGACATGACTGACTGGGCAGAAAATTATCCTGCAGTAAGTTGCCATTATTCTCTGTGTTAGACTGGTTGCCAGCTAAGGGGCTATTTTTTTTTTCAGTAGTTTTATGGACAAAATATATTTTGACAAGCGGGTCTTTTTTTATCGTAAAGTGCTCGATATCAGGGTACAGATAGAATGTTTATAAGCACAAAGAGTTTGTAACTATAACTGAGCAGATACATGCCGGCATCTAAGATTTGTGAGGACACCGTTATAACTGTGTCCTTATAAAAATTCGAAGTCGACATGAAACTGCTCAGTGAAGGTGACAAACACTTTGAGCTTATATATATATATATATATATATATATATATTAATAGATATACATATTATCCCTCGTCGGTGGCACGAATCGGAGTTTCTCAGGTGCTCATTACGAAAATATTACAGTTATTGTCAGCATGTATTCGTTGCGAGATTCGAAGAAACTGAACCTTTGAAATCCAATGCGTTTTTTTTTTTTTTTTTTTCGTTGGCTGGTGTATTTTTTTTTTTTTCGTAGGGTTGTGTTAAAGGATGTGCGTTGTGGTGCAGTAGATATCGACTTGGAACAACATTTCGGGGAGCCGAGTTCGAATTCCAATTGAATTCGTTGCATTCACTTACGCACAAATGCCCTTAGAAATAGTATTAAACCGTCACTTCCCTCCAGTTATGGGTTAGATAATGGGACAGATTGGGTTCTATAACCTTGGTTGGCAACCAGTTTACCGCGGAAAGCAATGATAATTTACTGCGGAATCATCTTCTGCCCAGTCAGTCATGATCGCCCAAAGCGTGTATCCCGTATGGCACTTAACTGACTGACCGAATATAATAGTTGGAAACCTGATTAAGACTTCTACTAGGCATAAAGTGGGGGGTTAGTTTTATATTGTTATAAAGTAATAAACTGATCCCTCACAAATTACTACTTAATAATATAATACATATCTTCGCCCCTCTAGCTATGAGTCAAATATTAGGACAGATTAGGTTCTATAACTTTGGTCGGTAACTAGTCTACCGCGGAAAGCAATGGCAAACTTCTGCGGAATAAGCTTCTGCCCAGTGAGTCATGCCTCTTGCGAGACATAATCGCCAAAAGCGTGTATCACGTATGTCATTAAGTGACTGACTGGTGTTAGAACGGTAGAACCTGGGATTATTTTTAGTATAAGTTTGACATGAGTTGGTCATCTCGTTCACATCCTCTACTGAGTAGGACAGATTTTTGATATTTGTCATGTAGACCACTCGTGCAACACCTGGGTGGCACAACTCTCTATATATTTTTTCTTTGCTAACAACCAAGCTACATACACGAGAGTGGGCATTTACATCTTTTTTTTTTTTAACGACGGTATGTTACATCGCATAAAATAGTTCCTTCCTCCGCCTGGCTATCTTCTCATTTTTTTTTTATATTGCAGGTTTTTTCGTGTTAAACATGAATGCAAGTGATTGGCGGTGTGGCACATTTTAAATCGTATGACGAGTACGTACTGAATGCTTTCACTATACCTCTCTATAACATATTAAATAATTTCTCTGCTATTGAAGATAACGGGAATTTTGATGAAGTTGTTAGAAGGTGAAATGACGTTATTCAACGAATTTTAACGAAACTTTGGTTATAAACAACCGACAATTTGTAATGAATTGTTTGAACATTATGTTTTATCGATACTCGTATTTAAGTAGATATTCTGTTTTTAATTAAACAGTATTGTATATTTATCAGTACTGGCCTGATTATTTAAGATAGATGTTTATTACGAAAATGTGTGACATTCGGCAGGATTCAAACCTGCGACCCCTATCTACATAGGCGAAGCTACCATTTATACTTGTCTGTTTGTCAATATGTGGGGATCTATGTAGTTATATAGTTGTGTGTCTATCTCTCATCCCCGTTTCATATTTGTATAAATTTACAATAATCTGAATATGAAACTGTTAACAAAGTAGAATTTAAAGTTCGTAATCTCTAACATTAATTCGTAAGAAATATTTATGTATTTTAAATATTTTTTTACAATGTAAAAATGTCTCTCTGACTCAAAGAGTTTGGCTAGTTTTGAATCTTTTAAATCTCTTTAACATGAAATCAGTACCATCAGTAGATAAGACACAAGTAGTCAGTCAGTTAAGTGCCATACGTGATACACGCTTGGGCGATCATATCTCGAAAGAGACATGACTGACTGGGCAGAAGATTATCCCGCAGTAGGTTGCCATTGGTTTCTGCGGTAGACTGGTTGCCGACCAAGGCTATAGAACCCAATCTGTCCTGCTATTTAACCCATAACTGGAAGGAAGAGACGGATTAATACCTTTCCCAAGGGTATTTGCGCGTAAGTGAATACAATGGATTCAGCTGGAAATCGAACTCAGCTCCCCGGTTTCTCGTTCCGAGCCGATATCCACTGTACCACAACGCGCACAAGTAGTATCGAAACTAAATAGCCACTTTTGTAATAATATTTTAACATACTTTTATTATAAATTCTAAATAAATATGATATGATATATATATATAATAACTGAGTTGACTTGTGACTTGTGATACAATGTCGGCTTTAGCATGGAGTGGGCTGCAGGTCAAAATTTACCCAACTACCGTATACGCAATGGTTGGGTACTAAGCCTGTCTCAGCTGGTCTAAGCTTGTCTTAGATTGTCTTGCTTCCCGCCGGAATTAATCTATAATAATAGGGGTGGATTCTAAAGTGGAGAGTTGTAAAATTAAAGAATTATGTAAATATGGATCTATATTTGTATATGAACACATTAGGCAGAATTCTTTAAATAAAGAGATATGCATATATACAGGTGTTATAACAGGCGGAGATATATTCTTAGAAAGAAAGGTGAAAAAAGAGATGAAAAAAAAAGAAAAAAAGGAAAGAAAAAAGAAGAAAATTATTAAAAAAGTAAGAAATTAAAATACGAAAGAAAGCAAAAAAAAAAATGAAAATAATGTTATTACAAAACGACACGCGATTGAATAACAAAATCTTCTGGTGGCTCAATAGAACTACTAGATGCCAACCACCCGTATGCGTGTGTCCGTTACACGCATTGAGGGAGAAGACACTGTCTCACTAAAAGCCTTGCTTCCAGCGGGGAACAATTCATGACCCACAGGCGAAAGCGAGGATTGTTCTGAAAACACTTCAGTGGATTTTGGAAAAGGAAATAAAAAACTAAGAATGAAAGAAGAAAATTTCAGAAAGAAGGAAGACAAAAAGAAAGAAAGAAGAAAGTGAAAGAAAGAACAAAGAAAAAGAAAGAGAAGTAAAGAAAGAAGGAAAATTAAAAATGAGAGTAAGAGGCATGAGAAATAAAAATGAAAAAGAAAGAAAGAAGCAAATACGAAAGAAAAAGAAAAGATGAAAGAAGAAAAAAAACAGAAGAAACAAGATAAAACGGGAAGAAAGAAGAAAAAGAAAAAAGAGAAAAAAGAAAAGAAAGTAAGACAATAAAAAACGTATTTTAAATGAATCTACCAATAAAAAACAAAATAAAAATGTACTAAATGAAGCGATAAATGTAAAGTGATATTGCTAAGAGTTTTAAAATCGTATAAATAAATGAGACATAAAAAGGTTGGTTAAAATGTTTGTAGAAATTTAGTAAAAAATAAAACAACAAAATACGTGAACACACACAGACGCACATACACACACACACACACACATATATAAATATATATATTTATGTAACTGCTGAAAAGCCTTGTCATGTCACGGATCTTTAGGTCATCTTTTTGAACTACAGAGACAAATATGTCACCGGTAGACAGCTTCAAACTCTAGAAGCTAACCTCCCAAAAAACAGACAAGAAAAGAAAGAAAGAAAGTAATAAATGAAGAAAGAAAGAAAGTAATAAATGAAGAAAGAATGAAAGAAAGTAATAAATGAAAAAAGAAAGAAAGAAAGAAAGAAAGAAAAGTAAGTTTCGCCCTGTGATTCATTCCATTTGTCTGCCAATTTCTGAACGTCAAAATTGATTCAATCTGACTTTCCTCTTTATACCGTCGAGCCCGGCACCAATTCATAATTCATACGATTACTTGCTCATCTTTGCCGATTCCTCGATCTTGGCGTAATTTTAGAAACTTTAGTTTATGGAGACTGCGACAGGCTTAATCTTTGTTGGCATTTATGACGGCGAATCATTTGCTGTTTGTCCGCTACTCCCTCCATTTCAAATCAGATGTTGTCAGTAAAACAGGATAATAATGAAATCAATTCGACAAAAACGAGCATAAAAATTGAACGACTATAAAGAGAGAGAAAGAGAAAAAAACCGTAACTGATTCGATAGACGTAGAGGGATAAAATGACTTATATATAAGCAAACTTGCATAGATAAAAAGATAACCCGGGAAAAATAAAAAAATACATTGATGAATTTCATGATTCGATATCAAGGGATACGTTCATAACAAGTTATCTTAAAAATAACTGTAAGCAAGAAGAATGCGTGGTCGTCAACAAAAAAGGCACCCCAACTTGTGGTTTCATAGTAGGGATGTCAAAAGTAACAGGTAAAGAAATTAACTTTTTCTTCTTAGCGTAGCAATAGATGACAAGAAATAGGACAGAAAAACCGGAAGCTAATTACAAATAGAAACAGGTACACTACTAGACATAATTATTAGGCAACCCCAGTTTTTTAAAAGAACAGTTCTATTTCATACTGTTTGAAAGTAGATAATTCTAAACGAAAATAGAATGGTTCTTTTGATATAATTACTTTCTAAAATTATACAAGGCAAGGAAGCAAAGATGAACACATCCGAATCACCATAAATTTTCTTCATTCTTTCATTCCTGAAACGGCAATATAGGTAATTATTAAGTATTTATAAATTCATTTGATACACATGTTATTGTGCAGTATTAACAAAAGAACCATTCTATTTTCATTTACAATTATTCACTTGGCAATAAATACCAAAAAATAGTACAGAATACATCATTTATTTAAAACTAGAGTTGCCTAAATAATTATGGCCGGTAGTGTACCTAAGCGCAGTTTTAAAACACCAGATAACATCATTATAAATAAAGAAAACATCTGAAAATTTATTACATATATATACTCTTTTATGAATAGAATAAGTAAAGAACAAGTAGGAAATAAGTGTCTTTAGTCTAACATGTTTGACTTATAACAAGCTTCATCAGAGTTACTTCAAAGACGAATGATTTAAAACACCCAAGAGACAGTATGAAGAGATATGGTTTCATTGGTCAGATACATGTCACGTGTGATAAAGCAAGGGATGAATATTAAAATTTAGAAGATAAAACTTGTGTTTGTTTAACTGTATGTTTCAACGCGTTCTTTTTAAATAAAATAAGAGAAAAAAAGAACGCGTTGACACATACAGTTAAACAAACACAAGTCTTATCTTCTAAATGTTAATATTCATCCCTTGCTTTATCACGCGTGATGGGTATCTGACCAATGAAACCATATCTCAATCAAAATACTGTCTCTTGGACTTTTTAAATCATTCGTCTTTGAAGAATCTCTGAAGAAGCTTGTTATAGTGAAACATGTTAGATTAACGACACGTATTTCCTACTTGTTCTTTATTTATTCTATTCATCTTGTCAGATTCCGAACCATATATTAAATTCATACTCTTTTATATAACAGTGAATGATGAAATTGTCCCCGAAAATGGAGAATATACTGGAATGAACAATGCGATTTTACTAAAAAAGAACATAAGCAAAACATCTGCGCAAGAAGGAATTTTTAAAGAAAAAATAGCAATGAACAGATTATTAATTATAGAGGGTACCAGGTTGGCAGTTTCCTGGTTGCTGCTTCCGACTGGTAGTTAGGAGCCCGAACTCTTGCGTAGCGTCTTGAGAGGCTGCTCTGATCAACAGTTGAATAATATCGGAATTCCTGTAGTGCCATTTCGCGCATGGACGGGCGTCCCTGCATGAATTTCCGATGGGCAACCCCGAGGCCACATTATGCTGCAGGCGGCGCCACTCACCATCCTTCACCTGCTGCAATTAACGACCATCTGACCCTACTCTCGACCTCTCTCTATCCACAACTATAACCAGCATGAAATTAAACAAACAAAATAGAAAGCCTAAACCAGCTAGTCGTAAATCGCCCAAACCTATCTGCGTTACCTTCAAAAATATACGAGGTATTCGCAGTAACTTTAATAGTGTAGAATCTTTCCTTCTAACTAACTCACCCGATATCTTAGCTATATGTGAGACTAACCTTGACCATTCTATCCCCTCTTCAGAGCTCTTTAGGAAGGACTCCAATGTCCATATGCATGGGCTTGGTGTATATGTCAGCGAACAACTCCCCCTAGCCAGGGTCACATCTCTTGAATCCCTTGATCATTCCTTCATGTGCTTTCGCCTCTCACTTCTAAGCCGGTTAGCTATCTCTTCTTCCTCTACCGCTCCCCCTCCTCCTCTGACGGTACGGTACTTGATTGCATCTCTACTAATATAGACAGGGCCATTTCTACTCACCCACCTGCCCATATATTTGTATTTGGCGATTTTAACGCCCACCACACCAAGTGGCTTGAAAACTCAGCCACCGACCTTGCTGGGATCCGCACTATGCACTTTTCAATAGCCCAAGCTCTAACGCAAGTGGTGGACGTCCCCACGCGTTTCTCTAAAAAGCCTAAAGGAAGAGACTCTTTACTCGACCTTTGCTTTACCTCCTGCCAGACTCCTGCACTACCAGGCACCTCTGCCCCCTCGGAAACTCTGAGCACGCCGTAGTCTCCGTAAACATATCAATCCGCACTAACTCTACCCAAGAAAACCAGACCAGCAGAATATCATACTGCTACCAAAGAGCCGACTGGGACTCGTTCAGGGACTTCCTCTGCGACGTCCCCTGGAACAACGTCTTCGATCTTCCTGTCCAAGACTGTGCCTCCGAAGTCTCCTCTTGGGTTAAGGCTGGCAACGATGCTTTTATCCCGGCCAGGAAATTCCAACTAAAACCAAATTCGTCCCCCTGGTTCTCACCCGCTTGCTCGGCCGCCATTGCCCCCCGGAACCATTTCTTCCGGCTCTATCGAAGCTGCTCGTCGAACCAAAACAGGCGCGTTTTCACCTCAGCACGGAACAAGTGTAAAAAAGTACTGGACGAAGTCAAGAGGGCGTTTGCTACCAGAATTAGGCAACGCATAGCATCCTCTAAGTTTGGTTCCAAAGATTACTGGTGTCTCTGCAAAAGCGTGCTCAGCAGGAACAAGACTTCAATACCTCCACTAATCAATGAATTTGAAGTTCTCACCTCCCAAGCCGACAAGGCTGAATGCTTTGCCCGTAGATTCTCAACCAATTCGACACTGGACTCGTTAGGAATACCTACACCAGACTCCCTACCCAGAACTAAGGCTCAACTAAATACCGTCCACATTGCACCCTCGCTGGTCGCCAAGATAATTGCACAACTTGACCCACACAAAGCGAGCGGCGGTGACGGAATCCCAGTCATAGTACTGAAGAAATGTGCCCCAGAACTCTCCTCTGTCCTCTCTAAACTCTATAACCTCTGCCTATCTGCTTCCTGCTTTCCTGCCTGTTGGAAGTCCTCCAGCGTAGTTCCTATATTTAAGAATTCTGGCGAACCCTCAGACCCCGCCAATTACCGTCCTATTAGTCTCCTTCCAATCTTTGGCAAAGTTTTCGAAGCCATTATCACCGCCGAGATGATTCAGCATCTCATGGCCAACGGGCTTCTCTCTGACAAACAGTACGAGTTTCGCTTCACCAGGTCTACTGCTGATATGCTAACGACCATTACCGAGTACATATACCGGGTAATCGACAAGAATGGTGAAGCCCGAACCGTTGCCTTGGATATCTCCAAAGCATGCGACAGGGTCTGGCATGCTGGCCTCTTGTACAAACTGCGGAGCTATGGGATAACTGGGCATCTGTTTGCCCTCATCCAGTCTTTCCTCTCTAACCGCACATTGAAGGTGGTATTAAATGGGCATGCCTCCCAAAACTACCATAGGAACGCGGGCGTCCCTCAAGGTTCTATCCTAGGTCCCACGCTCTTTCTGATCTATATTAATGATCTCCCCGACACCATTAGATCCCAAGTTGGCCTGTATGCCGACGACACAACAATCTACTCTCGCATCGATCAGAAACCAGGTCTGGACGACAAAGTGAACCTCGCTGCCGTACTTGAAAGGGACCTCCAATCCGTAGTGGCCTGGGGTAGGAAATGGCTGGTAAATTTCAATGCCACTAAAACAAAGCTGTTATCAACTAACCACCATAGACAATCGCATCTACCTCCCATTAGCATGGGACAGGCTAGCCTCCCAGAGTGTAAAATACTAGGCCTCCTTGGTCTTACACTTTCGACGGACCTCAAATGGAATGACTATATTGAATCCATTGCCAAGTCTGCTGCTATGAAGGTCGGCTCCCTGTGCAGGGCCCGGAAGTTTTTCCCACCTGAATCTATTCTGCACATATACAAATCTACCATCCGCCCGTGTATTGAATATTGCTGCCATATCTGGTCGGGTGCCCCTGCTGCTCTCCTTGGTATTCTTGACAAAATACAAAGGAGGATCTGTAACGTGGTTGATACTGACTTGGCAGACCGGCTGTGATGTGGCTTCCCTGTGTCTCTTCTACAAGTACTTTCATGGCTTCTGCTCCGATGAGCTTAGATCACTGGTGCCGCCTAAGCACGAATTTACACGAGATACTAGATTAGCAACTAGGTCCCACCCTTTTACAGTTAAACAAATAAGATGTAACCGTAACTTCTACTCCAACAGCTTCTTTTCTCGCGCTTCCCGCCTGTGGAACTCCCTTCCACAAGTCTGCTTTCCCGACAGTTACAATCTCCAGGTGTTTAAATGTAGGGTCAATAGACACCTCCTATCACACTAACTCACAACTATTCTCAGAACACTCTCATCTATCCAACCCTCATTCTCGGTATCCTTACCCGCCTATCACCCACCCTCTGTTATTTCCTGTATTTAATCAGCCTTTCTCCACTCTACGTAGCCCCCTGCGCAGTACTGGCAGTGACATGCCTTGCTCGGGGTGAAAAGCTTATAAAAAAAAAAATTTGAGAGTATTGCGAAATGATGAGAAAAATTAGTTTGGCTAATTCATTGAACGCATGGCTTACGTTCATAACGTTAAAACAATGGTTCTCGTTTATCAACGTTGATATTGGTCCCTATTTAGATATTTGACTGATTGGAAATACCAAATAATTAATGAATAACAGCTCGAAAGTGGAAATTCAAAAGCCGAGTACGAATTTAGTTGGATTCATTATCTTCACTTACGTTAATACAACTCTCAGAAAAATATGAAGTCACTTCTTCTAACCACCAGCTAAGGCGTAATTAGTAAAATTTGTATCAGCACATCGTTTTATCTGATAAATCATAACAGTCAAAAATATTTTCTGGCTTTACATAACTACTAAATGGTTGATAAGCAGTGAAAAAAAATCAGTCAATTATAGGACATAATAAATGCAAGAGAAGCTAGGGAAAATTTAATGTTAATTAACGGGACTCGTATCAATAAATCATTATCATTTCAGAAAAATCTTTGTCTAAAAATATTGTTTTTAATTTAAATAACCATCTAATGGGTGATAAACAAGTAAACACAAAACATTGATAAACCGTTAAAAACAAAACTTGACGAAAGTATTTCTGTGAATGGATTGTAGGGAGACAATAGTTATCTTCCCTTAAGGGTAACAACAATTGTCTTCCCTTTTGAGGAACTCTTGTTTATCTGAGGTCAGTTCTCTTCCCGGCTGGAGTGGGATAGCCACGAGGACCATTTGCTGGCTTAACTGTATGTAATTCCTTACCACACTTGCTAAAAACATTCTCGTCCATCTGGACAACTTGAGCATTATTCTTGTTTGGGACTTAAACATTCGTAATGTATTGTTACTTGTTTGTATTTTATTAAATGCCTATTTGTTATTGCCATGTAACTTGTCCTTTTTTTACTACACGTGCTACGGCAGCGTATTAATTTGTTGTTTAAAAGTTTATATTAGTATCGCGTAACTTGTAATATCGCCAGTTCGCAAATCAATACTAATAGGATGAAAGAATACAGGTTAAGGAGAATGTCAAACAGTCAAATAATACTAAGAGCAACAACAGACAGAGCTACTGAGAAAAATCATCGTTCCCGTCCTAAACGGACATTGCAGGAGATAAAAAAAATGCAAAATTACAGTTAACATTAAATTTTAGAAGTCGATATCTGACTGATTTCTATGAGTAGGATACTGCAAGTTTTATACAAATACTCACTCTTTCCTTGTCAGCACCTACATGTTGTATTTTAGTTTGGGACACATGAGTTGCTTTTTATGTAACATTCAATCATTTAAATGCACTATGTGATAAACGTTTTGGGCGTTCATGTCTTGAAAGAGACATAACTGACTGGGCAGAAGATTATCCCGCAGTCGGTTACTTTCTGCGCTAGACTGGTTGCAAGCAAAGGCTATAGAACCCATTATTTCCTGTTATTTAACTCATAACTGAAGAGAATAGATGGATTAATACCTTTCCCAAAGGTATTTGCGCGTAAGTGAATGCAAGGAATTGAACTGGAATTCGAACTCGCCTCCTCGATTTCTCGTTCCGAGCCGATATCCAGGGCATCACAATGCGCATCCGTAATATTACTTAACCCCGAAACCCCTCATCTTAAACTTTCTCACACATTTATGTTTATGTTGAAAGATGGTGTAACTGAAAAATTTCATAATGGGCACGCGGTGGTAGCTCTTGTTAGCGTCCTAGAGCAAATAGTGAAAATTCAATTAAAAAAAAACGAAGCAAAACAAAAAAACAATATGAATATATAAAAAGTATCTATTTATAGTAAAATTACCAACAATACCTATTTATATTAAAGCGATCAACAATATATATATATATATATATATATATATATATATATGTATATTATGTAAAAATATACTCAGTTATAATCTGAGATTAAGGACAGAATGGTTAAATAAAATAAAGTCAAGAGGAAAACTGTATTTTAAATTGCCTACGCGTTTTGTCCTGTGATGGACTTTATCAAGGCAAAAAGACGAAATGAACTTTATTCTAAATTACGTATCTATAAACAAGCAGTGTCAAATTCCCTTCATTTTAATATCTCGCGACTTTGCACTACACATGAAGAAATTCTAAAGACTAAAATATTATGTTGATCTCTTGAAATGATTGCTGAGCGTCTTTGTGGTTGTTTGTTTATAGATACGTAATTTAGAATAAAGCTCATTTCGTCTTTTTGCCTTGAAAAAGTCCATCACAGGACAAAACGCGTAGGCGATTTAAAATACAGTTTCCCTCTTGTCTTTATTTTATTTAACCATATATATATATATATATATATAAATTAGTAATCCGTTTTATCAGCAATATATCTTATCGGAAAATGACCAATACATTTTATGTGCATGCAATTAGGTCAAAACATAAGTTATGGAAGCCATAAAATTGTGTTAAAAATGTTTAGATTTCAACATTAAATAATCCATAGCGGTTGATATACCGCTAAATAAATAAATAAATTAAACTACGCCAAAACATGCTCGTCAAATAAAATCAAAATACATCTAACAGTATGTCTAGAAGTTATAAAATTTATTCCCAACTTTTTTCTTAAATTAAAACGAAGTAATTTAGATCAGGAATGCGCAATTTCCTCAGCGCAGTTGGCATAAAACTAATTTTGAAAAAAAAAAAAAGAAAAAGAAGAACGACACGTCCCGTCAGTGAGATAATGTTTGAAGGCCTGGTAAAAATCAATTGCATTTTAAATCCTTATGATTTTGTCAAGAATCTACAGATGTACAGCAGGATCATTTGACCATATATGGCTATACAACTCAATGAACGGACGCATAGTAGATTTGTAAATATGCATATTGGATTCTGACAAGACAAACATCTAGCACGACATAGTGACCAAGCTTTGTAGTTGATGCAGCTACTGATTAGTAGTTACTCCATTTCAAGTTAGTGAGAAAAAAAGAAGGCGCAGGTAGCTGCTCTCCTGCATACTTCCTGTGTAGCACTTAGAAGGCTGGCTTTAACCACCTTCCCATTAAGGTGGATGCCTAACGCGGATGGACCATAAGACCATTTTAAATGGAAACCCAAGCGTTTACGCTCGACCAAAAGTATCTCCAAGTCCCTGCTCTTGTCTATTTACCCGAGACGAGGCTCTACCCTTCGGTGAAGCCTCGTCTGGGTTCCTCTCCGCCAGGAAGTAAAGTCCGAATAAGATAAAGATTTACTGTAGAAGGCCGGAGAGCAGCAAACGAGTATCTGAGTACAGATTCTAAACATTGACTGGCCAAGAAAAGTCTTAATCACTTGGAAGGCTACAAAGCCCGTTGTGGAAAATCAACAAAAAATGTTTCTCCTGATTCTCCGTACAATCGCAGAAATGTTTTAGCAACCTCTCTTAGTTAACTTAGTATACACGTTGAAATATATAAGAAGCTGGGCATCCTCAGTGTTCTCGACATGCTCCAAAGGAGAGTCTGTAATGTGATAGGTACTGATCTGACGGCTCGACTGCAGCCACTTCCCCACCGTCGAAATGTGGCCTCCCAATGTCTGTTCTATAAATACTTTCATGGCTTCTGCTCGGACGAGCTTAAGTCACTGATGCCTCCTCAACAGGTGTTTACTCGTGCAACCAGACTGGCAACTGGGTCCCACCCATTCACAGTCAGGTTAGCCAAATGCAGACGACAATCCTACTCCTTCAGCTTCTTCTCTCGCACTTCCCGCCTGTGGAACTCACTCCCATATTCTTGCTTTCCTGGCGGCTACAACCTCCAGAAATTTAAATGCAAGGTCAATACTCATCTATTAACCACTGGACTCTAGCTCTCTCCCCACCCCCGTATATCCTTCCCTTTCTCTCCACAGTCAGGTTAGCCAAATGCAGACGACAATTCTACTCCTTCAGCTTCTTCTCTCGCACTTCCCGCCTGTGGAACTCACGCCCATATTCTTGCTTTCCTGACGGCTACAACCTCCAGAAATTTAAATGCAAGGTCAATACTCATCTATTAACGACTGGACTCTAGCTCTCTCCCCACCCCCGTATATCCTTCCCTTTCTCTCCACCTATGTATCTGTCATCGCACCTGCATTCTCAGCTTTCTATTGCTCCTTCCTAACTAGTTTGTACTCCTCACTCTTTTCTAATTAATCTTTTTACAGTTATGTAGCCCCCCCCCCGCTCATCAGTAGCATTTCTGCCTTGCTCGGGGTGAAATGATTAAAAAAAGATGTTATTTAGGCTTCAGAAAGAAGTTAAATTACCGACTCTAAAATTTATTCAAGTTACTGATTGTGATCGATCTCGACTTAGCAGTGCGGCTGCAGTCCCTCACTCATCGGCGTGATGTGGCTTCCCCATGTCTCTTCTACAAATATTTTCAAAGCTTTTATTTCACTGAACTTAGCTAACTGGTGCCCCCTATGTATGTATTTACTTGAGCAACTAGACTAGCAACTAGGTCCCACCATTTTAGAGTGAAAGCGATAAAATGTAAGCACAATTTCTATTGTTATATAGCAATATACAACAAACACGCATATATATAAAAATATGAGTTATATTTTTATTGATGAAACGATGGACCGTGTAGCCTAGTGAACAGAGAGTGAGAGAGCGCTTCCAAGGGTTGACGGATTGCGTACCCCACAATAGCAGCATGCTATTGGGGGCAGCTGTGAACTGCCTTCCTTCGTGTTCTGTGGTTCTGCTCAGACTCGTCTCTCTGACTAGACTCGTCTGTCTGACTCTGTCTCTCTGCCCAGACTGCCCAGACTCGTCTGTCGAGACTGACTGCCGTGAAATCCGTGCCTGAGGTCTTTTTATCTCCAAACCGGTACTTCCGATTTTTGCCTCGCCTACGCACGCCCACGTAATTCTCAGGGACACCTGTTCTGCTTGCCTCTTGTAGCCATTTCCGCTACTGCCGGAAATAAGGTCAAACAAACATCCGTTCCTTTCAACGGGCGGAAAACGCCCCCGCTTGCTCAGCTTCCTCGGGTGGGGCGGGATTGTTATATTACACTATCAGCTTCCTTTCTTGCACTTCCCGCTTGTGGAATTCCCTTCCGTTTACTTGCTTCCCCGACAGCTACAATCTCCAAGAATTCAAATGTAAAGTCAATAGTCATCTCCTATCTCACTGACTCGCATCCTTTCTCCCAAACTCTTTTCTCCATTCACTCCACCTCATCACACCAGTATTCTCATACTTCTCTTACCTACTTCCTGACACTCCCTATAACCTGTCACTCTTTCTCATCACTTCTCCCTCTCTAACCCCCTGCACAACAGTGGCAGTAAAACTGGGGTGAAATGATTAACCGTACTGATATATACTCGAGTCTGGTGCGAGCTTTTATTAATTCATCATCATCATCATCATCATCATCATCATCATTAATTATTATTATTATCAAAATTAAACATTATTCCATCGTTTCTTCCATCGTCGCTTCTATGGTGATACGTCCGGAGTATAAAATACAAGAGGACTTAGAATTATTACAAAAGGAAATTCATAAAATAAATATTTTGCTGTAAATAATTCTGTACAAATTTCTAGAGAACTTATGACAACTTCTATGATTATCGAATGTGTATTTGGCTAGAAGCAGAAACCGTGGTAGTTTTATTAGTTGTACAAAGCACATCTAGAACATCTTTTGAAAAGGTTGTCGACGAGCAAATATTAAATTTCAACTGAAAATCTATAGATCCATATTCTTCCAGCATGATCTAAATATCAAAAGAGACTGCTCTCTCTCTCTCTCTCTCTCTCTCTCTCTCTCTATCTCTCTCTCTCTCTCTCTCTCTCTCTCTTAAAAGAACAATGAAAACACTGATTTAAATTTCCGTATATAGCTGAGTGGAATGGACACATTGGATTTGATAGAGTAACCAACGTAAAAGAAATGCAAATCAATTCAATACCAACCTGAAAGGATATAACTTTTTTTTTCAAGTGATTTCACCCCGGAAAACGCCTACTAATAATATAACTGTCGTACGTTTGGTGCGCTTACTATTTCAAGGAGTGTCGACTGACGCCCCTCCTGATCAGTTCGAACCGAAGGCAGCCATTTTAAAATAAAATATCTTTTTGCTCAGAGCTGGAAACGATTTCAGACAAACCGTATCTTTTGTAGTAGGATGATTGTACCACGATTTCGAAAGAAAAATGCATATATGTAAAAAAATAAAATAAAATAAAGTAAAGGAACGACAAAAGGAAAAATAGGCTGGTAGTGAAAATATCCATAAAGTCAAGCAGAAATCAAGGCATATTGTTAAATAATCGTAACAATGCCCTTCATTAGGCAAATGTTTTTTTGAAAAATGTTTTGGATATATTTAGGACAAAATAAAAAGCAAAAAAACCTAAGTGGGTAAAAGAAACCCGAGAAGTTGGAAAAAATGGTTACATTTTGCGATTGTGTTTCTTCCTTCTTGTATTTGATCTAGATTTAGAAACTTGAGGCTAGGAACCGAAACATTCTTACTAAGTATTATGGGATTTACCATAGAGATTTGTTTTATTTTATTTTATTCGCGATATCCTCGGTTCTAAGGGCAGACATACAGATATTTTTCAGCATATTTTAGCGTTTATAGACAGTATATATATATATATATATATATATAGAGAGAGAGAGAGAGAGTAAGTGCGATGTATAAATTTTTGTCTGAATGAATCAAAAATGGAAATAACACTGACAACTCATTTAAGAGAGATATGTACCAAAATGTTTGTCATGAAATACTATAGAATAAATTTAGTTAAAATATTCGCCATTGCCTTTCACCGCGACCTACAGATGATTTCGCAATTTTCAGTGTTTCTTTTTTACTGTATCCTTCTTTAAGTTGTTGAATACTGGTGCCCTTACTATTTCAAGGAGTGTCAATTGACGCCTCTCCTAATCAGTTCGGAGAGGCGTCAGTACAACTTTGCCATCCGTACATCTTTGGTGTTACGAAGAGTTTTTTTTGTCTCTCGTTCAGTTGTGTTCCACATATAATGATTAAGGATGGTGCCCTCTGTGGAGTCCGGTGGCCTGATGAAAGTGGTGACGTGGTCGTGGAAATGATTTAAAAGACATGGTTGGCTTCTACTGCATGTGTTCTATAGTGCAGACTCCTGTTGCTAAACATCGTTTCTTCCAAAAGACATCCTCTCAATCCAGACTCTGTGTTGTGTGTGGGACACTCACCAATAAATTCGAAAGTACTTTTCTGATCAGAACGATCAGAATGAGCTACCATTTCTCTGTAATCACAATTAGACACATATAAAAATTACTAAAAATTCAAAATATATACTTTTATATATATATATATATATATATATATATATATATATATATATATATATGTGTGTGTGTGTGTGTGTGTGTATGTATGTATTTAATTAGATGGTTATAGTTTTTTAAAGGGAGTTTTACGAGTTTTCAAGACTTTTAAATAAAAAAAAAATCAAGCATATATACACAAATAAATACACAACGTATTTATAATAACGGAGAGGATATATACATATATATATACGTATATATACATATATATATATATATACATATATATATATATATACTATAGTCATCCGCAGACAGATCTGTTTTGTTGTATCACAGCTCATCAGTAGAGTTAGACTCCGATTGCTTTTTTACCCAGGATTGAAACCCGACCAAATTGGCGTCAGTCGGCGATTCTGTCTCTGGGCTACGAGCGTTCGGTTGAAGAAGGCGTACTTTTTAGCGCGTATATCATTATACACGCCCAATAGCCATTCATCCAGAGTGCTAAATCAGAGTGTGAGAGCGTAAATACTATATATATATATATATATATATATATATATATATACAAATTTTGATAGAAAAATGATTGATATTGGTTTTATAAAATAAATGCAACATACATCAATTCCTAATTTAAACTTCTTACATGTAATCCCCTTCCGAAGCCACACACATTCTCTAACTATATTTCCATTGATGGAAGAATCTCTGGAAAGCCTTTTTGGAATTCTCTTGTATCAAACAAATGTCTTTCAGATGGGATTTGATTATTTACGTGGCGACAGTTACAAGGGCGAGATCTGGGTTGGTAGTTGGTTGTCGCACCTGGGAAATATTTTCGTAACCTGAGCCAAAAACTGCTGCAAAAACCATGGTTATTGTTGAAACCTCTATGGTCCGCTAGTGAGTCGACCACACTTTACACACCCTGCATCTAAGCTCTGGTACTGAAACCTAGTGTTTATATGCCGGAGTGTTTACGATCTATCTGTGTAAATTATGTTCGTTACCATATCACCAGTCCCGATGTTTTTTGACCAGAACTACTACGTATCTGTTGGTATTTAGAAAACACAGGTATGAATGAAAATATTGGTGTAATAATACTATAAATATATTATTAAACAAAAAAATTCTCTACCGACAACTTTTATTCTCTGATGTACTTTATGAAGACAGATATGAGGATATTTTTGCACGAGTATTTATAAACTGCAGTAAAAATATCAGTTTCATTTTTCTTTATTTAAGATATCCCATATACTTCAGGTTAAATATGAAAGTTAAAGAAAACTATGGAAAATGCTAAGTAATAGAATTTAATGTCTAATCAACAAAAGGAAATAAAAGTTGTTATTTTCGTTGAAATTTTTTAAAAAGTTAATAGGTTTTACATATTTTAGTTTTATTTCAGATTTTAATTTATTTATTTAGTTTATTTAGTTTCTTGTAATTAACAGAATATTTTGATTTATCGATTTTCTTTTAAATTTCTATTATCTTTTAGAGTCGCGTGTGTGTTGTAGTGCAGCGGATATCAGCTCGGAACGAGAAACCGGGGAGCCGAGTTCGAATTCCAGTTGAATCTATTGTATTCATTTACGTGCAAATACCCTTGTGAAGCCTATTAATTTGTCACTTCTCTACAGCTATGTGTCAAATCGCAGGATAGATTGGGTTCTATAGACTTGGTTGCTAACCAGTCTACCACAGAAAGTAGTAACAACCTGTTTGGGGAAAACATTTTGCTCAGTCAGTCAGGCATATATCTTTTAAGATATGATCGCCAAAGCGTGTATCACGTATGGCACTTAACTGATTGGTTGATATTGGCTTCGAATAGTATTATATCTTTTACAAAATGAGATTTTTGAAAAATCCCAGGTTTCTATATTTCAGGAATGATATTCAGCGATCTTTTTTGTCTTCGGAATTCGGTGTCATATTTTACGTCTTCTCTTAAATATTTCCAGTTACTTATATTCCGCATTTGTATTACTTAAAAATTTCCAGTTTCTATCACACATCCGAAGCTGTTCCTTTTGGTGATAAAACATATATTCGGTTTTCTTCCAATTTATACTTAGTCCTTTATTATCACTTTACATTTGCATGGATGTGCGTTGTGGTACAGTGGATATCGGCTCGGAACGAGAAACCGAGGAGCCGAGTTCGAATTCCAGTTGAATCTATTGTATTCACTTACAAATACCCTTGGGAAAAGTATTAATCCGTCTCTTCCTTCCAGTTATGGGTTAAATAGCAGGACAGACTGGGTTCTATAGCCTTGGTCGGCAACCAGTCTACCGCAGAAAGCAATGGCAACCTACTGCGGGATAATCTTCTGCCCGGTCAGTCATTTCTCTTTCGAGACATGATCGCCCAAGCGTGTATCACGTGTGGCACTTAACTGGCTGACTGACATTTGCATGCAATCAACACGATGTTATCTGCATCTAAACTTATTTATGAATGGAACTTTGTCCGTGTGTGTGTGTCCGCTACCTATAGACTCCGAAACGGGTGAAACGATTTTCTTGAAAATTTACACAGTTGTACTATAAGCGTCAGCGAGTGTTCTTAGCTGGGCTTTGTAGGAGCCAATTCAAATTCCGAAGCTTTTCTTCCTTTTTCATTTTAGTTAAATTATTCTTTCAAATGTTTAGCTTTTAAACCCGTATTTGAATTTCAGTGAGGTTTTAAGGAAAATCTTCACTGTCCTAATACTTGTACATACTACCGGTAGTGTGCAAAAGTTTTAGAACAGGGATGATTTTAAACTTTATTTTGATGCTTCATAAAAGTTAAAATAGATCTTTTTCTAATACGTTTGCACAGTACTATCTAAACTTATTTATAAATGGAACTTTGTCTGTGTGTGTGTGTCCGTTACCTATAGACTCCGAAATGGTTGAACCGATTTTCTTGAAAATTTACACAGTTGTTCTATAAGCGTCTGCGAGTGTTCTTTGCTAGGTTTTGTTTCGAGATACCTCCGATAAATATCGAAAATCGATAATCGAAAAAGTCGGGTTATAGAAAGAGTTGTCCCATTTTAATCAAATTTGATACACTCATAGACAAAGACATAAGAAACGATATTCAGAAGTTTCAAGGTTGCAGTTCTGACAATAGTTCAGAAAATCGATAATATAGATATATAAAAGGCAAGATGTTTGTGTGTGTGTCTGTTTATCTGTCTGTATGTCCTTTATACAAATCCACAATTTTTAACCGATTCTCACTAAACTTCACACAAATATTTTTTAAGCTGTGTCTGACTTCCAGGACCATGGATTAGTTTTAAAGCTTTCATTACACCCGAGCAACGCTGGGCTATACTGCTAGTATATAATATCGCTAAGATTGTGCCTGCCAATCTTAAATCCTTTTAGGTTTGTACATTTCAAGCTTAAGAACGTAGATTATCATGACTCTACACAACATCCTAGTAGTTATTACCGTCCAGACACATTCTACCGTTGCCACATGCTTGTCAAGTAGGTGGAATGATTCCTTTCCGTGGCAATTTAGCTTTTATATATCCTATGAGTGTTAAATCTCTCAACCTTCATTCCTCATTGTGCGTCTAAAAATGACCAGATCTCTTTTTCTCATCCTGTGTAGAGGTGTGCTTTTTCTTTCTACTTTCTTTTTACGCGCAAATACCCTTGGGAAAGGTATTAATCCGTCTCTTCCTTCCAGTTATGGGTTAAATAACAGGACAGATTGGGTTCTATAGCCTTGGCTGGCAACCAGTCTATAGCAGAAAGCAATGGCAACCTACTGCGAGATAATCTTCTGCCCAGTCAGTCATATCTCTTTTGAGACAGGATCTCCCAAAGCGTGTATCACGTATGGCACGTAACTGACTTTGCTTACGCGCGCCGTTCACGGAATTCTCAGAACCCTTCTGGCGTCCGGGGTATGACAATAAACTATATCTTGGTCCTGGATTTGACGTGAAATTACATCCGGTAACAAGGCCTCTAATTGAAGAAAGTTTGAGGATCATGGAAACATCTTTTATTGCTGCTGATTCTTGGTCCACTCTAACATAGAGTGTTAGCAAGAAGAGTTAGCCTCCTAGCTTTGGACTAATGGTTAATCGCCAAAATAAATTATTAAAGCATAAAAATAGATTTTTATCACGAAAATTTAAGTAATACTTTTTTGGAGAAGAAAATATTGCTATCAATATATTTATGAAAAAAGATATTAAGAACAAAACATTTTTGAATAAAAAATTCATTAACAACAATATATTTACAAAGAAAATTAAATGCACAAGTAATATATCTGACTCCCGACTAAACCTTTTTTACAAAATTACGTCAATAAAACCTCATCTATAACATGATTTCTTAGAAAGAATACATATGTTATTCTTACAAATCTATTGTAAAAATCTTGTCAACATTAAGTAACTTATTGAGGTGATATATTGTAAAACAAAACGAATGAACGAACGAAAATATTAACAACAAAATATTTTTGAATGAAAAAACATTATTAACAACAGTATATTTACAAAGAAAAATAAATACACCAGTAATATATCTGAGATGTGCGTTGTGGTGCAGTGGATATCGGCTCGGAACGAAAAACCGGGGAGCCGATTTCGACTTCCAGTTGAATCCACTGTATTCACTTACGCGCAAATACCCTTGGGAAAGGTATTAATCCGTCTCTTTCTTCCAGTTATGGGTTAAATAGCAGGACACATTGAGTTCTATAGCCTTGGTCGGCCATCAGTGTACCGCAGAAAGCTAATGGCAACCTACTGCGGGATAATTTTCTGCCCAGTCAGTCATGTCTCTTTCGAGACATGATCGCCCAAGCGTGTATCACGTATGGCACTTAACTGACTGACTGAATATATCTGACTCTCGACAAAATTTTTTTACAAAAATACGTCAATAACACCTGATCCACAAAATGATTTCTTAGAAAGAATACATATTTTATTCATACGAATCCATTGTAAAAAAACTTGTCGACATTAAGTAACTCATTGAAGTTAATATAATGTAAAACAAAATGAATGAACGAACAAACAAAATCCTTCTGTAAATGAATTTCTCTCTGGCTTCCAGTCCTCTCTCATTCAACGAAGAAATTCTCCATCATTCTCTGCCGTGTAGAAGGATTGGCATTACTTTTTACAGGTCAGCATTATTTTCTTTGTTTCTCACGACATGTTCCAGTTTCCTTAGCTTTTAGAAGATATTTTTTCCTCTTCTTATTCATCTTCGTATTTCAGTCTCGTATGTTTTAATTCCCTGTTAAAAGGTTTCCCAAATATTTAAAACTAACAGTATAGTCCGGCGTTGCTCGGGTGTAATGAAAGCTTTAAAACTAATCCATGGTCCTGAACCTCAGATCCTTTGCACGTTGGCACGAAAGACTAAAAAGCAATAGTTGTTTCCAGTTAAAGCGAAACCGTAACCTGAAAGAAAGATGAATGGATGTAAGTCAGATTTTTATTTCTTGGTATCAATATCAAATGTTATTTTCATCGTAAACTGAATTTTGAAGGCTAAATAAGTCCTCTGAGTAAATGGTATCATGGCAGAGATTAAGAACTACAATTATACCTATTAGAGCCAAACCCGAAAACTAAAATAAAAGAGCTGAAAAAATACGGACATACAGGCAGATAAACAGACACACACACAAACATCTTGCCTTTTATATATATATATATATATATATATATATATATATTATCGATTGTCTGCACTATTGTAAGAACTGCAAACTTGAAACTTCTGAATATCGTTTCTTATGTCTTTGTATCAAATTTGTTTAAAATCGGACCACTCTTTCTATAACCCGAATTTTTCGATTATCGATTTTCGATATTTATTGGGGGTACCTCGACACAAAACCTAGCTAAGAACACTCGCAGACGCTTAGAGTAAAACTGTGTAAATTTTCAAGAAAATCGGTTCAACGGTTTCGGAGTCTATAGATAACGGACACACACACATACACAGAGAGAGACAAAGTTCCATTTATAAATAGGTTTAGATATTCTAGTTGTTTGGTGTTGTCATTTACAATTGAGAGTTAGCAGTCTTCATCTTGACAACTGTACCTTCCGTCTTCCATCATTTGTAAACTATCAAAGACATTTTGTTTACTTTTACATCTAATACAAACCGAAGGTTAGTGTTTACTCTGTGGTATTGTTGCAGTTAAAGAAGGGAATAAAATGATATTTTCTAGTCTAGATATCTGTTGACCCTGTACTTGAAGAGACTTCGATTGTAGTGATCAGGTAAGTATTCCGGATTGCCAGAAAATATTCGTCCGTGCATTGAATAATGTTGTCATATTTTGTCAGCTGCTCCTGCTATTCAACTTGAGGGTCTCGGGAAAATCCAAAGAAGGATCTGAAATATGTTCAATTCTGACTTGGCCGCGCACCTTCAGTCACTTTCTCACAGATGTGAGGTGACTTCCCTCTGTCCTTTCTACAAGTATTTTCAGCGCAACTTCTGTGACGAGCGTTTTGCCCTGGTAACCCGACCACATGTATTTATTCGTGCTACTGAATTGGCATCAGAATCACACCTTTTTACCGTTAAAATAGTTAAAAAAAAATAACCGCCTCTTTTACTCCCTAGTTTTTTTGTCACAATTCCCGTTTGTGGAAATCAATTCCATTTGCTGGCTTCCCTGATAACTACAATCTGAAAAAGTTTAAATTCAACGTTAATAATCATTTTTTATCTACTCTTTCCTAATCATAGTTTATCTTATAGTATCTGTCGATATTTCTGAAATGAGGTAGTATTTACAGTATTTACATAATTCGGACTGTTGTCGTCATCTTCGTTGCCATTTGTACGACGTTTCGGTCGTTATACGCCCCGGCATTATGAAGTCTGGTAAAAAAGGGTTACTGGACATTAGGTTTATAAGTTCCAAACTGATATATCCCGTGAGGGGATAATCAGGAAAAGAATAGTGCAAGAATAATACTTAACACTGAAATATCGTAACAGGGATTTATTATACCACAGTACAATAAACCAATAGACAATACAAGAACACCAACGAATAGTAATAGATATAACAATCAAGTAGACAATGTCTCTGCCTAGGACGTATGCGTCCGTCTAGCAAAGAATGCTTCCGTCTTATCCCGTATGATTCCGTCTAGTGACGTATGCTCCCGTCTAGTGACGTATGCTCTCGTCTAGTGACGATAGCTCTATAGTTCGCTCTAGTCACAGTCTTTTATAGACCGGACCATATCCATTCCGGGGTAGGACAGGATATTCCTCTAGAACACAAACATTCAATTGTTCTTGTCCTTACAGACACATTACCTAGTGGATACAAACGTTGGTTAGTTACTGTGACTTGAACAAAAGAGGCTACAGCAGTGGTGAACAAGTAACTTACATGGTTAGAGGGATATAACTCATTACTTCCAGAAGAGGCACTAGGCAAGGAATGGAGTTCATATACCCCAGTGATTGTAATAAAGCGTTCGGCAACCGAAGAAGGCAACGACCGAAACGTACAATGGCAACAAAGTTGAGGAATAGTCCGAATAATGTAAATACTGAATATCATCTTTCCTTCGACATGCCTTGTACTTTTTTCTTATTCTTTTCTGTAACCTTCTGCGCTCAAGTGGCATCTTTGCATTGCTTGGGGTGAACTGATTATGAAAAAAAAAATCGGTTTTGTCATGTTTGACATTCTAACGGCTAAATGTTTTCGAAGTTCCGGTGTTTCTTAATACTTACAATTTAGCAGCTACAAAAAACATGTTATCCCATCAGTGTTTCACGTTCTTTTATCGACAACACAAAGAAAAACGTATAATGGTCAAGTTATAAGAATTGGAAAAAAATAAATAGTTAATAAAGCTATTAGCTTTTACACACGAACATTCTTGGACGCAAAGACAGTTTGAGAAAAAATAATTAAAAATCACGAACGTTTGTGTTTGATGAAAACGCATCGAATTTTGCGTCTGATTAAGATTTCAAAGTCTTCGTTATTTTGTTTTTTTGTTTCTTTGAGTTCTTCATTTTATCTCCGGTGACGTATCAATAATAGCGAGGAAAAAAATCATCACTGACTTTGCACGAAAAAGAAATAAAAAACAAACAACAAAAAAAAACAAAAAAACAGAAAATGAGAACTAGCGTATCATGCGTGATTAGGTGCAACACTTTAAAATAAAAGATTACCAACTCAGAAATAATCGTTGATGGTTGATTAAAAACGAGTCGATAAACAACATTTTCTGACAGCACTAACCAGACACTGTTGATATTCTTTACTCATCTGAATTAATAGTTAACTTAGATATTTAAAAGATTGAGAAACATCATAGTAGCGTTTAAATTGTTACGGTGAAAAGCAGTATCCATTGACAGATTCTTGTATCAATTGTGCTGCAAACAATATATTGTAGACTCATGCTAGATGAAATAAAAATGAAAAAGAAATTACACGAGACATGACATTTGAACAAACAAAAATTAATAGATATATCAACAAAACAAATTGTAGAAAATTATGTACAAAAATTATATTCATGAGGTCCCTGTATTTATGAACACTGGAGAACACTCAGACACCTCTAATTATCGCCTTTCATCCTCCTACCGATTTTTGACAAAATGTTCGAGGCTGATATCAATGCTGAAGTGGTTCATCATCTCAAAACCCGCAGCCTCTTCTCCGACAAACACTATGGTTTCCGCTTCACTAGATTTACTGCTGATATGTTACGACCACCACAGAATATATAAACTAGGCCCTCGATGATAAGGGCGAATCTTGAACTATTGCCCTATATATCTCCAAAGCATTTGACAGAGTATGGCTTGCTAGCCTTCTAAGCAAGCTACTGGGCTAAGGTATAACTGAACGCTTGTTCGATCTAATCTAGTCGTTCCTTTCAAATCGCATAATGAAGGCACTATTGAACGGGCATGCTTGCACATACTATCATATGAACGCAGGTGTCCCTCAAAGCTCTATCTTAGGCCTTTTTTTTAATCCTCTCACCCCAAGCAAGGCATTCCACTGCCACTATTAGCTTTGACGCCTACACCAGATTTTTGTAGGAGGCGAGAGTAAACTGTGGTGTCATCGGCGTACAAACCTATTTGGGCTCTTATGGAATCAGGGAGATCATTAATGTAAATCAGGAAGAGTGTAGGACCTAAGATGGAGCCTTGGGGGACACCTGCGTTTGTTTTTGATCATCAACAACGTAATCAGATTCCTAGTAGACATCTACGTTGACGACACCACTCCTGCCTCAATAAGAAATCTGCCGAGGCTGATAAAGTAAACCACGCTGCCGATCATGAAAATCACATGCAATCTGTGGTGGACTGGGGTAAGATTTGGCTGGTAAATTTTAATGCTTCCAAAACAAAGCTGCTATCCTTTAATTAAAAATAGACAATAGCTCCCATCAGCATTGATTATGCTTGTCTCCCCGAAATCAAAACACTGCGCCGCCTCGGCTTCACTATCTCAGCCGACCTCACGTGGAATGATTACATTGAATCCATAGCTAAATTTGCTTCTAGAAAGGAAGGTTCCCTGCGTAGGACCAAGAAGTTTTATAAGTTTGAATGCATCTTGCATATATATAAATCTACCGTCCGCCCGTCTATTGAATACTGCTGTCACATCAGAGCCTAGCGGTGCTGAACAGAGCTTATAGAAGGATACATATATATATATATATATATATATATATATATATATATATATGAAAATATGATTTGTGGGACAAAACTTAATTACCACTATAAATAGATAGAAATTACTTTTATTACCACCTATAATGATAGTATATTTTAAAAAATAAAACAGAAAAATTAAATTAAGTATATTTTTAAAAAATAAAACTGAACGATTAACAAAGCCAAATTGAGCAAAATAAAGCTAAATAAAGAAATGAATTTTTTTAATCACCTCCATTTTATTCATTCTTTACTCCGTAAAAGTTATTATTGATAATTATGAATTACGACACTTGATTTCATCTCCCTGCATTATAATATTTTTTATTTTAAAATTTTGATTTTATTTTACTTAATTTTTTTAATTCACATTCTTATTTTGATTTCTCTTGATATTTAAATTTTTACTCTTGTTATTTAAAAGCAGTAACCTACTATTTAACTCACATGAACATCGAGTGAACTTAAATTCAAATCTATTAAACTGTTAGTTTGTAATATGCACCTGATGATTGCATAAAGCATGAAACTATAAGTTGTGCCATCAATGTAGGACAGTATATATATATATATATATATATATATATATATATATATATATATAATTTATTTCTCTCCTTCATTGAGTCCTTCATTGAGTTGTCAAATTTCTTTATCATAACATCATGATTTATTCACTGATTATTTTTTGTGTCTGCCTAACCATTTTTGCAGGCTATTTAAAATCATATTTGTTTTAGATTGTAAGAATATTTTAACAAGAATAATTTGCTGATATGTCTGAGGTAGAAGAGGGGGATTCATGCCTTTACTCAGGATATTTGTGCCTAAGTGAATGTAACAAACCCGGAATTGAACACGGCTCTCCGATTTTCAATTCCGAGCCGTTACCCATTGAACCATGCGTAGGTCCAATCTTAAACCACCTAACGGTTAGTCATCAAGGCACTGACAAGGCTCAACGTAACTTAACTTGAGCATTGGTAAGAGAACAGGGATTATTACTTGATATGACTGTCAGCTGTATAAAATTAAAGAAAAAACGAATGACCATACAATTGTGGTACACTGTATTAGCATAGTCAACTTAGGTAGCTAGAGAGGTATCGCATTTCAGTGTTCCACCTATGATTAAAGAGTAAAAACCCAAAAATTAAAAAAATATTTTGGAAAATATTTCCAGCAGTACATTTAAAAAGTAAAAATGATAAATTTACCAGCAATATATTATTGAAAAATATATTAACTGCAATATATTTTTAGGAAAAAATTACTAACATTTCCAAAGATATTAAAATTTCGGCCTCAAATGATCTATAATGAGTTGATATGCTGTTAAATTAACTAACCAAAATTAACGTAACCTATTATCAATATATTATTGAAAAAATATTAACAGCAATATATTTTTGGAAACAAATTCGCCAAAATCTTCAAAGATAATAACATTTTGGTCTGAAATATCCCATAAGGAGTTGATATGCTGTTAAATAACCAAACCAAAACAAACCTTAATAGTAGAGATTTGCGATGTGGTTCGTGTTTTGGTATAATGCATATCGGTTTGGAATGAAAACCCGGAGAGCAGAGTTCCAATTCCAGTTGAACTCGTTGCATTCACTTACGGGCAAATACCCTGGAGAATCAATCCACTAATTAACCTATCTACTCATCTTCCAGCTATGTGCTGAATAACAGGTCAGACTGGGTTCTGCAGTCTACCAGTCTACCACAGAAAGAAATTTCATCCTACTGCGTGAACATGTTCTGCCTACTCAATCATGGATCAAAGGAGACATGATCGCCAAGGCGTTTTGTCACGTATGGCACTTAACTGATTGACTAAGTGATGGAGAGGCTAAATTTTCTTCCTTTTACGAGAGAAGAATTAAAACAGAGCCTGTTGACCAGAAAATTGATTGCCTGTCTTTTTACGCTTGCCTAACTCAAGCCCAATATGTCTACTTGTCTGGAAGGAACAGTGAAGGAAAGAAAATCTGAACTCTCCGTCACGTATTCAATCAGTTAAATGCCATAAGTGATACATACTTCGGCGATTATATTAATTATATGCTGTAAATTATAATTAGTTATACATTACAATGTATATTATAATATATAATTTTAATTACACGCATAATTCAGATACGAGATATATTTTTAAATTATTTTTAATTATACGATGTATATTGTAATCAATTATATATTATAATGTATATTATAATGTCTATTATATTATATTTGTAAATAACGATAATATATGTATATTATATGCTTATGTATAATTATATCCTACATTATAATACATTGCTAGTAATTTCTTTTAATTTCTAATTTCTAAATTTCTTACTGGGAATTTTTTCCAATCTATTAAAATTTATTAGGTTAAATTTTCTTCCCTTTACGAGAAAATTCAAACAGAGTATATTGGCCTGAAAATTAATTGACTGTCTTTTTTGCGCTTGGGTAACTCAGGCTAAATATGTCTACATGTATGGAAGGAGCAAGCGACACATTTACATATGCAAATCTGAGGAAATCTTTGATCCCAAAATGATTCCACGAGGTAAAAAATTAAAATAAGTTGTCGACTATATCTGATATTAGATTTTAAGTGCTCTTCTTAATGTTATCAGTTTCTAAAGAGGTGTCTCTATGAAGTGACACCACCATTCCTTCTCGTCAAATTTGTTAGAGCTGGTAAAGTAAACATGGCTGCTACTCTTTAAAAGGAATCCTAATCAATAGTTACGTGAGGCAGGAAATAGCTTGTAAATTTTAAGGACTCCTAAACAAAACTGCTCTCATTTAACCACCATAGAAAACTTTATTTCCTGTCACGTGTGGAGATGTTGTTTTTTATTGGTGTGTTGACGAATTCAACCATTTTCTTTTGATTTCTTGATACTGCTGTGTACGTTTGTTTGGGAGTAACTATATTCAGTAAAATAAGTTATTGCAAATTGCCTGAAGACACCAAATGTTATAAACCTAGGTCGCGTAACAACTTGTTTACAAATGATATATATATATATATATATATATTCAGATACTTTACTCCAAGCGGAAAAAGCAGGAAGGTAAATTCCAAAAACCCGATCCTAATTATTATTAAAAATTTTATTTTAATATTAAAAAATGATACAGGAAGAGAGCTACATGTAATAAAATATTACAGAGCATATATAAATTAAAATAGGATTAATTCAATGATGTTGGATGATCATTTCGATATGAAAATCCCCACGGGGGATAACACATCACCTCAGCAACAGAAAAATCATTTCAGAAACTGGAGAAAATTCAGTCTAATTTTCTTTTAAAATAGATTTGCAAAGAAATTAAAAAAAGCAAAAGACAAAGAAAAAGATAAAACAAAATTAAATCAAATAAACAAGAAAAGAAAAAATTTACATCGTCTGGGTTCGCAAAAAAGGAAAGAGAATTGTAACTTAAATAATTAAATTTTATATATATATATATATATATATATATATATATATATATATATATATATATATATATAAAATCTCTCAGAGTTAATCTGTACAAAAGACAATATTTATAAATCTAAAAGACAATAGGACGTAACGGTAGTTTTTAGAAAGCTCACGTGACGGAGATTTTTTGAACCCGCAATTTTTAAAATTACAAGAAATTATAACGTTTTCATCCATGGTTGTATGTACCTAATAGGTATTTTTAGTATGGTTACACTTAGTCATAATTTCTGTTCTTTCATTCAATAGTTCATTTTTGTTTGGAAATAGCATAATCGCTAAATTTTCTTCCTGGTACAGTCTACATATTTTGCCACCGTTGTAAGGCTTGGCTGTTTTCACTGTACTCCACGTTCTGTCTGTTTATTTTTCATATTTTGATTTCAATTTCCACACGTGGCTAGCCAATTTTGTATAGTTTTTTAAGTTTTCTATTTTGAATGTAGACTTGTGATTGAACCACCTGTTCGTAATACAAAAGAAATCATTTATAAGGCAAATATACATGGCTTAAATGCTCAAAATAAAATATATTTGGTATCAATCAAATACACATTTAAGATCAGGGGCTTTATACTGCAACTATGCTGAGCAGACCTTAGTTAATGCTTCTGGAGATGAGCGCATTATCTAGCATAAACAACATTCTGAACAACGCCAGTACGCTCAAACCCCTCAGTCACAATGACTTGTGACTTCGAGCTAGCCCAACCATCGACAGCTTCTCAAAGACAGCCGTCTACCCAGTTTCACTCACAAGGCTTGTGTTAATACACGATATGGTTTTTCTCGCAATTTCCAATGGTGCAGCTCACTGGGATCGCCTCCTCCAAACCGATAATATCAAGAAATCAACTTCCTGCCAAATCGAAATTTGCCAGATTTGAACCTATGGTCCCTGGTTAAAAAACAAACTTTCTAGCTACTCTGATATATATATATATATATATATATATATATATATATATATATATATATATATCAGAGTAGTTAGCGAAATGTCTGCGGATGATTATATATATATTCAGTTGTATTAGTGTCAGGTTGATACTCTGGGTTTCACGTATTTGCGATCGTCAGACAACTGATAATTCTTTTAAAAATTTGGGTATAACCCTACATGTACCCGAATTAAAAAAAAAATAATCAGCTTGTCTGACAATCGCAAACGCGTGAAACCCAAGTTCACAATCTCACACATATCTAATTGAATATGTTAGCTCTATCACTGTTATTGAGCTCTTTCAATTAAGTATCCCGCATATATAATATAAAAATATTATAAAACATATATAACAAATTGCATATATATATATATATATATATATATATATATATATATGTACATTTCACACACACACACATACACACACATATATCAAGAGTAATGAAGATAAAAATGTGAATAAAAAACTAAAAATAAAACCTTAAAGTTAAAATAAAATCAAAATTTTAAAATTAAAAAAAATAAAATGCAGGATGATGAAATCAAGGGTCTTAATTCATAATTATTAAGAATAATCATTTACGGGGTAAAGAAAGAAAGAGAAAAATCGAGGGGATTAAAGAAATTAATATCTTTATATATATATTACTGTGATTTTTTGTTGTCTTTCAACGATATCACCATCAAGTATATCAGACGGTATGAACGGATCCCACACAAAATTAATAGACAATACTTGTCTATATTATTCAATGAAACCTGCATTAATGAAAAAATGCTGCCAAAATACACACAATTTAAATTACATGATCCAGCAGCCCAACACACCATCACCACCTTGAAATATAGATGGAGCCTTGTGAAAAACTAATCCATGGTCCTGGCGCTCAGACTCTTTGGACGTTGGCACGAAAGACTAAAAAGCAATAGTTATTTCCAGTTAAAGTGAAACCGTAGACTGAAAGAAAAATGAATGAATGTAAGTCAAATTTTGATTTCCTGGTATCGATATCAAATTTTCTACACTATTGTAAGAACTGCAACCTTGAAACTTCTGAATATCGTTTCTTATGTCTTTGTCTATGAGTGTATCAAATTTGATTAAAATCGGACAACTCCTTCTATGACCCGATCTGTTCGATTATTGATTTTCTATATTTATCAGATGTACCTTGACACAAAACCTAGCTAAGAACACTCGCAGATGCTTATATTATAACTGTGTAAATTTTCAAGAAAATTGGTTCAGCATTTTTGGAGTCTATAGATAACGGACACGCACAGACACAGACACAAAGTTCCATTTATAAATAAGTTTAGATTTGTACACACACACACACACACACACACACACACACACACACACACACACACACACACACACACATAAACGCACACATTCTCACATGGTTGCTTTCAAGATTCACACATGATTTACCTCTATATAAATTCATAACTGATTCTTTCATTTTATTTAAAAAGAAAATTCGTTCAATCACTAGACATCTTGTTACGTATTTTGAACGGAAATGTATTTCGTCACTGCCATTCACGCATACTAAAGTTACCAACATATACACACACTTACTTCGTCTATAGTTTAAATACGCTTTACACACATTATTTTCGCCTCCATATACTTACATTCATAATAAATATCTAATGTTTTTTATTATGCCTTGGCACACAGACTTAAACAGACAAGTATTCTTTCTACATTTAAGATTCTTCCATTGCTTTATCACACGTGACACGTATCTGAGCGTATGAAACTATACTTCAGTCAACATACCCTCTCATAGATTTTTAAATCATTCGTAGTTAATGAATCTCTGAAGAAGCTTGTTAAAAATGAAACATGGTAGATTAAACTTACTTTTTTCTTACTTGTACTTTTCTTATTCTGTTCATCTTGTGGTATTTCCATCCATATATTCAACTCTTTTTTCTTTTTTTCTTTCTTTCTTTCTCTTCCCCCCCTCTCTCTCTCTCTCTCTCAAACACACATACACACACATTATATATATAAATCTATATATTATATATATGCAGATATGTCTAAGTGTACGTGTGTCTGAGCAAGAATAGTTTAAATATATCTGATAATGTCCAGGAGATACTTCGTCTAAACAGGTTTCTATTTTTTTTTTGTTAATCATTTCACCCCAAGCAAGGCATTCCACTGCCACTATTGCGCTTGGGGCTACATAGGGGAAGGTAAATAGAAAGAGTGGTTAGATATAGGAAATGTCAGAAGGGGGGTGATAGATAGTTGGGTGGGTGGGAAGAGTGTTTGAAAGAATGGAAGCGAGTTAGTTTGTTAGGATGTGTCTATTGACCTTACATTTAAACTCCTGGAGATTGTAGCCGTCGGGGAAGCAGTCATGTGGAAGAGAATTCCACAGTCGGGAAGTGCGAGACAAGAAACTGTTGGAGTAGAAGTTGCGGTTGGATTTTATCGGTTTCACTGTAAAATAATAATAATATCGTTTCTGAAAAAGAACAACATTGAATAATTCAAAGGAAATACATAAACCCATTCGAATAATGTTTTCTTGTTTTTGTACAGTTAGGTTTTATATGAAATGTGCCCATGGGTGATCGTGTCTTTTTCGATTGATAACTTACTTGGATATCGGCTCGGATCGAAAAGATCTGAGAAGCGAGTTCGAATTCCAGTTGAATTCGTTGTATTCACATATGTGCAAATAACCTTGGGAAAGGTATGAATCAGTTCCTTATTCCACAAGCTACGGGTTAAATAGCAGGACAGATTGGGTTTTATAACCTTGGCTGGCAACCAGTCTACTGCAGAAAGTAATGGCAAACTTCTGCAGGAAAATCGTATGCCCGGTCAGTAATGTCTCTTTCGAGACATGATTGCCCAAGCGTGTAATTTAACTGACTGAACTAACTTTGTAGAAAATCTTCCCGAAGCAAGATGCCATTTCTTTTTACGGTAGACTCATTGCCAATCGACACGGAATAACAAATCGGGGTGCCGAGTTCGAATCCCATTTGAATCCCTTGCATTCATTTACGCATAAATAACCTTGGGAAAGGTATTAATCCCTCTCTTCCCTCCAGTTTTGGGTTAATTAATAGGACGGATTGGGTTCAATAGCTTTGGCTAGCAACCAGCCTACCGCAGAAAGCAATAGCAACCTACTGCGGGATAAGTTTCTGCCCAGTCAGTCATGTCTCTTTCGAGACATGATCGCCCAGAACGTGTATCATGTATGGCACCTAACTGACTGACGGGTTGCCAGTCAAATTTATAGAAGCTAGTTTGTCTTACTATTCAACCCATAGCTGGATGAGAAGATATGTATTCATACCGTTGCCGAGGATATTTGTTCGTAAGTGGATGAAATTCGAACTCGGCATTTTGATTTCTCATCCAGTACCGAGATCAATCACACCAAAATGCGAATTTATTACTGTTGATATTTTTATGTGTACATTTTCGATTTCCGCATCTTTTCTTGGTTCAGATGTCATATTCAGCAGCTTTTTTTTTAATGATAAGTGAAACGCTTTTTTTTTATGGAGGTGGGGGTAAGCGATGAGCTTCTGATACTTTTGAAAGCCGTACTCCGGCATATAGATTTTTTTTTTCTGAACTCGTCAACTTCTTCTTTAAGATGCCTGAAGTATTTGTCCGAGTAACAATGAATGTAGATAGAAGGAGAAAGATAAAGAAAAAAGATACAATCGGAGTTATAAAGAGTTGACAAGCAACATTAAATAAACTGAAAGAAATACTAATAAAAACTAATGACAATGCTTTTCATTTTTCCAGCCTAACAGTGCTTGAGGAAATAATAAATTCGAGTTGGTTGAGTAGTAAAGATATGGCGAATTTGAATGACGCCAACTTGTAAATTTTTGTATACTTATTGTTAAACCGTTGTCACGCTGTGTCAGATTTCCAAGTGGAAGGAATGTGAATTTGTTATTTACCGATCATTTTTTTTTTAGATTCTATTCTTGATCCCTGGTGATCGCTCATAGTATAAGAACCTAGCTCGTAATATAAAACGTAACATAAAAAATGTAGAAAAGGAAATGAATAATGAGGCAATTGTTGATTTAATAACTTCGCCAAAAGAAAGACTATTTGAAAAAAATACATATAATTTTAATATTGGTTTTCCGTGACCCTAATTTTAAACTGAATGTTTAGTCATCAGAAAAAGAGGAGCCTAATATGCCAACTACAAGTCAGAGAAGCTAAAATAAAACAAGTAAAAAAATTCAAATACCTGGGAAGTATTTTGAGAGAGGATGGAAAGTGCGACATGGAAATCTAAAGACGCATTGGCACGACCAAACACTCAGTTCAGAAGCTAACCAGAGTATTGAAAGACAAGAAAAGAGCGCTCCCTAAAATTAACGACAAAGGTAGCAGCGAAAGAGAACCATTCGTTTGAAGACAACGTCCACCATCGGACGGATGTAAAACCCAGGTCTCCTCCGATTCTGAAGATGAGATTCTGATTTCGAAATATAAATTAATAATAAATAGGCAATATCCAACAACTTCTTTACCTTCGTTTATTATACTAAACACATTGAGATAGCCTTCAATTGCCTACCCATACACCAAGTATTTTAGGATAAATGAGAACATACAATTCAAGAAAGATCTACTCATCAAAAAATTAATAAGAGCAAAAGAAGAAAATGTTATTATCATAATCTTCAAAGTTTGCGACACACCAAGTACGTAAGACTTCTCGTAAAAAATGAAATACAACAATATATGTGATAGTCTAACACATTTTTTTTTAATTATTGGGTGTTATTTGGCTTTAAATCTTGTTCTACAATCAATGTAAGTTATCAAAATAAAAACTTGTATTTTATTTCATTTTTTCTTCATATACGCAGATATACTGCCAAGCCCAGTGTTACGTTTAAATGATATTTCGGTAAATGGCGTGTGTATACACCGCTTACATACAACACGCTAAAATTTCCCTTCTTTGATTCGATACGCCTATGGCTTAGAGGTTAGCTACTCTGACTGACACCAAATCGGTCGAGTTTCAACGCCGGCGGATTGTCTAGCCACACTGATGAGTGGATGTCTATTACACTAATGAGCTCTGATGCAGCGAAATAGGCTTGTATGTAACTTACGAATATATTACGCTCTCATTACGACTGAGCTCTCTTGAGGGGAACTTTTTTAAAAATTAAAAAAAAAAGCAGTTACCACTTCCGCAATTTATGCATTACTCTTCAGCAATGAATTGAGTTCTTTCGGTGACTGGCGTGTGTATACCCTGCTTATATACAACACGCTAAAATTTCCCTTCTCTGATTCATACGCTTATGGCTTAGGGATTAGCGACTCCGACTGACACCGAATTGGTCTAGTTTCGATCACTTCGAAGAGCAAATGAATATCTAGTCACACTGATGAGCTGTGATACAGCAAAGCAGATTGAATGTGGATGACGTATGTATATATATATCTAAACTTATTTATAAATGGAACTTTGTGTATGTGTCTGTGTGTGTGTGTGTGTATCCGTTACCTATAGACTCCGAAACGGCTGAACCAATTTTCTTGAAAAATTGCACAGTTGTACTATAATCGTCTGCGAGTGTTCTTAGCTAGGTTTGTGTCCAGGTGCCCTCGATAAATATCAAAAATCGATAATCGAATAAATCGGGTTATAGAAGGAGTGGTCCGATTTTAATCAAATTTTATACACTCATAGACAAAGACATAAGAAACGATATTGAGAACTTTCAAGGTTGCAGTTCTTAAGATAGTGCAGAACATCGATAATATATATTTATATAAGGCAAGATGTTTGTGTGTGTGTCTGTTTACCTGCCTGTATGTCTGTATTTTTTTTTTCAACCCTTTTATTACAGTTTTTGCTTCGGGTTTGGCTCTAAGTAGGTATAATTGTAGTTCTTAGTCTCAGCCATGATACCATTTATTCAGAGGACTTATTTAGCCTTCAAAATTCAGTTTACGACAAAAAAATCTTATTTGATATCGATACCAGGAAATCAAAATTTGACTTACATCCATTCATTTTTCTTTCAGTCTACGGTTTCACTTTAACTGGAAACAACTATTGCATTTTAGTCTTTCGTGCCAACGTCCAAAGGATCTGAGGTATTATTTTTGAAGATAGAAATAGGTTCAAGAATTTCATGAATATGTTCTTAATGTTTGTCGTATCGACTCATATATATATATATATATATATATATATATATATATATAGAAGTCGATACGACAAACATTTAGACCATATTCCTAAGATCCTTGAACACATTTCTATCTTTAAAAAATACTGATCGTATAATTTTTGCAGATGTAAAGATCGTACCTCATTATATATTAAAGTCTACCGCAGTTATTCACATGAATAGGTTTACTGGTAATTGTTCAAAAGAAGAATATGATCTGGAATTGAAAAGAACGCAATAATGGTGCAAAATTTGAACTGATCAGAAAAAATCATAATATGTAATTAATAAATTCTAAACACTGCAAATAACTCGGCGTATGGATCAGTTATAACACAATTTTTAAAAAAATAGACGCGGAAAACGAACATAAAATTGACCGCGCTAAGTGCAATTGTGCCCAATACTTCACCAACATTATGATCTTCGTCATCATCAACAGTTTCTTGACTGCTTGAAACGTCTGGTAGACCCTAGGAAAGAAAAAACAAACACCCTCCTCCTGTAAGTTCTGTTGATGGTTGCTCTCAGGACTTCCGGCATTGACATGTCTGTACAGACTTTGATGTTGTTTGACCAGTTTTTGCGTTGACATAACCGCTCGTGTCTGTCTTTAATGGTGCCCTGTATTATCGTCTTGTAGAGGATTTTGCTGTGTGAGGAGGACAAACCACGACATCTTTCGACGATTGATATTTGAGAAGACTAAAAATCATTCGAACATTAGGCTATGAACACGAGTCATCTTTAAACAAACTCGTAAAACCGGGACTGACATATGGATACCATGCAAGGCATCCAAATATTTCAGAAAATAATAAACGCACACATACGCACACACACACACACACCCACTCCCCCCACATAGATAGATAGATAGATAGATAGATAGATAGATAGATAGATAGATAGATAGATAGATATGTTTTCCCCAACGGGTACCACAACTAGCTCTGGTAGCTGTGGAATTCACAAACGAGACAAACGTCAATTGCTTAGAATCAGACCTGACGACTGAATCAATCATTAATAGAAACAATAAACTCTGTTAATACACATCAAAAACTATTTTATTAACATCAACCCTCAATGATGTACGATATTATAGGTACCTCCACTTTTTCGCTGTAAAAAGCAGCATAGTCTCAAAGAAAAGGCCACAAACTAAATAAAAACAAAGTTTTCTCGGCAAGATGTTTATTCTATCATGAAGAGGATAGATGAAAATAATTTTTAATTATTTTTACCAAATTCTCTAATTGTTCTAACATTTCTAACAAGCTCACTTAGTGGTAGCATTTCTTTTTTTTCTCGCGTCAGTACAAGCGATAAACTGACAATAGCTTTTATTACGTCAAAACGTAATATTACGCGAAGGCATTTTTTGACTGTGAAAGACGCATTAATTTGGAAATTCTTACAAAAATCAAATAATCGTTTGATTTTGATGAAAATTTCAGGACTTATTCATAATTGACTGAAATCAGTTTTGAAATAATTGTTTTTAGAAAATATTGGTAAAAACATTTTTTAAATATGTTACCCCCGCACCAATTAATTTCCAGAAATGTCGAAATATGCGACTAGGTCTCAACATATACATAGTTTTAATTAAATTCAGGAGTCAATGCAAATAAACTGTCATTTTTTCTTCAAAATCTGCCACTTTTTAGAAGATCTGCTCTGAATTAGTAAAAAAAATTCAATAAAATTATGCCATTTTTTATTTGGATAAACTTTTAATTGATTTTTTTTTTTAATCATATCACCCCAAGCAAGGCGGTAACGACACTGAAGCGCAGGGGGCTACGTAGGAAAGAAAAGATTGGAAAAGAGAAAGCCGGAAACGACATCCTAAACAAGGAACAAGAGGTGAGCCTCTTCACCTGTTCAATAGACGTGGGTGGAGTGTGAACCGGGCGATAGTTTATTCTATCTACTCCAATAAGATTTTCCGTTAGTAATGAATTTTTACAAGAATTGTTTTTATTTTTATTATTTTATTTTTATTTTTATTATTTAATTTCTAGAAAGTTTCATAATTCTTTTACAATTTCCTCTTCATAGGTCTCTCAGATTTTTTTTAATTAATGTGTGGCAAATATATTTATTAATCGAAAAATTTAAAAACTTACTCTAAAAAGGGGTGCTCCTTTTTTGTAAAATAATTAAAACATTTTAATTTTCTGCATGTCGATTTCCCGTTTTTTGTTTGTACGGATGGCCGTAAAAGGTTACGTGATTCAAGGCTTGTCCTCCCTTACATATATAAAAAAATCCGCATATAAACCTTTTTATACCAAATTCGTCTTCCATACTTTTGGCCAGCTGCTGTAAATCATTCACTATCGCCTCCTGATAGGTGTTGACAGCTGTGATAACAAGGCTACCGTAATTGAGGAATGCTTTTTGAAACATTTTCCAAACAGTAAGCAAGTAATTCTTGTTTCAAGTCAACCTAAAGTAAGTTTAAATTGGTAATTTGAAGAAAATAATGTGTCAGTGAGGTGTATTTTATTTTTGTAAGATTTTTTAAAACCGAGAATTGGTTTTTTTTTTTAATCATTTCACCCCGAGCAAGGCAGAAATGCCACTGTTGTGCAGGGGGCTACATAACTGTAAAAAGATTAATTAGAAAAGAGTGAGGAGTACAAACTAGTTAGAAAGGAGCAATAGAAAGCTGAGAAAGCAGGTGCGATGACAGGTACATAGGTGGAGAGAAAGGAAAGGTTATACGGGGGTGGGGAGAGAGCTAGAGTCCAGTGAGTAATGTTTTGTAAATTGTAACGGCTCTAAAACGAATCTGATTTCATTTCATCAACACAGACAATATTTTCTGTCTACCATCAGCATGGCTGATACCAACCTACAGGAGAGAAACACACAACGCCTTCTTCGCCTCATGTTTTCCAGTAACAAGATATCAAATAAATTGCTACTGTAAATAAAGTTAGCATTTTCCAAATGATGCGGATTTCTAGACCACGGGGCTAGATACCATGTATTTACACGATACCTTTTAAGGTCTTGCGGATCTAGACCTGGAGAAATCAGCATTACTCGGAAATGCCAACTTACTACGAACGTTGATCTCTGCTTCGAAGTCAAAATGACTTAATAAAAAGAACCAGTGATGTGATACTCAGTGTAGTGTAACTTGAATTGAAAAAATCAAGAAATAATAATAATTAGGTAAAACCGTGAAAATTCCACGGAAATTGTCATTCTAATCAGCATCATTACAAACTCATATTTTACTGAATTGGCCAGAGACCAAACTGATTATGTGCTCAATAAATATAAATTTATATAAATACATTTAATAAACAAAATTAAGAAAATAAATAAACTTGGAGAGAAAGAAGAAGGAAGTTATTAATAAATAAAAAGTTTGGTGTTCGTTGTGGTGCAGTGAATATCGGCTCGGAACGAGAAATCGGGAAGCCGAGTTCGAATTCCACTTGAATTCGTTGCATTCACTTACGCGCAAATACCCTTGGGAAAGGTAATAATCCGTCTCTTCCCTCCAGTTATGGATTAAATAACAGGACAGATTGGGGTCTATAGCCTTGGCTGGCAACTAGTCTACCACAGAAAGCAATGGCAACCTACTGTGGGATAATATTCTGCCCAGTCAGTCATGTTTCTTTCGGGACATGATCGCATAAGAGTGTATCACGTATGGCACTTAACTGACTGACTGGTGGCAGACAATTTCGTGGTAACAGTTGAGAGGTGAAGCGAATTTACTCAGATAAGGCGATTTTGAGTTGGCAATAAACCTACACGCCTAACTTCCATGGTAAATATTTTAGTCGTCAAGCTCTTTGCGATATACACTCCTCTCGTAGTTAGTCGTTATGGAAATAATTACGGTACGATATCCAGTCGATATCTTCCATCAATTCAAACTGATAATTCTATTTTGATCTAGTTATATCATGAATAAGGTGAATTCTACAAATATCACGTAAAGAACATTTAACCAACGAAGAATCTTAAGTAAAACTTCAAGAACATTTAAAATCATCAAAATAAAGTTAAAATTTCTTCTTCTTCTTCTTCTTCTATGTGCCCTGTCCCTTAAGGACGTAGGCGATCATGGATCTCCACGTCTCCCTATCCCTTGTGGCTTTTAGTATGTTTGCTCCTGTTGCTCCTGGTAACCCCCGTTCCGTCATCCACCTGATCAGACCCTGCAAATATGTTATCCGCTGCCTTCCTTTGTCTCTCCTTCCTTCTATCTGTCCAGTCAGTATCAGGTTCTCCAGGCTCTCCTTCCTCATTGCATGTCCCAGGAACTTCAGTTGTCTCTTCCTGATGCTCAGCATCAATTTCCTTTTTGTTGCCATTCTTTCTAACACTTCGTCGTTGCTTGTATGCTCAGTCCACGATATCCGTAGCATCCTTCTGTAGAACCACATTTCGGCCGCTTCTAGTTTTGTCCTCATTTTCGATGATATTGTCCAGCATTCACAGCCGTATTGAAGAACTGACATCACGTAGCAGTCTAGCACTCTTTTCTTCGTTTCTATTGAGATCTTCCTGTGTGTTAGTATTTTGCTCATCTTCTGGAACGCGTCCTTTGCCATGCCAATTCGCCTTCGGATCTCCGTGTCGCACTTTCCATCTCCTGTTAGAACACTTCCTAGGTACTTAAATTCTTGGACTTGTTTGATTCTGTTATCCCCCACCTGTATTTGACATTTTCGGTTGTAACTTTTGCTGATGACCATGCACTCAGTTTTCTTAAAGTTTATTTGTAGTCCCTTCTTGTCACTCTCCACTGCTACTTTCTGTATGAGCTCTCAAAATTTATTTTCCGTGTCCGCAATCAGTACTGTATCGTCCTCGTATCTTATGTTGTTCAGGTTGTGGCCTCCAATAACAAATCCTGGTGTGTCATCTAGGGTCCTCAAAATATTCTCGCTGTATAGGTTGAACAAATCCGGTGAAAAGACACATCCTTGTCTTACGCCCTTTTCTATCTTTGTGTATCTACTTAGGTCGTTACCTGTCCGTATGCAGGCCGTTTGCTGCCAGTAGAGATTCTTGATTATTCTTATGTCTTTGCCGAAAATGTCGAGGTTGCCTAGCATTTCCATCAATTCTTTGTGTCGTATTTTGTCAAATGCTTTCGCGTAATCAATGAAGCATAGATACAAGTCTGTCTTCATTTGTAATGCCCTTTCAGAGAGCATCCTAATCATGAATATGGCGTTCCTTGTTCCAGTGTCCTTGACGAACCCGCACTGTTCCTGCCCTATCTCTGGCCTGATTCTGCTTCTCGCTCTATTCATCAGGATTCTGACAATCAGTTTTGTAATGTGACTCATTAAGCTGATAGTTCTGTGTAGTTCGCACTCGTTTGCACCATGTTTCTTCGGCAGCGCTATAAATATCGACTTGCATAGGTCGTCTGGTATTATTCCGCTGCTATAAATTTCGTTTATTATGTCGGTAATCTTTTCTATGCCATATTCTTCTAAGGCTGTCAGCAGCTCTATCACTATGCCATCTGGGCCAGGTGCTTTGTTTCTGTTCATTTTTGCCATTGCAGCTTCCACTTCGGATTTTAGTATTTCCGGTCCATCCATCTCCTTGTGTATTCTCGGTTGTTCTCTCTTGTCGCAAAAGAGATCCTTTATGTATTCTTCTCATCGCTGGAGTATTTCCTGTTTCTCTAATATGATTGTCGCTTCCTTGGATTTTATGCATCCTGTTGAGGAGCAGGTTTTTTGTCCTGTCAGTTCTCTTATCTCTTTATGCATCTCTGCTTTGTTGTTCCTGCTCAGTCTCTCTACTTCTGCACATTTGTTGTTGAGCCATTCCTCTTTGGCTTGTCTGCATTTGTTCCTTATCTCCCTGTGAAGTTTTTTGTATTCTGCTCCGTGTCTTGGCGTTATTTTTTGTCTCCTTTGCATCATGTGGAGGTTCTCTTCGGTCATCCACTCATTTTTTCTTCTGCGTCTGATTTCCTTTGGGGCTATGCTGTTCGCTGAGGTCACCATCGCTTCTTTTAGTGAATCCCATTTTGAGTATCCTTTTCCAATTTGTTCTTCATATTTCTTTCTCACGCTGTTATTATATTCTTTCTGCAGGGTGAGATCGTCCTCTAGTGTGTCGTATTGCAGTCTTGGTGATATGCTGGGCTTCTTCAGTCTTCGGAGTTTCACTTTTAGTTTGCAGATGACTGGGACGTGGTCACTTCCGCAGTCAGCACCTGGGTAGGTTTTGCATTGGACTACTGCGTTCCTGAATCTCTTGTTTATAGTTATATAATCTATTTGGTTCTTCGTGTCCCCTCCTGGGCTTCTCCATGTCCATAAACGTCGTGGGTGTTCTTGGAACCAGGTGTTAGTAATGACCTGGTCATTGGCTGAGCACCATTGGATCCATTTTTCTCCTCTTTCGTTGCGCTCTCCTAGTCCGAAGTTGCCGTTCGTGTCTCCTTCTCTATCTTTACCTACCTTTGCATTTAAGTTCCCCATTATTATCCTAACTTCTTGGCTTTTGCACTGAGACTTAGCACTGTCCAGTATTGAATAGAATGTTTCTATTTCGTCCTCTGAGCTTTGAGTTGTTGGCGCATAGACTACTATAATAGCTATATTGAGGGGCCTTCCCCGCAGTTTAACCAAGAGGACTCTCTCTGACAGTTGCTAGTATCCAAGTACACATCTCTTTACTTGTTTGTTTAGTATTAAAGCGACCCCTTTTTCGTGTTTTTTACCTCCTGCATATATTATCCTGTGGGTGTCGCTACTGAAATCTCCGAAATTAGGCCATCTTGTTTCACATATTCCTAGGATGCTGATATTCAGTCTGTTCATCTCCTGTTTGACATTCTCTAGTTGTCCACAGTTCAGTGTCCTGACGTTCCATGTTCCTATAGTGAGTTTGTCTTTGATTCGCACAGTTGCAGGGTAACGGTCCAGAGACATCTGTTGCTCATGTCGTTCTTTCCCGGGCGAGGGACAAATTTTGGAGTAAAATGTCCCCTTTACGCCGTTGGTGCTAACAGTCGCCGGATGACGGTCAGGTGGCACCTGTTGCCCATGCCGGTCCTTACCGAGCGAGGAGTTGCTTCCTTGGGAAGTAACCCCCTTCACGCTGTTGGCTTTCATATATTTATTGTGACTATCCATGATTGAACGGGGGTAGATAATGGAGTGGTATCCCGTTGCCTTCTCCACGATGGTTTATTGAGACATCACCTCTAGTTAGCTGGCCGTTGACTCTTTGAGAGTTCTTCCGCCCTTTGTAGGTTTATATTTTTTTTTGACCTACAGGGATGCTAACGTCCCAATTAAGCATACATATAGTTAATGTAAAGAAAAAGAAAAAAATACTAAGTTTTAAGTCATCAAAATAAAGTTAAAATTTGCAGTCATCAAAATAATGTTAAAATTTACAGTCATCAAAATAAAGTTAAAATTTACAATCATCAAAATAAAGTTAAAATTTACAGTCATCAAAATAAAGTTAAAATTTACAATCCTCAAAATAAAGTTAAAATTTCAAGTACGCATAATGTGTAATGTGTGTTTCCAGAATCAAATATTCACAGAATATACTAATAGCAAGACATGAAAAGCAGAGGGTAACAGAGTGTAACTTATCTAATGATGTTGGTTAACTTGATAGCAGAACACAGATTAGTTGGAATAGTGAGGGAAAATTTGCTTAGAGTTACAAAAAATATGAATTTATGGAAAACAATGATCAAAGACGTTCTATGATTTATGGTACGAAAAACAAGATGATTATTTCATGTTTTACCCTGCTATTTCATTTGACTGGTTCTTTATTTTTCATTCGCACCACTGATTCCTTAAATATGGTTTGTTACTAGTAGCATTAAAAGAATTCAAATTTTTAATTAGCATTTCTTTCATCTAATTTTTCTTGCTTTTTTATTGAAGGCTTATTCTTTATTTCTCATCTACCCTGCTTACTTCAATATGCTTTATTACTAGTAGTATTAATAGGATTCAAATTTCTCAGATGAAGCATTGTCAATTATTGTTAATTTTTTACTAGTATTTCTTTCATCGTATTTTCCTGGCATTCTATTGAAGTCTTTTTTCTTTATTTCTCATCTGCTCTGGATATTTCAATATGGTTTTACTGCTTGTAGTAATTATAGAAATCTGGTTTTTTTGACGAAAGTTTGCCAAATATTATTAATGTCTTTTATTGAATGTATCTTTTTTATTGTACATTACATATTCATTTCTCATCTGCAACTCATATTTAAATTTGGCTTATTACTAGTAGTTGAGGTGTAGTGGCTCAGAAAGCGAAATCGGAGATCTGAGTTCAAATTCTATTTGAATTCTTTGCATTCACTTACGTGTTAATACTCTTAGGAACGGTATTAATTGTCCGTTCTGCATATAGCTATTAGATAAATGGCAAAACAGATTGAGTTTTGTAGCCTTGGTTGGCAACCAGTCTACCGCAGAAAATAATGGCAACTTACAGCGGGAAAGTGGATCGCCTAAGCGTATGGTATTTAACTGATTAACGAGTAGTATTAATAATTCACAAATTCCATACATAAAACCTTGTCTATTATATATTTTTGCACATAATTTATTTTAACATTTCTGTTAAAAACTATCTCTTTGTGTTTTCTACTTTTTCGTACTCTGTGGCATCAGGATTTCCTATCGTGAAATTCGAACTTTCATTCTTTATCCTAGAGGAAGCATTACGACAAGATTTGAGCTTACGAGGTGTGTTTATATTCGTGTCCTAAATTATATGACTTATGAATTCGGTTAGTGAACCTCCAAGAATGAGAGGTTCGAATTCATATCTCGGCAATTTTTTTAATGTTTCTACGGTTTGCTTGATAACGATCGTAGAATGATACTCTGGAAGTTTCGGAAAAATGCAACGGAACTCTCCCAAATGAGTCAAAAATAAATAACTATTCTCAGTGTTGGAGATTTCTTTTAATTTAAGGCTCCAATGCTTAGATTTATTTTGATTCCGTCTCAACCCTTACAGCTGCTGTAGGCACTGCATGCGAAACTTTTTCCATAGAGTGCCAAATTCACTCACTTGACCGATATGCACACAATATAAATTGCTAAACGTTGATGCAGTAGAGTGCAATACAATGCAGTGAACATCAGCTTCGCTTAGCCCGCAGCAACACATAGTCGAACTCTATGCTAGATCCAGTAACTCAGTGACTAGAGAATGTCATCAAAAACCTTAATGATTACTGGTCCGCAATAATGGCATGTCTAGAGAGTGTCGTAGTTCAGTGAATTGTAAAGCGTGCACATCGTAATGTTTTATATGACACAGAAAAATGACCAGTACAAGATATAAATCTGATTTTCTTGTCCATTCTTGCTTAGGTCAAATGACATTATCAGTTATTAATATTATCTTTATTTGTTGCGATGTGAAGTTTAGCACTAGTCGGTCGCTAATCTTGTCACTTATTCTCAGTGACATGTCATATAGGCTACCTCTTGCACATATGCAAATTAAGCATATTAATTTGCCAGTATCACTACATTATTAGTAGTAGTAGAAGTAGTAGCCTTACACTTAAAGAAGGGAGTGATTTCAGAAAAGAAGAAAGAAAATATATATTGTATAAATATATTTCAACAGTACGTCTGTATTCCTTAAGTTATTTTTAAAAACTTCATAAGCCAGTCGATTATGTTCCATATATGATACACATTTGGGCGATCATGTCTTTTTCGATTCATGTTTGATTAGGCAAATGACTCAGCAGCAGTAAGGTGCCTTATAGTTCACTTTAGACCAAGAGTATAGGACCCTGTTCGTCGTGCTGTTTAATCCATTGCTGAAAGAAGAAGAAATGGATCTATACCTTTTCCCGAGGGGTTTTGTGCATGAATTCGAAATTGGCTCTCTGATTTCTAATTGCCGATATTTATGAAACCATAATGCACATTCCCCGTTTTTTAAAAAAATTGCATACAAGCATAAAAGTATTAAAGATTTTCACAAAAATTGCTTGTCTTGAGAAATTCTGTTTTGTTGGTAACCAACACAGCAAAACGATAGAAACGCAACCAGCGTGCAAATAAATGCAACTGAAACGTGACTAACATGATGATGACCCTGCACATGTTGAATTTTCCATTATCTGATAAAGGCAGGCAATCTAATAATTTCGTATAAATCTGATGGATTTCTTCTTTCATTTTGTTTTTCCCCAAAATTATCAGATTGCATGTGTAAGTCTGTATATGAATCTGATAATCTCAAAATAATCATCAACCTTATTCCAAGTCTTGTTCGGAGTAGTGGTCTTATACTTGTTAATTTATCATTGTATCTTACTCTATCATTTTTTATTGTTTTCTATCTTTTATTTTATTTTTAAATTCGATTCTAGCAAATTCTACTCCCGCAGTTTCTTTTCTCGCACTTCCCCTCTGTGGAATTCCCTTCCATTTACTTGCTTCCCAGACCGCTACAATCTCCAAGAATTTAAATGTAAAGTCAATAGTCATCTCCTATCTCACTAACCTGCACCCCCTATCTAATGCTTCTTTCTACGTCTACTCCAATTTCATCAGTATTCTCTCCCTTCTCTTACCCACTTCCCGACACCTTCTATAACCTGTCACTCTTTCCCATAACTTCCAACCTATGTAGCCCCCTGCAAACCAGTGGCAGTAAACTGCCTTGCTTGGGACGATATGATTATAAGAAAAAAATATTTCACCCCAAAGCAAGGCGGGATTGGCACAAACGCGCAGGAGGTTACAGAGTATGAAATGGCTGGTCACAGGAGTTATTGAACATAGGATAAAAGATGAGCGGGTTTTAAGTAGATATAACATGGCAATTGAAGTTGCATTTACTATTTTTGGAGGTTGTAGTTATCAGGGAAGCAGGTAGTCGGAAGAAAATTGCATAGACCGGAAAGGCGAGAATTCGTGTAAAACTATATAACACCAAACTAAAACTTGAAACATTAATAAGATAAAAAAAAACAAAAAAAAAAAAACAAATGGGGTAAAATTAGAATTGTCCGAATTCGGGTTATTTTTGTGTTTCTTACCATTAAATCAACAAAATAGCAAATAGTAGCTTGATCTTTTTTTTAATTCAAATCGATTGAAAAAGATCCTAACATGGACAAGAAAACAATTTCTAATGCATCCGAGACGCAGTATTCATGGGCACCGAATTATTTCAACGAAATCTACTTTACATAGACACAATATGATTCGCAGTAAAAAAAATGTATCTTTAATCTTTACTGATATATCATTTTAAAAAACTGGATTATAATTTCAACTCATTCATAATAAAATTATTTATTCGTCGTATATATTAGTCCATATTGTTTTAATGCTAATTTAATAGAGACAGCGGTTAAACTGAAATAGTTGAATGGTGTATTAATCTTCGGAAATCTACGGATCATGTAATTTACCTTGCACCATCTTATGAAAAAAACATTATTTGTTTGTATTAAAACGATATATACGTGGTTATAAGAAATTGAAGTTGTTTAAGAGGGTACCGTCTGAATTTCAGAAAGAAATCAAATGCTGCATTAAATACTTCCTTAATTTCTGAATTTCGAAAATGTTTTTGGTTTATTTTGATTTTTGGTAAAACAACGGTGTTTGTTTTTCATCCAAGATTTTAAACTCTCCAAATTTTGAGTCTACTTGTAGGTTATTTAAGTTGGGGCCTTGGATTTTTAATTTCCTAATTCGACGAACAGCTGCTGCATAAACTCAGGTCTTCCTCGTCTAGAAAACAAGCAACGCAGAAGAAATCGGACAAATGTCAGACGAGAATTGAAAGAAATATCAAGTTGCACTTTAATCAATTAATTTTTTTTTTGTTGGTGTGCTTTAACTTTATTTCGCTGTTAGCACAAACTTGCCCGAAAATTGTAACAAATTATTCTTTGAAAACTATTCAGTGAAGTATTTCTCTTTTGCTTCAATTTATTCTATTCTGTAGACTTTCATATGCATCATTTTATTATAAAAAAGGTATGTTTCATAATCATTGTTAAATTACATACATGATATTGGCTATCACTTACTATACAAATGATTAATTCGTGTACTTATTTTATTCTTTTTTGTGTGTTATAACAATAAATTTATTATCGGTTTTTACATTCGGCTGTCTTTGTTATGTGTCCATATAAATTAAATATTATCTTAAATATTTTTTGGAAATATTTTTTGGAAATATTTTTTTCATGGTTATTTTTTATTTTTATTTTTTATTTTTTGTTTTAATAAAACAAATTCTATATGATTAAAATTGTGACCAAGGCGACATAGTTGTTGCACATATACAGTAGCGGCCATAATATAAGGAACAGAAACAACAAAGACATGAATATGCGTATTACATAAAAAGTAATGCATGATTAGCAAGGAAATTTTTACCGAATAAATATTAAGGTGGAATGCATAAATATTATACAAAGTTAAAAAAATTTACGTAATAGCTTTTTATTAAAATAAAGATTAAATGTAAGAAAGGAAATAATCTACTGGACAAAAGTTAAGGAACGATGTTAACAATTTACATACACTTTTAATTTAGATTGTTAAAAAACTCGATGGAGCTTTTCAACAACAAGTAAAAGTTCATTTACCATTAGGACTTTATTTTTAAGCAATATGACAAATTCTACACGCAAAACGCTCTCTTTTACAGAGAGAAAACTCATTATTGATAACTATCAAGAAAAAAGTCAATTTCAGAAATTTCTGATATATTTTCATAAGTCTAAAAGTGTCGTTCATTGTGTAATTAGCAGGTATAAAACCGATAAAACGTTAGATGCAAAGCCCAAAACCGGCAGACCCCCAAAATCATCGCAAGGAGAAGATCGAAGAACTGTTAGAATATCTACAAAATCCCTTTTTGAAACTACTACATCAATTGCCCGTAAATTTAATGAACAGACAGATAATAAGATCTCAAGGAAAACGGTTGCTTGCAGGTTAGAAATGCAGGATTGCCTGAGTGTAATCCAACTTTGAAGCCTCTCATTTCAAAGCAAAACCAAAGGGTACGCCAGAAGTATGCGAGAGAACATGTTTGGACTGACGCACAATGGGATACAGTTAATTTAAATGACGAGTTCAAGTTTACTATATTTGGTTCTGAGGGCAAACATTACGTACGCCGTAGAACAGGTGAATGTCTTCTCAATGTATCAAGAAAACCGTTAAGTTTGGTGTGATGATGCGGGTAATGATTTCATCCGCAGGAGTTGGTGAGATTTAAAAAAGGCATCTTTAGCAGCATGTGGTACCAAGGTTACACCATAATCTTTATGAATCTCCTATTTTCATGCAGGACAATGCACATTGCCACAAGACTCAGAAAGTTATGGCTTTATTTGAAGAAGAAGGAATCGCCCTAATGAAGTGACCAGCCCAGAGCCCCGATCTGAATCCAATATAAAATATTTGGAAAATAATTAGAGAAAGGGCTCAGAAAAGAAACAAAAAAAAACCAGGATCACCTATGGGAGTTATTGAAAGACGAATGGGGAGGGAATTACTACTAATTTTTGTAAGAAATTAATTAGATCATACAGTCGACGATGCAGAGAAGTCATTAAAAATAGGGATGATTACAAAATATTAAATTTTGTTGATATTTTCTTTAAGTATTAACAAGATCGTTCCTTAACTTTTGTCCAGTAGCTTATTGACTTTGTTCCATTTAGTCTTTATTTAAAAACAACTATATAAATTTTTGTAACTTGTATAATATTTATGCATTACACCCTAATCTTTATTCGGTAAAAATTTCATTGCTAATCATACATTACTTTTTACCGGTAGAAATATTAGGACAGGGAGGATTTTTCTAAAAAACTTACTGAAATTCAAATACAGGGTGAAAAGCCAAGTAAATTGCTAATAAATATTTATTATTTAAAACTAAGTGTAAAAAAAATGTATTAAAAAGTAGTTATATTTCATTTTTCATATTGTCTATTAAACAAGTTATTTTGATACTACTCTGTTGAACATCTATGGAATATTTTGGATAAAAATATCTGATAAAACTGATGTTACTTTGCAAGACACATTTTGGGAAAAAATACAAGCTGCTTGGCAGGAGATAACATTAGATACATTGAAGAAGCTTGTGATGTCAGTACCTAACAGAATGAAGGCTGTGATCAAAGCAAAAGGCTATTATACTAAACATTAAGTTTATTTTGTAACAAGTATTTTTCTTGTTAAAGCATTTGTTGAGCAAATCAAATAAAATTACGTTAATTAAATTGTTTATTTTCTGTCAATATTCCTCATAAAAGATAAAATAATTCTTGTCCTAATACTTTTGTTCAGTACTTTATCTGGAAAAAAATGGATCTGATTCAGTCTTTATTATCACATCACAAAATAAAAGGTTGTCTTGAATGGCAACTCTTCTAGATAGTTTTGCATTTATGCAATTGTACTCCAGTGCAATATACTTGGCCCTACATTGTTCTAAATTTTCATCACCATCATTCATGTTGTATATCTACTGATGACGCAAATATTTACCCAAGCATAATGATAAAGCTGATCATTAAATAGCAGCTGACATTCAACCTTTTGCTGACTGGGGTAATAAATGGATTTACGCTTCCAAAATTAAAATGGCCTATTTTAATAGTGTGATAAAATCTTTATTTTTGAATTTCATCAGTATGACTGATTCTAACCTCAAACAAAAAGTTTAGCTAAAGTTTTCTGGTGATATGAAGTGGACATATATTAAATCATTTGCTAGTGTTTCTGTTGGAAAATTTGGTTTAGTGTCTCATGCTAGGCGATTTTTCTTGTCAAAATTTATTTTAAGCAATTAAAATATACCATTTACCTATGCATTGAATGTTACTGTAACATATGATCAGGTATGTATTTAGAATTTTTTTAAAATAAAAAATATGCAATGTTATCGGTATTGCTTATGCATCTCGGCTTCAGTCACTTTCGTATCTCTGTAACGTAGTTTCTATGTAATTTATTTCTAATATTTTCATGTTAATTGTTCTTGAGAGATTTCATCTTTAATAAATAGATTTCTGAAATTAAAATGCAGAATTGGACAGGAGGCACCCTTTCATTACTTTACAGTTAAAATGGATAGATATAACTGTAAGTTCTCTGCTAATAGTTTCTTCTGTCACATTTATCACTTGTGAAACCTTCTTTCTGTTTCTTTTTTTTTTTTTGCTTTCTAGTTTATTTTTTTATTTTCACAAATTTAAATGCAATGTCAGTCATTATCTTACGTCTTCATATATATTCAGATATTGGATGCCATCTACATTAAATCAAAGCAAACAATACTTAATAAAATCACATTTCAATCTGATCACAACACATTACATTACATTTAGACATATGGTTCTGTTAACATTTCGGTCTCTCACGCGATGTGACGTCATAGAAGTGCATTACAAATCTATACACTGCGTCTGCTATTTGGTGACTGCTATTGTTACATAGCAATGTTTTATATGAACACAAGATAAAATCATTTTTGATGATGGATGTGAATGTTATTATGTTAACGTCTCTGTAACCTCTATGAAGATAGCTCATATGAGACAAAAAACCCAGCATAATACAAAAGTACAAATGTTGGACAATTTTCGTTATTATATTCACCTGATATTAAAACTAAAATACATGTACGATTAAATAAATTGCCAATGCTATGTTTACATATTTTTAATAAAATCCGTTCATATTTACGGATAATCTTTCGCGTTTTACAATCAAAAGATGTCAGAAATGAGGTGTAACGTTGACAGACGTTATTTTTATTCATTTCTTAAGGTCCTCATGTACTTTCAATCTTTTTTCGAGATCATTTTCAAGGGTGTGAAACTTGGTAAGATTTATGGAGAGAGGTTGAAATTACTTGGGTACCTTAAGAAATTAATGAAAATAACATCTGTCAATGTTACAGCTCATTTCTGACATCTTTTGATTGTAATATGCGAAAGATTATCCGTGATTATGAATGGATTTATTAAAAATAAGCAAACATCGTGCTTGCAATTTATTTAATCTGACATGTTTAAAAGAAAATTTGCTGCCTAAATATACAAATTTTAAATTATGTATATATATATATAATTTTGTGTTGTGTTGGGAATTAGTGCCAAGATTGTTGTTTTTGTCAGTGGGTTAGTGATAAAAGATATTTTGATAAGCAGGTGTTTTGTTGTAAAGTGCTCGATATCGAGATAGAACGTTAATAAGAGGGTCATTTCATTTTTTTTAATCGTTTCACCCCATGCAAGTCGGGAATGCCACTGACGCGCAGGTGGCTACACAATAGTAAAAGATTAAATAGAAGAAGAATAAAGAAAAATATGAACCAGTTACAGAGGGTGTCAGAGAAAGAAGCAAGTGAAGGATGGGAATACAGGTGTAATGACAGTTGCAACAACAACAACAACAACAACAGCAATAACATCGACAATAAAAATAAAATGAAGAAGAAGAATGCCAAATAAAAGAAATATTAAAAAATGATGTGGGGAAATAAATATGGAATGAAAATCTAATTGTTAAATCACAATAAAAAAGAAGAATGAAGTAAAAAAAACAAGAAAATAAATGAAAGAGCACAAATTAGTAAATCAATATAAGACGTTAAAAATAAAAAGACGAAGTAAGAGTACATGCTATGATAAATTTAGATGAAAATAATAATAATAATAATAATAATAATAATAATAATAATAAAACTGTCAAAATATAAAGACCTGCAAATTGAAATAGAAAAAATGTGGAAATTGAAAACAAGAGTTGTGCCAGTGATAGTAGGTGCACTTGGAATGATAAAAAATGTAACAAACAACACTTTGAAAGAATCCCTGGAAACCCCAGCTTAAGAGATATACAAAAAATTGTCTTATTAAGTACAGCCCACACACTAAGGAAAACTTTATCTATGTAACGCTAGGGATGATAGGGAAGATAGAAAAACATAAAATGGGGCCATAACAACACGCCATGACCTGCCTTAGGTCTCCCCGCAGACTTGGTTGGTAGTGAGGCCAAAGCAGAAATCGAAATATGATGAAAAATGACATAATAATAATAAAAATAATAATAATAATGGAACCTATAAGTCCGGTGAAATAAACATCGGAAGAAGTATATTTCAAGGTGACTCTTTGTCGCATTTACTATTTTGCATATCATTAATAGCATTAATCAGTCAACAAGACAGAATGTGGTTATAAAATAGCCCAAAAGAAAATAAGCCATCTATTTTACATAGATGACTTAAAGTAGTATGCTGAGAATGATAATGAGCTGGAAGGTCTTCTGCAAACTGTAAAATGCTTCAGTGAAGACATGAGAATGAAATTCAATTTGAATAAATGTGCTAAAGCTACAGTTTTACAACAAGCATCCTCAATTAGCTTAGACATTGCTGTAGCAATAAAAGATTTAGAGCCAGAAAAAGCTTACAAATACCTGTGTAAATGAGAATGAAAGAATTCACCATAAAAAATGAAAGAAATAGTGCGTAAAGAGTACTATAGAAGGCTACGACTGATATTAAAAACTGAATTGCATTCTCAGAACAGAATTACGGCAGTTAATAGCATTGACATCCAAGTGGTCCAGTATAGTTTCAACATTTTGAACTGGAATCTAAACGACATGAAACGAATGGATTCTAAGACAAGAAAGCTTCTTTCTAAGCATAAGATGAATCGTCCAAAGGCTGATGTAGACTGTCTATACATACCCAGTAAAGAAGGTGGAAGTGGTCTTTATTCAGCTAGAATTGTCATACAAGACAACTATTGGCTTACTAACATACATAAAAACAAGAAAGGACTGGCTGATACAATTAGTCAAACAACATGAAAACAGAAAGAAGAAATATTCAATAGTGAAAGAAGGCAGTAAATACAAACAAGATTTAAATTCAGTAAATTCTGTAGAAAAGCAAAACAGAAGCCAAGAACCAACTAAAAAATATGAAAAAGGATAAAGCCCTTGAACAGATGAAACAACGCTGGCAGGACAAACCTCTACATGGCCAATATCGAGAACGTGCCAATAAATCCAATGTTGATAAAGTTAATACTCATCGATGGTTACGTGCATCTGGATTAAATCTGAGACTGAAGGCTATATTCTTTCAGTGCAAGACCAAATTCTTTTCACTGGGAACTTTCAGGCAAATATTATACATAATAATGTGGATCCAAAATGTAGGTTCAGTGCTAAATAACAAAAATAGATCTTCTAATCTCAGGATGTTCTGTACTTGCCCCAAATGGATATAAATATCGTCACGATAGAGTGGGACGATATTTTCATTGGGGAATGTGCAAACACTATGGAAAATATGTAAACAAACACTGGTATAAACATCATTCAGTACCGGTTACAAAAACAGATGTCACCATTCTATTGAAAAAATTAAGAGTATGAGACTTCGCGAATTTTGGGAGGTAAGACACTGCCTAAGGACTGAAAATGGCTTAGTCTTATTGGATAGAAGAATAGTGATCTCAACTTCTCGCCGAAAAAATATTGCTCAGCCTCCATTTAGCACACCAGCGTGTAGTTAGCATGAACGCCCGTGCCAATGAGTCCATCTACTGGCCCGGAATAAATGCACCAATCCATAATATTAAGGCCAATTGCATGTTGTGCTCAAACATTGCCCCTAGTCACCCACGAGAGCCGATCAACCTCGCACAATCGCCAGATTGGCCATTCCAGCAAATTGGTAGGTGGTTTATATGACAGCCTGGGAGATTCCACTTTGCCATGTAAGCAAGTCTATTCTGTAGATTCTGATTGGCTGGTGATTCCAATGTGGATATTGTGCTCAATAAATATCAGCACAATATCCACTCAATGGGTGAGAGGAGAGAGGGATATGTATTGAGTTACAACCCTGTTTATTTTTGTCTGCCAACTGAACGCTAGTTGGAAACATCCTTGAAGGTGAGTCTCAGACTTTTAATTGTTCATCGATGGAATTATATCATTTACACAGACAGAAATTTTGAAGCAAATAGGCCGGATATTATCGTTAAAAAAACAGAAAGAAAAACTTGCGTATTAATTGATATGGCTTGTCCAGCGGATTGTAACATAGCAACCAAAGAATTTGAAAAACTGTCAAAGTATAAGGACCTGGAAATTGAAAGAGAAAAAAATATGGAAATTGAAAACAAAGAATCGTGCCAGTGATAATAGGTGCACTTGGAATGATAGAAAATGGAACAAAACTACACATTGAAAGAACCCCAGCTTAAGAGATATACAAAAAATTGTCTTACTAAGGAAAAACTTTATCTATGTAACGCTAGGGATGTTAGAGGTGAGAGAAAAAAACATAACAACACACCATGACCTGCTTTAGCTCTCTCCGCAGACTTGGTAGGTAGTGCGACTATAGCAGAAATTAAATGTATGATGAAAAATACAACATAATAATAACAAGTATAATAATATTAATAATAGCTACAGCCCACACACTAAGGAGAATTTTGTCTATGTAACGCTAGTGGTGTTAGAGGAGATAGACAAAACATGAAATGGAGCCATAACAACACACCACGACCTGCCTTAGGTCTTCCCGCAGACTTGGTAGCAGAAATTGAAATATGATGAAAAATGACAACATAATAATAATAATAATAATAATAATAATAATAATAATAATAATAATAAGATGAAGAAGAAGAAGAAAAAAAGAAGATTAATTGCTACAAAAAAAAGTAAAATGTATATAAAGATGTATAGAAGAATTGACGTAGAATAATAATTTAGTAAGAAATATATAAATTTGAATTGCAAGAACGAAAATGAGAAAGAAAAATAAATAATAATTTAATATTTAAAATGATGATGATGATGATAATGATGATGATGATGATGATGATATATTATTTTATGATAAACGAAACTACAAAACTACAAAAATGAATGGCAGGGTAGAGAAAAGCCGACGATAAATAATTGTAGTAATAAAACAAATCAGAGGAAAGATAAACGAAAAAGAAGAGAAAAAAGACCGAAGGGTACAAAAGAAAATGAAAAATGTTAAACAGTTGGGATAAAGAAAACAGCGAAATAAATAAATAAATAATAATAAAATGAAAAAGAGGAAGAAGAAAAAGGCAAAGAAGATACAACTCAGATACAGTCACTTTCCCATGTGGCTTCCCAGTGTCTCTTCTACAAATCCCTTCACTGTTTCTGCTCTGATGAACTTAGCTCACTTCTGCCCCCTATATATAAATTTACTCGAGCCACAGGATTAGCAACTAGGTCCCACTCTTTTATTGTGAAACCAATAAATTTTAAACGCAAATTCTACTGCATCAGTTTCTTTTCTCGCTATTTCCTGCCTGTAGAATTCCCTTCCATTTACTTGCTTTCCCGACAACTACAATCTCTAAGAATTTAATTGTAAAATCAATAGTCATCTCCTATCTCACTAACCTGCATCCTCCCTCTTTCAAGCTCATTTCTCCGTCCATTCCACTATTATCAGTATTCTCATCTATCTCTTACCCACTTCCTGACACCCCCTATAACCTGTCACTCTTTCTCATAACTTTTCTCCTATGTAATCCTCTGCAAAACAGTGGCAGTAAAATGCTTTGCTTGGGGCGATATTATTATAAAAAAAAATTAAATAAAAAGAAGAAAAATTTAAAAAAAGAATCAATAAAGAAATAAAGTCGGTGCGTTGTAATCGGAAAGGGGGTTTCAGTTTCTATTCTTTGTTTTTCTTTCTAGAGTAAAGAGATTCCTATCATTCTTTTTCTTTTTTTTCTGGAGACAATGGCAGATAGATTAAAAATGTTAGAGAAAGGATAATCGACAAATAAAAATTCAAATCGAAACTAAAAAGGTATGAAATACGAAATACTTCACGTGTCGGATTTATTTGATTATTAGATGATAATTTCCTGTCTAGTTCAATAATACTTGAGTTGTTCGAATGAATAATAAACCGCGAATTCTTTAAACTTGATGAAGACCATCGTCAGCCACTCGAGTCCGGTCATTTCAAACAGTGACGTTGGGAAATCTCTTAAATTTTAAAGCCTAACGAGAAACAAAATAAAAGTACAACGAATATTTTATATTATAAAAGACGTTGATTGATTTTGTATCTCATAGCTAAAAAAGATCCAACTTCAAATTTCATGAATTTAACTTAATGCATTAAATAAAGTCCACAATTTCTCTAGAATAAAGAAAGCCTTAAGATGTCGAAAATATAACGGATTTTATTGTTCTGTCTATAATGCTTCCATTATCTACTAAGTAAAGACAATCGCTCGTATTTAAATCACTGGTTTCATTGTATTTTAAAAAAATATTCATTAACAGGACCTTAATACATACATACACACATATCTATCTATCTATATATTTATATATATATATTATTTCACGATAAATTTTTATGACGAAAATGTGTGCTACCCAGCAGGATTCGAACCTTTTCGTCATAAAAATTTATCGTGAAATAATCAGGCCGGTAGATATAAATATAAAATACTGCTTAATTAAAAACAGAATATCTACTTAAATACGAGTATCGGTAAAAATAATGTTCAAAATAATTCATTACAAATTGTCGGTTGCTTATAACCAAGTTTCGTTAAATTTCGTTAATTTCCGTAACATGTTTATATATATATATATATTTAATTAGTTAATTTTTAGTCAGAATTACATTATACCAGTACACAGTTGTATTAAAAAGTGTTCAATGCAATTATATTGTAAATCTCTGTAATATTTTTCATTTAGAATTTAGTTATTTCCATAACCTAGTTTTGAAATATTTTTTTAACACTCAAAGAAATATTTTTACGAAAACGCAACTGGAATTTTTAAACAGCCAAAACATTTTCAAAGTTAGGAATCACCTATTTAAGGAACTTAGAACACTTTCATCCATGTTTGCATGATCCTAGTAAAAATTTATGTGTATGATTGCATTTGAAGATAATTTCTGATTTTTCATTTAATAGGTTTTTTATTTCTCAGAACATAAAAATGGCTCATTTTTTCTTCCGGCACAACTTGCTATATTGCCACCGTTGTATGATTTAGCTATTTTCATTATGCTTCGAGTTATATCAGGGTCTTTTCCATATTTCACTTTCAATTTCCACACGTGGGATATGTATAATATAAGTGATTTAAACTGATAGGTATATAATCCTCTGTTTGATATTGAATTTTAAAAAGTGCTCAATACAGGAGTAGAACTTAAATATATAATAATAATTATTATTATAAGAGCATATTGCAACTCGAAATTTTCGTTATTCCATACACCATGATCAGGCAGTAAAATGTGGTAGCCTTAGTTGGTCATATATATATATTGATAAGGGGATTAAATTAACAAAACTAAACTAAAAATAAAAAAGACCATCATATTAGATGATTATATTGGAGTGTGAGGTGATTATCACTGACAATGTTTTAAAATATCATAACCAACCGCCCCACTATAATCATTTAATATGATGGCTTTTCTAATTTCAATCTTGTTAAAATAATCATATTTCACTACCTGATGAT